>JANAVB010025196.1:68125539-68438039 GCA_029216955.1 Iris pallida | reverse complement strand
CTCTGTAGCCTTGGTCTTGTGACTCTCAGCAATAACAGCCACTTCAGAGATTTGAATGTCTAGCTCAGAGGATTATTTAGTGAAAGCCAGCAGGAATGTTTCAAAATCAACTTTACTAATTTCTACCTCTCAAACCATGGTTTCATATTCCATGTTTACTAGTGGCTCGATATCTCCTCTTTTCAGCTCCTTGTAAGCCTTGATTGAGCTCTCTAGCTCATCCAAAATATGTTCCAAAAATGAAGCTTGAGCTTCGTCTCCTTGACTACGGATGCCTTCGATCAAGAATGTAGTGGAAGTTCTACCGGTACTGCAAGGGACATCCTCTCTCTCTATAACTCTATGAACTAGAGGCTCCAGAGACGTAAAGAAGACTCTCGTGAAAGAGGTCACCACAAATTTGTTCGCTGCCAGGGTTCCTGGAGTGGCTACTATGTTTGTAGAAGTCTTCACAGCTTTAGCAGGTAGGGGTACTTCATCTGGAGCACTAATATGAGAAGAGCTTCCTTCCCCGGCTACAGTCCCAGTGGATGTTGCTACATATCACATATGGTATAACATATAATGCTGAAGATCCTATGACAAATGGTTCATAATGGAAAACTTACCTGAGCTGAGTACAGTATGAGGAGTCTCAATAGCTTTAATTGTCTCGAACTGAAGCTTGGACAGAGTCTCTGCAGACATGGTGGCCTGACTACTCCTGCTCTTAATTCAGTCAGAGGTGGCAGAATTACTGGAGTTTCATTTACTAATTCAGTTGCCACCTTAGACATTTCAGGCGGCTCAGTGGTCGTGGGTTCATTAACTTCAGGAAGATTGACATGTTCCTTATCATGAACCCGTAGGGCCTAAAAATCAAGTTGCGCCCTGAACATACTAATCAGTGATCAAGTTGCGCCCTAAAAATTAGGTTGCGCCACTGATATGAAGCTCAGAGAACAGACTGCGCCGCTGAACAGGTTGCGCCATATATCAGACTGCGCCCAGTCTTGTTGCGCCAAAATCTACGTGGCGTCTGACACTTAATGGCCATCATTACCTGACAACACTGACAACTGACAAACATAGTGAACGAGGAAAATCTCTTCGAATCCCGTAAATTGTGATGCTCGAGGGGAGTTGGTTGACAGTTGTCCTGTACACTTTGTAAGTTGCGCCTAGGCGCAATCCAGACAAAATCTTTAGTTGTGCCTAGGCGCAATCTGAATGGCTTCTACTCAAAAGCTGCCACGTGTCTAGGCACGGCTCAATCAGGCACAGTTGACCGAAGCTCGTGCAACCTGATAAAGTTGAGACAACTTACATTCTAAAGCAGGATGACGTGGCGCACATACCACTAATCTCTCAAGACGTGTCTACTATCCTGTACACGACCATGCGTATCTCAATCACATGATGCCACGCGTCTAAATACATTTAGTACACGACTTAACAACTGAATGAAAGTTGGCGTAACCCAATGTGGCGCAATCCAGCCTCGCGCACATCAGAATAACTGCTAAAACAGTTATTTCTAGAACTCTATAAATAAAGTTTCCAATCATTGTGAAATCATCAGATATATAGGCACAGAGATCAAGAACTCTTACAAAATTGCTGATGCATTCTCCAGAGGCTACAGTCTTCAAGTTCACATAGTCCAAGGGATAAAGTGATCGTCTTCTGATCAGATTCCTACAGTTGTACTTCTCCAGAATTCATTATATTTTGTACTATTCTTTTTCAAGTTTGGAATAAACTTTTTATTTTTTGGCAAACAAAATGGCGACTCTGCTGGGGACGACTTTCTCCTCCGACGAGAAGGTGACAACTCAATGTGACACTGCGTCGATCGGCAAGCCGCAGAAGACTCTGGTTGTTCATGTAAACCCCCAAAATTTTTGAATTTTATTTTATTTTATATTTTCTTTTATTGTTTGTTATTATAAACATAGCTATAGTTATGGTAAAATTTTGCTACGCACATTGACTAGACGATAAGGCATGGCTAGTGTAGTCATACACCCTGACTAGTCTACTATCTTTAACCCCTATTTTTCTAGAAAATTTATTATTTTCTGTATAAATATTTTATGGCATTTGTTATTTATTTAATAAGTTATTAAATAGTTATATTATTTTTCCTTATTATTCAAAAACTAGCAACCATTTTATCTATAGTATTTTGCTTTCAACAATTTAGACTAAAAGTATTTTTATTAGGTTAATAAAATTTTAAGGATTATTTCCTGTATTATATAGTGATATATATGTATGCTATATATTTTAGATTTAAATTAAATATATTATAAATAATAAATATTTTGTTCATGTCTTGCGAAATGAGAGACTTTTGCATAAATAACTCTTATATTATTGTAAAATGAAATTATGGATTTTTCTATAATTCTATTTGAATTTTGAATGAGTTTATATTAAGTTACTTATATATATATATATATATATAAATATATATATATATATATATATATATATATATATATATATATATATATATATATATATATATATATATATATATATATATATATATATATATATATATATATATATATAAACAAAAAAAAATTTACCTTCAATTTATCGCGAGATATAGAAATCTCGCGATATGACCAAACCCCCCTGAACCCGACAGTAAGGAGGGAATTTTTTTTCGATTTCTGATCGTTTGGAAATCATCAAGTTCTGATCGAATCAACCCAGATAAAATTTCGTGCAATCCCAACCATATAATCTCTAGGATTATACCAAATCTATTCTAAATTTAGATTTAAAATTGATGAGTAAATTCACCCAAGATTCGGTAATATATGCATAGAAACATATATGAATTCGCGAGGGATCCTTCAAGGAAACCTATCGAAATCCTTCTCGTGGACTTCCTCCTCAACCCCCATGTCTTCCTCTCCCTCCCGCGCGCAGTTCCGACCCATCTTCACCGCCGGTGACCGCCGGAGCAGCGCTGCCGGCGCAGTTGACGACCAAGGAAACAGGACATCCCATGTTTTGTTCCAGACAAGGTACCCTCCCTCACCATCTCAGTTCTTCGCGCACAATTGAAATTTCTCGATTCTTCGAGTTGCCGTAGATAGTCCACCTGACCCTCTAGACATCCTACCTAGTAATACCCCGTGCTATCAATCCATCGGGTCGAGAAATTTACTCGAAAAACTCACGAAAACTGTGTTCTAGACAGTTTGAACACAGTCCAACCATCCATGTTGGAAGCCATAAATTGATCAATCCTGTAAGAATTTTGTAAAACTAATTGAACACTATTCTAGACAACATATAGCACTTCCAATACCTTCTTTTAGTTTATGTTTTCCTTCATTGAATGAAATGATTTTCGAACCCAAAGATCGAGAAAAACTGTTTTTGAAAACAATAAAAATTTAGAAAATTAACCGATACGGCGTGCGCCCCGACAAACCGGGCGACGTGGTCATGCACTATATGCATCAAAAGGTGCGTATGGATGTTATCGACGTGTGGGAACTGACGGGACTCGATTTCGTTGTGTTTACGCGACGAAATCAGTGCGTATCCGTCGAGATACCCCCGTATCGATATTTTGCAAACTTGACCATAACTTTTTACACATTCGTCGTATCGAGACAAAATTTGTGCCATCATGATCGTATCATTTTTCTGGTCCAGTATACCAAGTTTGGTCCGATTCTGAGAAGGTCAAACCGGAACGCCAAATTGGCGGGCCCGCGACCCTCTCTAACGGGCGATTTTGTGCACGGCCCGCCGGAATCCAACTTTGGACATACGGTTGGGTTTGTCTCCTCAAACCAGATCTGTAGACATATAGTTTGACAACTTTAGAGATTGTAGGTTCTGGCACACATTTCGGTACAGAACGGATCCAACGGCGGACATCATTTTGACCCGAAATTACGATTTTGCCCCTGTTCCAGAATTAGACTTTTGGACAGGCATTTTCTAGGTATTTCTATTATGCCAAATCTGTTCGTGATGTTTATTTCAGCATCCGAGGTCGTTCGTAAAAGTTGGCTTTCAGTGCTTCACTATTCTGACGATTTGAGTTACCAGGCGTCGCCATTCTGTACACTAACTCCAGGCAAGATACCTTGCCACCAACTGTTTATTTATTTTAGCTCTTATTTCATGCATTATTCATTATTTTCTTTTTGTAAAATAAACTGTGATACATGGTACAACTTGTTAGAACTTACTGTTAAGTTATATTTCCTGCTATGTATTATTTTTTTACACATTAAACTTAGAGTTAAGGGACCACCCTGTGTGTGTTGCATTCATAGGCCTTGACACAATTGTACCACGAAGTTGTGAGTCACATATAGTACTCGGACATGCGTGATTGGCTGTCTACCGGTACGTATAAGCCGCGCGATAGGAATAACCACTAATAGATGTTGCATGCTTAGTTTGACTTAGCGGTTAATAGAGTTTTGTGTTGTGTATACAACATAGTAGGCATTGGGCGGAGAGGACAATTCTTTAGCATATGGGCTTCGATGTACTTTTCCTTTTGTAACCCGTGAGCTCCGCTGGAGACGTGGGTCAGCTTACCCATGATTACTGACGGCCACTGACGTTCTGCGGAACGTTATGATCTTATTGATTGGGCCTCTGGTGCCCCAAGGGGGGACTATGCCGATCCTATTTAGCCAGGGCCCATGCGCAGGAAGGATTGTTCTTAACTACATTTTACTTAGAACGGTTAGATACCTTTATCCGTTAGATATGAGTACTTTTGGTTTGGGTACTTGTATCTGACCGTGGCTTGAAACAATAACTTGTCGCAGATTAGTTCGTCACATCTTGTCCTTATTTGGTTGTAGGCGTGGCTTACTACTTTGATGAGAAGGTATTGAACCTTGTTGGGTCCGGATACCATATTGGATTAATAGCATGGAAAGATACGTCATCGTGAATTAGTTTACCATCTCCTGTCCTTATTTGGTTGGGGGGATGGTAAGCTAGTTCAATGGCTGTGTATTGGACCATATTATGATCTGATCTTACTTATTCTTATTGAATAGTATTTATTCAGTTTATGTGGCATGTTTTTTTTGTATCTTGTTACGTCCCTCTGAGGACTTGGTGATCTCTCCAGGTATAGGTGTGCAGGGCTTTCCGCAGGAGTATGGCTCCGGTGTAGACTCATCCTTCACACTCGAGCGAGTCGTACCTTCTGACCATAGTTGTCCCTATTGGGTCGAGGAGCCTATTTAGTCATCATTTCTTATTCTATTTATCTTAGAGGTTGGACTCTATTTCCTTTCAGTTTATGCTAGTGCCGGTAGTGGATTTGTCTCCGCCCGGTCAACCATTATATTTTGACATTTACTTTGATTATGAGATTCCATTTTCTTTATATTTACTGTGGATGAGATTAGCTTTTACCTGTGACTGTCTGTTATTATTATTCACAAAATAGCTTATGTGTATATTTGAGATTTCCATATATTAGAGTATATCTCGTATATATGCAGCTGGCATGCTACGTTCCTAGTCCTACGTATTTTGGGACTGGGGCGTTACAGTTCAAGTCAACCAGACAGCCTATGAGGATATGATTAGCACCAAGAGCAACAAGCGTACAGTGGCTATCGCCAAGAACAAGACTGTGTGGGCTCCTAAATCTTCCATGGTCACTGTTGTCCAGGCACAACCTGAGTGTTCAGTGATCAAGACACAATCTGTCTCGGCGGCTCAGACACAGCTTGCTTCTGTTGCCCGTGCGTAACCTATTCATCATGCTGCCCACGCGTAGTCTACTACTCTCTTTGCTGCCAAGGCGCAGCCTGTTCAAACCATTGTTGAGGTACAGTCTACCCATGTTGCTGCTAAGGCACCATCAGTAGCCCGTAGGACTATGGCGCAACCCAAGCAATCAACACCTCAGGCGCAGTCTGCTACTCTGGCGCAACTCAAGGGAACTAGTCTTTTGGCTATTCCCTCTTCTAATTCTCAAGTTCTGAACTTGGAGAATCAATGTTCTAGTACCAACACTAGACAGAACAAAGGGAAGAGTCCTTTGACACTTCCTCAATTGACGTAATCTGTGCCTAAAATGGTCTCACAACAGAACAAAGGAAAACACTTCTTAGCTGACCCTCTACAAAATAAAGGAAAGCACCCTTTGGTCTTTTCTCAAACTTCCCTGGTCTATGACTCAGAGAAAGATATGTCAGATTCTATTCCTTTAAACAGAGGTCTTCAGATCTCTGATATTGGAAAGAATACTGACCAAAGAGGTATCTTACCTACCCCTATGGGGTTTGGTCAAGACCTTCCCACCTTGCAAATTTCAAGATCCAAGCAAGGAAAATTGAGGGTATCACAAACAGAGACACCTGGAGCAAAATTTTCAGATTTACGCATTTATCTCAATAGGCGTCAACCAATATCAACTTTGGCGAAACGTAAGAACCCTATGCCAAAGGCCAATCTGTACCAAAAGCCAAAGTTTGAAAAGAAAGACCCAACCACCTATGCTAATGAGTTGAGTACATCTTTGTACACTCAGGGAACTAAACATCTGAAGAATAGGAAGCATGTTCCAAACATCATTAAAGAATATGTTCCTTCGACTTCTTCTCGTCCTGTAGTTGTAACTGATTTGCGACAACATCTTACACAAAGATGGAAGATTACATGGATGTCTCCCTTACCTCCAAATTGCGCTTCAGATCGCCACTGCCTTCATGAAGTCATCATCAATTGTTTTTGCCAATCGGCTCGACGATCTGTCTTCGATCATCTAAACTATGCTTCAACTCCGGAACATATAATAGAAGACGAAGATGAGCTATTATATGCTTCTGTCAACATGACTTCTCAAGGCACTGGGGTGGGAAACGTCCGAGACGTAATGCATCCCGTAATCCTAGTCAGCAATACTTAGATCGGATCCATGCATCCAGTGAAGGTGTCTTTCAATATACTAGATCGAGAAATCGACATTTGAACCAAGGTGTCTTTAATCAAGAAGATCTCCCCATTGTCCATGTAGGAGAGGACTCTTTTTCAGAGTTTGATGCAGATAGTGAAAGCTCTGAACAAACTATCTCATCAACAGCAGCAAGAGAGGTGACGGCATATACCATTACGGAAGATCAAGATGCCTCTACTTCAACCAGTCAAGAGCAACGAATTATTGTATTAGAGGACAAATTGAAGACCATGGCAGAAATGGTTGCAAACATGCACACCATAATTGTGGCTCAACATACAGTGCCCCCGATTGTAAACCCTGCTATAAATCCTGAGCTTATATCATCTTCTGTACCTATTAGTCTGGGGGTACCAACTTCTCAGGTTGCTTCCGTGCCAATTCAAGCTGATCCCAGTCAGTCTGGTGCTGGGGTGGTAATTACCACGCTGTTCCTCCTTCTAACACTTCTAACCAGCCTACCAATTCCCAAACATCAGAGGATGCTAATGAGGCTGTGAAACTCTTACGCACTCAGTTTGAGGCCTTCAAGCAGAAGGATGGCCTACAAAGATTGGGCATAAAGCAACCATATCCTACAGAGTGGAAGGAAGTTCCATTTCCTCATAAGTACAAGCTTCCAACTATTACGCTGTTTGATGGCAACACTTCTCCAAGTCAGTACATCAATCATTTTGAGGTGATGACTGATCAATTACAGCCAAATGATGCTCTCCTTACCAGAGTGTTCATCGGTTATTTAGCCAGCGCAACCTATGATTGGTATCGTAGCCTGCCTGATGGCTGCATCACTTCTTTTGCTAGTTTCAAACAAATATTCTTGGAATGGTTTTATGAAGGAGTCAACGACATGACGATGTCTGCCCTCATTAAGATTAAACAGAGGCACAATGAATCCACAGAGAGTTTTATTGAAAGATTCCGTCGAGAGGCACTCAAAATGCCTTTAGGAACTCTATCTGCTGTAACAATAGACACTTACAAATCAAACTTGTTGCCTATTATCAGTATGTGGACAGGATCTACACAATTCCAGGATTGGCATTCTTTCATTGTCAATGCCAAAGTGGCCGATGTCAGTGCCAAAAAGTTCAAGCAGTTAGGAGTCCAAATGACTCATCCTAACCAAGATGAACATTCTACACCCGAGGATAGTAATCGCCAGAATAACCGCAAGAGTAAAGAAACACTGGCCATCAATATCTCAATGGCAATGAGTCTTTGGCTGTCAATATTACTCAGACGGCATCCACTCCATCAGCACCAACGCAGAAGACAACTCGTCCAAAAGAAGAGTATTCTTTTGATGAAGATGATACTTTAAGCATCTTCGATTGCTTGATCAAAAGCAATAAGCTTCAGCTTCCAGAGGCAAAACAGCCAGAAGAAGTGGATAAAACTGATCACCCTAAATACTGTGTTTATCACAGATTTATAGGACATCCAACCAGAGCATGTTATATGCTCAAGGGTAAAATCTAGGAGTTGGTCAACTCTGGAGCAATTACTCTGCAACAGGACGAGAAAACAGTGACTGCTAATATGGTTTCACTACAATTTGGTAATTTTCTACCACAACTTATGCAAGATGGTGTTGTCCCCATTCTAAGGACTACTCTTGAAATTGTGAATCTTCTACCTCCTCAAAATGAAGGTCTTGTTCTGCTGTCAACTGACAGGGGAGAGATTATGTCGATTCATCCAGATCTGGTAGCAGAATTTGAAACGCCTTCCTCTTCTAAGCAAAAGAAGCATTTCAAATCTAAATCCAAGAACTGCAATATGGTATCCTTTGAACCAGTAACAGAAGAAGAAATTCTAATAGGCACTAGATCAGGGAAATCCTATCTTCGAGAGTATTCCAAAAATCAAGAGAATCCTGCTCCATCTCCTGATGTTCCTCCTTCACCATCCTTCTCCTGCTGAGAATACACCATCCACATCCTTGCCGGTGGTTGAACCGTCTCCTCCTAAACCAACATCAGCAGATAAGGGGAAGCAACCTGTTCGCTTTGACAAAGCACTGAAGAAGTCCTCATCTCTTGGACTTGAAAAGCCTTACAATTTTGACATATTGGCTCAATTAGCCAATACTCCAGCAAGATTATCAATCTTTAAACTTTTACGTCTCTCAAAAGAAACTCGAGAGACGTTAAGTGAAGCCTTGATGCAGGCTGACGCTTGTCTTACTTTTCTCAAGAAACCTGAAAAGGAGCCAGTCAGCTGTGCACATTGTCATAGTGTATTTGAATTAATGCCCAATATCACTTTTACACAAGATGACATGTTGTTAGAAGACAATCGTCATGATCGTCCTCTTTATTTCACGGGGTATGTAGATACTATGAAAGTAGATCGCATTCTGATTGACCCCGGGTCTGCACTTAGCATCATGCCGAAGTCTTTACTGGATGCTTTGAAGATCCCAGTGCATAACCTCTCTACAACTATCACTACCATCTTGGGATTCAATAAAGGAAGAAGTGAACCTTTGGGGAAGATACGCCTAAAATTTCAAATTGGCAATCTTCGTACAAAGGTAACTTTCTATGTTATTGTCAATCATCGCTCATACAATGCTTTGTTGGGAAGGCCATTCCTCCATGAACACAATATTGTACCCTCTACGCTCCACCAATGTTTCAAATATATGGATGGTAATGAAAAAGTCCAAAAAGAGGTTGCAGATCTGAATCCTTTCAAAGGAGTTGAAGCATATTGCAACGATTCTCGTATGTACAAGGAGGAATTCATGAAGGTGGTACTAGCAATTGACACAGATGAAGAACAGAAGAGTGTGCCAAATGATACCCTAGTGATTTCCGTCAAAGGATGCACCTCATGTCCTCAGTCTTCCAAACCACTGACTATCTATCTTCCTTCCCATGAGAACAGGCCTAAGGGTGATAGTCAAGAACAAAGGGAGCTTACCTCTTCTGAGTCGCTTGTAATCGATCTACGCCGCAAGAAGCCCCCTCCTCCTTCTCGTTCTTCTTCTCCCCCTTTTGTCATCAATCTGACTAAGCCTGCTAAGGCTAAAGTCCCTGTTGTAAATGATGGTGTAAAAATCAATAAAGCATCTCCTTTGCAGTATACTGATGTCTCTTACTATACTCAGTGTTATTTGGATATGCTAGATATCTTTAAACCACTTACAATAGAAGTCGTATCACCTCTGCGAAATATGGTATCACTGGATTCAATACAAGAGTCGTACTTCTTTGTACCGTCTCGAAAGAAAGATGAAAAGCCTATATTTTTCAACAAAAGAGAGGAACCAAAAATCATGCTCTATAATGATAATAGAGATGATACAGAAAGACTACAATTACGATGCTATAGTCTACAATCTAAAGCAATCATCTGCAAAATGGGCTATGATTTCAGAACAGGCCTCAACAACGATAAAGGAAGGCGAACTCCTCTTCGTATTGCTGTTCCAAAAGGAAAATCACAACAATACCACAGTAAAACGAAACGGGGACTAGGTTATGCTTCACCACTTCCAACTCTAGAACCTTCTGAATATGATGAAGAAGAACGATCTAATTCTTCTGATTCTATCTTATGGGATTCTGATACCAGCATTGGTCATGTTCATAGGGTGATAGTATCTTCTAACATAGTGTCTGCCAAATTTTCAGAAGATGACAAAGATGACATTGAAGAAGCTCCTGAAGTGGACCCTTGGGCACAAAGGATGGACAATCAGTAGAAACTTCGTTTTGAACAATGAGAGCCACCTACTGAAGATCAACTAGTCCAAATCGATATTGGAAAGAAGGGTGTATCACGACCAATCTTCATTAGCAAAAATCTTCCAGAAAATGATTAACAAGAATTGATTTACCTTATTCGTGAATATATTGATGTCTTCGCCTGGAGTTATGAAGATATGCCGGGATTAGATCCTCAAATTGCAACTCACAAGCTTAACATTTTGCCGAATGCCAAGCCGGTCAAAAAAAAACAACGGCAATTCAAGCCTGAAATAATGGATGCAATTGATGATGAAGTCAAAAAGCTTATAGCTTGCGGTTTTATCAGAGAAGAACAGCATCCTAACTGGGTAGCCAACGTCGTCCCAGTCCTGAAGAAGACCAGAAAGGTTCGAGTTTGTATAGACTTTCGGGATCTTAATGATGCTTGACCTAAAGACGAGTTCTCTCTCCCAATTACTGATGTCATGATCGACAATACATATGGATTCGAACGAATTTCTTTAATGGATGGGTTTTCTGGATATAATCAAATCCGGATGAATCCTGAAGATGAGAAACATACTTTATTTCGTACTCCACGGAGAGTGTACTGTTATACGGTCATGCCGTTTGGTCTTAAGAACGCAGATGCAACTTACCAGCGGGCTAAGAGTACTACCTTTCGAGATCATCTACGAAAGACTGTCGAATGCTATGTTGACGATATTACTGTTAAAAGTTGTCTCAAGGAAGATCACATTCAAGATTTAAGAACTATCTTCAATCTAATGCGCCAGCATCAACTCAAAATGAACCCCACCAAGTCTTTCTTGGGTGTCTCTAGTGGTAAGTTTTTCAGCTTTGTTATTACCTCTAAGGGTATACACGTTGATCCCGAGAAGATCAAAGTCATTCAAGTGATGCGTCCTCCACGCAACCTAAAAGAGCTACGAGGATTCCAAGGTCGACTTGCGTACATCAGGCGGTTTATTTCAAATTTATCTGGACGTTGTAGACCATTTACTCACTTAATGAAGAAAGATGTATCTTTCGTTTGGACGAAAGAATGTCAACGAGCATTTGACGACATAAAGCGGTATTTAATGAGTCCCCGGTTCTGGTACCACCGATCTCAGGAATACCTTTCTTAATGTATGTCCGGGCAATGGATCATTCGTTGGAAGCTTTGGTAGCTCAGAAGAAAAAGGAAGGTCATGAGTAAGCCATCTACTATCTTAGCCGAACGATGATTGGAGTTGAACATCGTTATAGTCCGGTAGAGAAGGAATGTTTAGCCTTAATGTTTGCCGTTCAGAAGACAAGACATTACATCATAGGCCAAACTATTCATGTCATATCCCGAGTCAATCCTCTTCGAGTCTTAATGAAGAAGCCAAGTACACTCAATTCTAGGCTTGCCACATGGGCCATACTATTAGCACAATATGATATGGTTTATGTTCCTCAAAAGTCTGTGAAAGGCCAAGCACTTGTCGACTTCTTAGCATCTCAACCTGTCCCTGAGACATTTAAACTCTATGATGAGATTCCGGATGAAACATTGGAATCAAATATGATCTCAGAAGAATTTCCTACATGGAGGTTGTTTTTTGATGGAGCTTCTAGAATTGGACCTGGAGGTACCCTTGTGACTGGAGTGGGAATTGTTCTCGTTTCATCCGATGGATTAACTATTCAAAGGGCTTATTCTTTAGACGAATCATGCTCTAATAATGTGGCAGAATACAATGCCTTGCTCATTGGACTCCAATTGCTTAAACAACTGGATGTTGAATATCTCGAAGTATATGGCGACTCTAAGCTGATTGTTAATCAGGTTAGAGGCATATATGAAGTCCGACATCAAGATCTAGTACCGTACCATGAAGCAGCAACCAGGATAGCTTCTTCGTTCAAAGGATTCTTCATCAAACATGTATGTTGGGCATGCAATACAGAAGCTGATGCTTTAGCTAACCTAGCTGCGGTATTGGCAGTTCCAGTCAAAAGACAACAGATGGTTGTTATCTCTAATAGAGAACTATTCTGTGTTGAAAACAACCACAACATTGAATTTAGCAACCTAACTGAAGTTAACGTCACTTGCGAGGACTGGAGAGCACCTTTCATTGATTTTGCAGTGCATGACATCTTGCCAGAAGATCCTAAAGAAGCTACAAGTATCCATCGTCGATCGCTTCGATTCTATTATAATTATACTACAAAAACACTCTATCGAAGAACTTTTGATGGATTGCTCTTGAGGTGTCTGTAGGTCCTAAAAATCAAGTTGCACCCATCAAAGAAGTCATGAAAATCAAATTATACATCCCTCAAGTGAACTGCACAGGAGACAGATTGCGCAACAACTCGATTGCGCAGGCTGAATTGCGCACTCATCTAAGTGCGCAAGCTGACGTGGCCTTGTCATCATTATCTGACAGAGAATCAGATCTTCTGACAACTGAAAGCACGGAGAACGAGGAAACTGTTCGTTTATCGTGCAGCACAGCGCTCGAGGACAGCTGTACATGCAGTACAATCGGCCAGAGTTTATGCAGTGCGGTCCATCCCAGTGCAATTTGAAGCCAGCACAATTCAGATGGCGCACTCCATTAAGACAACTGACAAAGTACACGTGGCCTTCATGCCATCAATTACTCACCACATGGTAACCGTCTGTACACGATCATGCACATTTCAATCAAATAATACCATGTGTTCTATACAGTTGGCCCACGATCAAATAACTGCCAGCACAGTCTGATGTCTGCGCGGTCCAATGCATGCGCAATCCATCTTGCACAATCCAGAATAACTAAAAAGTAGTTATTTCTAGAACTCTATAATTAGAGTTTCAAATCCTTCCTAGGGGGGATCAGATAGAGATCAGAAGTCATCACCAGAGATCAGGAGTTCTTGCCAAAGTGCTGCTGCAATCTTCAGAGGCTACCGTCTTCAAAGTTCACATCGTCCAAGGGATAAAGCGATCGTCATTCAGATCGGATTCCTATAGTTGTACTTTCCCATAATTCTTGTAATCTTCTTACAAAGTTTGTTGAAATAAAGATCAACTTTTGTTTTTGCAAACAAAATGGTGACTCTGCTGGGGACGACTTCCTCCTCCGACGAGGAAGTGATAACTCAATGTGACGTTGCGTCTATCGGAAAGACGCAGAAGACGCTGGTTGTAAAGGTCAACCAGACGGCCTACGAGGCGATGATCAACTCCAGGACCACCCCTCACACTGCAACAACTTCTGCCACGAGTAAAGTTCACCCAGTGTGGGTCCCCAAGACTGTTGCGCAGTCCACTGCTTCTGCTGCTCAGCCTGCTGTGCAGTCTACTGCCTCTGTTCCCAAGACTGCTGTCTCTGTTGCGCAGTCAGCTGCTACTGCCCATGCACAGTGTGCTGCTTCCCTTGCCAGTGCACAAAATACTTCCTATGCTGCTTTGTCAAAATACAAGACTCCTATTCCTCTGGCGCAGTTAGCTGCAACTCTGCCTGTACAATCCACCACTCCAGCAACCAGAGTGCAACCCAAACACTCTGGCAACAAGACTTCTGCTGCGCAAGTTGCTGAGATTGTGACCAGAAGACCTTCTGTCCGAGTTACTCATGCGCAACCTGCCAGTGCGCCAACAACTACTCCAACCCATGCGCAAACTGCGCCAGCGCAATCTAAGAGAGACAGCCCTTTGGCTAATCTCTCATCTTCTCACAGCAAGGGAAAAGGCTCTGCTCCTCTTCTCAAGCACCCTGTTGCTCCTGCGCAATCCACTGGGGGTAGTCTTTTGGCTATTTCTCCTCCTCAGGACAAAGGAAAAGGCCCGTTGGTCTTTTCTCAAACTTCCTCATCCCACGACTTGGAAGACAACAGATGGAAACGCTCTTTAGATAACACTTCTTCACAAAACAAAGGAAAAGGCCCTTTGGTCTTTTCTCAGTCTTCCTCGGTTTTTACCGTAGAAGATCAATCTGAACGTACCTCGGCACCAATCAGTACAAGAACTCTTTCCAATAAGGGTTCTTCTTCCCTCATTGCCAAAGGGAAGTGTACTGATCAGAGAGGTATTTTGCCTACTCCGGTAGCAGAATTTCAAGATCTCCCAACTCTCAAGATATTCCGTTCAAAACAGGGAAAATTGCTGGTGTCTCAGACAGAAACCCCTGGGGGTGAGTTTGCTAATCTAAGAACTTATCTCAATCGACCAACTTCGGTAAAACACAAACAGCCAATGCCGAAGACCAACCAGCATCAGAAGCAAACTTCCAGGATCAAAAATCCGGACACCTATGCCAATGAAATGAGTACTTCCCTGTACACTCAAGGGACAAAACATTTGAAGAACCGGAACCATGTTCCGAATATTGTCAAAGAACACATCCCTCGAACTTCTTCTCGTCCCGTTGTTGTTCCCGATCTCCGAGAACACCTTAAACAAAAATGGAACAACATTTCATCACCTCCAGTGCAACCACTTGGACACCATTGTAATCACAAAGTGGTCATCAAGTGTTGTTGTCAGACAACAAGACGATCTGTCTTCGATCGTCTGAACTTTACAAAATCTGAACCTATGTCAGAAGATGAAGACGAAGTTTTGTACGCTTCCGTCAACATGACTTCCAGAGACACTGGAGGTAGGAAGTGCTCCAAGCATGGCAAGCCTCGCAAGTCAAACCAGCGGTATTTTGATCTACTCCAAGAATCTTCTGAAGGAGTATTCCGACATACCCGATCCCGAAGCCGAGAAACAATCGGTCAAAGGAATCTCCAAGATCCTTTCGGTCATCTCCCTCCTTCTCACTCAGGAGATGATTCTTTCTCTGACTACGATGCATACAGCAAAAGTTCGGAACAGACAGTGTCCTCCACTATACCTAGAGAAGTGACAGCTTATGTTGTCACTGAAGATCCCGATGCTTCCAGTTGAGCTAGTCAAGAACAACGAATAGCTGCGCTAGAAGACAAGTTGAAGACCATGGCCGAAATGGTCACAAGTATGCATTCTATCATCGTGGCCCAGCATACAGTACCACCGACCGTACCTCCTGCAAATCCTGAAATCATAGCATCGTCGGTGCCTGTCAATGCAGGGCTGGGGGTAGCATCTCCTCAAGTATCTCCTGTACAGATCCAACCTACACCCAGTCAGTCAGGTGCTAGGGGTAGTGCTTACCATGCTGTTCTTCCCCTAACACTGTGACTCAGCCTGCTCCGGTTATATCAGTGGAAGATGCCAATGAAGCTGTCAAGCTCCTGTGCACTCAGTTCGAGGTTTTCAAGGAGAAGGACAACTTGCAGAGGTTGGGGATCAAACAACCCTACCCAGTTGAATGGAAGGAAGTTCCATTTCCTCCTAAGTATAAAATCCCAACAATTTCGCTGTTTGATGGCAGCACTTCTCTTAGTCAGTTCATTAACCACTTTGAGATAATGACTGTCCAACTTCAACCAAATGACGCTCTTCTTACCAGAGTATTCGTCGGCTGTTTAGCCGACGTAGCATACGATTGGTACAGAAGCTTGCCCGATGGTTGTATTACCTCCTTCTCTGGTCTAAAACAAATCTTCTTGGAACGATTCTATGAGGGGATCAACGACATGACCATGTCAGCCCTCAATAAAATCAAACAAAAATACAATGAAACTGTTGAGAGTTTTATTGAAAGGTTCCGCCAGAAAGCTTTGAAAATACCTCCTGGAACTCCGACCGCTGTGACCATAGACACCTGCAAGGCAAATCTTTTTCCTATCATCAGCATGTAGACGGGATCAAATCAGTTTCAAGATTGGCCATCCTTCATTGTCAATGCTAAAGCAGCTGAAGTTAGCGCCGACAAATTCAAGCATCTAGGGGTACAAATGTCTAATCCTGACCGGGATGAACACCAGACATCGGGTGGTGGCAATCGCCAGAACAACCGCAAGGGAAAAGAAACTTTGAATATCAACTTGAAGAGCAAAGAATCTCTGGCGGTTAATGTGGCTCCACCTACGTCCACTTCTACTTCTTCAGTACCTCCACCAAAGGAACCTCGTCCGAAAGTAGAGTACTCTTTTGACGAGAATGACACCGTGAGCATCTTTGATTGCTTGATCAAAAGCAATAAGCTCCAGCTCCCAGATCCGAAGAAGCCCGATGAAGTCGGTAAGACTGATCATCCTAAGTACTGTGTTTATCACAGGTTCATTGGGCATCCCACTCGAGCATGTTATGTGCTCGAAGGCAAAATTCAAGAGCTGGTCAATGCTGGTGTTGTCACTCTGCAGCAAGACGAGAAGACTGTTACCGCGAACATGGTCTCAGTTTAATTCAGCGACTTTCCATCGCAGATGGTACAGCATGGTGTCATTCCTATCCCTAAAGCTACTCTTGAGATCGAGAATCTTCCTCCTCCACGAAGTGAAGGTCTCGTCCCCTTATCTCTTGACAATGGCGAGATTATGTGGATTCATCCGGATCTTGCTTCAGAGTTCAAATTTCCCTCTTCCTCTAAGAAGAAAGACCGCTCCAAGGGCAAGACAAAGACTTACAATATGGTGTCTTTTGACCCCATAGTTGACGAGGAAATCCTGTTGGGCACCAGATCAGGGAAAGCTTATCTAAAGGATTATCCCGAAGCTCAAGAGAATCCTGCTTCTTCTTCTGAGCTGGCTCAAGTGCAGCCTGCTTCTACTGAGGACATCCCTTCTGCCTCCTTACCGGTGGTAGAGTCCACTCCTCCCAAGCCAACGGTAGCTGACAAAGGCAAACAACAAGTTCTCTTCGACAAACCTTTGAAGAAGTCATCTCCTTCGGGACTTGAAAAGCCTTACAACTTTGATATCTTGGCTCAGTTAGCCAATACACCGGCCCGGCTGTTAATCTTTGAGCTCTTGCGCCTCTCCAAAGAGACTCGGGAAACTCTGAGTGAGGCTCTCATGCAGGCAGAAACCTGTCTAGCCCTCCTAAAGAAGCCAAAAGCGGAGCCTGTCTCTTGCCTCCATTGTCATAGTGTGTTGGAGTTAATTTCAAACATAACTTTCACACAGGTTGACATGCTGATGGAAGACAATAGGCATGATCGTCCTCTCTACTATACAGGATATGTCGACTCGATGAAAGTCGATCGTATTCTGATAGATCCAGGGTCTGCTCTCAACATCATACCGAAAACAATGTTAGATGCATTGAAGATCCCAGTGCATAGTCTTTCCAGTACAATCACCACCATCCTTGGGTTCAATCAGGGAAGGAGTGAGCCTCTGGACAAGATTCGCCTAAAACTCCAAATAGGCAATCTTCGCACAAAGGTGACCTTCTACATCATGGACAACCATGGTTGTTCTTACAATGCTTTATTGGGAAGACCATTTCTGCACGAACATAACATTGTTCCTTCGACTCTCCATCAATGTTTCAAATATGTCGATGACAATGGAGAGGTTCAAAAGGAGGTTGCTGATCTCTATCCTTTCAAAGGCGTCGAAGCATACTGCAACGATGCTCGTATGTACAAGGATAAATTCATGAAGGTAGTGCTGTCTTTGGACACTGAAGAAGAACAAGAAGCAGTGCCTAATGACACCCTTATTATACCTGTCAAAGGACGCGTTTCTTGTCCTCAGTCCTCCAAACCACTGGCTATTCACTTGCCAGTCCAGAAGCAATCAACTGATGATGATCAGGATCAAAGGGAGCTTACCTCTTCTGAGCCACTTGTTATTGACTTACGTCGTAACAAGGAAAAAAGGCAGCTCACCTCTTTTGAGCCACTTGTTATTGATTTATCTCATAACAAGGATAAAAGAGAGCTCATCTCCTCTGAGTCACTTGTTATTGACCTCCGTCGTAACAAGGCCAATCCTCCTCCACGTTCTTCTTCTTCCCCTCTTGTAATTATTCTGACCAAGCCTGTTAAGGCTAAAGGTCCTGCTGTAAATACAGATGTACAAATCAATGAAAAAGCATCTACTTTCCAGTATACTGATGTCATTTATCATGCAAAGTGCTATTTGGATATGTTAGATAGCTTTCAATCATTTACAATAGGAGTTGTGCAATCTCTTCAAACAGAAGTCTTACTCGAATATTCCAATGATTCATATCGTATTGTTCCCGCTCGAAAGAAAGGCGAAAGTCCAATACTTTTTAATAAAGGACCTAAACAACAATTCAGCTATACGGATGATAGCAAAAGTAACGACACGGGACATCTTCAACTCCGTCGCTACAGTCAATAATCAAAAGACATCATCCGAAAGATGGGTTATGACTTCAAGAGTGGCCTCAACTACGGTAAGGGTAGAAAAATGCATATCCGTACGGCTGTGACGAAAGGGAAGTTAGAGATGTACTATAGCAGGACCAAAAGAGGTCTCGGATATACTTCACCTCCGGTATTATCCCCAGCAGCCTCTGAATCCGATAGTGAAGAGCGCTCTAACTCTTCTGATTCCAGATCATGGGATTCTGACACCAGCATCGGTCAAGTTCATCGATTGACTGTATCTACTAACATGGTCTCCGTCGAACTTCCAGAAGGCTATGACGAGGATGTTGAAGAAAATCCCGAAACAGATCCTTGGGCTCAACGAATAGATACCCAATGGAAACTCCGATTCGAATAAAGGGAACCTCCTACTGAAGATCAATTAGTTCAAATTGATGTAGGAGAGCGGGTCACCTCGTCCAATATTTATCAGCAAGAACCTCCCAGAGGCAGATAAGCAAGAATTAATTCTTCTTATTCAAGAATACATTGACGTCTTTGCCTGGAGCTATGAAGACATGCCAGGTCTAGATCCCAAAGTTGCTACTCACAAATTGAACATTCTGCCAAATGCAAAACCGGTCAAACAGCAACAATGGTATTTCAAGCCAGAAATGATGGACGCAATTGATGATGAAGTCAAGAAGCTCATCGCTTGTGGCTTTATCCGAGAAGAGCAGCATCCTGATTAGATAGCCAATGTCGTTCCAGTTCTAAAGAAAACCGGCAAAGTTTGAGTCTGCATCGACTTTCGGGATCTTAATAAAGCATGTCCAAAAGATGAATTTTCTCTCTCCATTACGGACGTCATGATTGACAACACCTCTGGGTTCGAGCGAATATCTTTCATGGATGGATTCTCCGGATACAATCAGATTCGGATGAATCCTGAATATGAAAAACACACTTCTTTCCGTACTCCTCGCGGAGTCTACTGCTATACTGTAATGCCATTTGGTCTCAAGAATGCTGATACAACATACCAACGAGCCATGAGTACCATATTTTGAGATCATCTGCACAAAACTGTCGAATACTACGTCGACGATATTGCTGTCAAAAGTCGTCTAAAGGAAGATCACATCCAAGACTTGAGAACTATATTCAACCTCATGCGCCAACATCAACTCAAAATGAATCCCACCAAGTCATTCTTAGGTGTCTCTAGTAGCAAATTTCTCGGCTTCGTCATTACCTCTAAGGGTATACACGTGGATCCCGAGAAGATCAAAGCCATTCAAGAGATGCGTCCTCCACGCAACCTAAAAGAGCTACGAGGATTCCAAGATCGACTTACGTACATCAGGAGGTTCATTTTGAATCTGTCTGGACGCTGCAGGCCATTTACTCAACTAATGAAGAAGGGTGTATCTTTCGTTTGGACTGAAGAATGTCAACGAGCATTTGACGACATAAAGCGATATCTCATGAATCCACCAGTCTTGGTGCCACCAATCTCTGGCATACTATTCTTATGTATGTCCGTGCTATAGACCATTCATTGGGTGCTTTACTTGCCCAAAAGAACAAAGAAGGCCACGAACAAGCTATATATTATCTCAATCGTACTATGATTGGTGCTGAACACCGTTATAGTCCGGTCGAAAAAGAATGCCTAGCTCTTATGTTTGCTGTTCAGAAGACTCGGCATTACATCATTGGCCAAACTATTCATGTCATATCCCGAGTTAATCCTCTTCGGGTACTGATGAAGAAGCCTAACACACTCAATTCTCGGCTGGCTACATGGGCCATTCTGTTAGTCCAATATGACATGGTATATGTTCCTCAAAAGTCTGTCAAAGGTCAAGCATTGGCGGATTTCTTAGCAGCTCATCCTGTTCCAGAAACGTCCAAACTCTATGATGAAATTCCAGATAAGACTTTGGAATCTAATACAATCTCCAAAGAATTTCCTACTTGGCGTCTATTCTTTGACGGTGCATCCAGGATTGGACCCAATGGTGCCATTGTCGCAGGAGTTGGAGTTGTCCTTATTTCTCTAGACGGGTCAGCTATTCAAAGAGCATACTCTTTAGATGAGCCTTGCTCCAATAACATGGCAGAATACAATGCTCTACTCATCGGTCTTCAGCTAGCTAAACAACTAGACGTCGAGTATCTTGAAGTCTATGGTGACTCTAAGTTGGTTGTTAACCAGGTTAGAGGAACCTATGACGTTCGCCATCAAGATCTAGTGCCTTACTATGAAGCGGCAATCAGCATGGCTACATCATTTAAAGCCTTCTTCATTGAATATGTCCGGCGAGCTTGTAATACTGAAGCAGACGCTTTGGCTAATCTTGCAGCAGTCTTAGCCATCCCTATCAAAAAACAGCAGGTGGTGGTTATCTCTAATCGAGAATTGTTCTGTGTCGAAAACAATCGTAATATTGAGTTCAGTAATCTTAATGAAGTCAATGTTATCAGTGAAGATTGGAGAATTCCTTTCATCGACTTCGTAGTTCATGACATACTCCCTGAAGATCCCAAGGAGGCTACGAGCATTCATCGGCGGTCTCTGCGATTCTACTAAATCAAATCACCAAAACTCTTTACCGGCAAACTTATGACGGCCTAATCTTGCGTTGTCCTGCTGGTGATGAAGCAAAGCAAGTATTACGTGAAGCTCACGATGGTGTCTGCGGAGCACACCAACCCGGTCCTAAACTGCAAGATCACATCCGACGCATGGGTTACTATTGGCCCTCTATGGTAACTGATGCCATCGAATATGCAAGAAAATGTCAAGCTTGTCAAATCCATGCAGATTTTATTCATCAACCATCAGAATTCCTTCATCTGACTGCTACTTCCTGGCCTTTTGAAGCTTGGGGCATGGACATCATAGGTCCCATCAATCCTCATTCTTCTAGAGGACATCGGTTCATACTGGCAATAACCGACTACTTTTTCAAATGGGTCGAAGCTATACCATTGGCTGAAGTCAAGTCCAGCAGCGTCATCAACTTCGTCAAACACCATGTCATATATAGATTTGGTGTACCTCGACGAATCATCCACGACAACGGAACTCAATTCATCAGCCAAAAGTTCACAAGGTTCTGTGACGATCATCATATTGACAATGTCGCTTCGACAGCCTACAATCCTGCTGCTAATGGCTTAGCTGAAGCTTTTAACAAGACTATCATCAAGCTCCTCAAGAATTTTGTATCCACTAACAAACAAAACTGGAGTGAAAAGCTTGGAGAATGTCTTTGGGCCTACCGTACTACGGTCCGCAACCCTACAGGCTGTACACCCTTCTCTTTGGTGTACGACTGTGAAGCAGTTCTACCCCTGGAACTCCAAATTCCGTCTTTGAGGATTGCTATCGCCAATGAACTCACGAAAGAGAACAACGATCTTCTCCGACTTCAAGAATTGGAGGCGCTCAATGAGAAGCGGCTATTGGCTCAACAACATATTGAGTTATACCAAGCCCGTATCTCAAAGACTTTCAACCGTAAAGTTAAGGTCAGAGCCTTTCAGAAAGGGGAGCTCGTTCTAACCGTCAGACGTCCTATGACTATGACTCACTCGAGCAAGGGCAAATTCGATGCAAAGTGGGAAGGGCCATATATCATGAGCAAAGTATTCTCAAATGGAGCCTATCAACTCACAGAGTTAGACGGTCGAGTTGCAATGATGCCTATCAATGGCAAGTTCCTCAAAAAATATTATGTATAATATAAAAACATTGCTTGTAATCATCAGACAAGTTCATAATTAAAATTCAATTTTATTTCATCATGAATGATAGTACATAATATCAAGGAATGTCACTATCATCCTTCTCAAAATTTGGACGCGGGTCACTGCCGTCCTTATTGAAGACATGATAAGCAAAAGAGCCGAGAACATTCTTGCTGGAACCCACCAGGAACTTGCAAGCAGCCATCCTCATGGCTTCTTCTTCTTCAGTCTTCCCTGGTTCAAGAAGGAAGTCCAAGATGTATTTTGGCGGTTTGGGGGCAGACGAACCATCGCCTGCTGCTATCTGCTTTGGTTGAGCCGATTCGACTGGATGTTCCTCAGTACCCACTTCAACCTTCGAGGCAATCTCAGCCTTCTTGGATGCATCTCCAGACGACATCTTTATGTTGAAAAGTGAAAGTGACCATCCCATCATCCCATTCTACTTATAAACAGAGATTCATACGATAATGAAACTTTATTTAATTCATCCGACGGTTTGTCCGTTCATTAAATCCATCCGACGGTTCGCCCGTTCATTTCATTCATCCGACGGTTCGTCCGTTCATCATATCCTTTTGACGGTTCATCCGTTCATTATATCATTCACCCGACGGTTCACCCGTTCACACATCCATCTAACGGTTCGCCCGTTCATCATCTGACGGTTCACCCGTTCATTCCAATTATCCGACGGTTCATCCGTTCATTCCAATTACCCGACGGTTCATCCGTTCATTCCATTCATCTGACGGTTCATCGTTCATTTAATTCATCTGACGGTTTATCCGTCTATCCCGACGATTCGTTTCATTCATTCATTTCGTTCACACATTTTGACGAATCATCCATTTCGTTCATATCAGCAACTTGTCATCTTTGATTAAGTTGTCTATTGAAATAATGATATTCAATAAATTATATTTGTCACGTCCATATTACCTCTGAGCAGATATAATTGAATATAATTATTTTCTAAAATCAAGAAATATATCATGTCCTGCACCTCTGAATATATTTTCTATCGCTATTATTATATCTTAATAAGATATGCAATAAATAATAGAGCCACCAAGAAAATGCCTTTTATTGATCAAAAATTGAAAGACATTACAACATGACGTATCACAAAAAGATTGAAAATACAAAAATCTTTCTCATTCTGCCGGTGGAGTCATTAAGTTGGTCATATGCTGCTTCAAAGATTGCAGCCGCTCCTCACGAGATTCTATCACCCGCTTCCTTGCTTCCTCCATCCCAGACTTGTCGTCAAAAGATGGCATGGTTACTATTCTGTGAGAGATTTCTTCTTGATGAGTTGCGACATACTCATCTCTTTCCAGAGTCAGAGCATTCAGTTGAACTGCAGTATGGTATTATGCGGCCTCATCCTCCAGAGCAAGCTGGACAAGTCTCAGCTCTTCTTTAAGACGGGCAGATTCTGATTGCAGCGCAGCAACTTTCCTCTCTTTCTCGTCAGCAACAGACGCTACTGTTTCCACTTTGGAATTATATTCAGCAGACTTGGTAGAGAAAGTGTCCAAAAGAACTTGCAGGTCAACCTTTGCAACTGCAGCTTCTTGTGACATCTTTTCGAATTTAGCTTGTACTAAGAGCTCCATCTCTCCCTTATTCAGCTCTTTGTAAATTTTAACCGATGCCTCCAGCTCATCTAGTACGTGTTCAAGAAAAACAGCCTGAGCTTCGTCGCCTTGATGACGGATGGCATCGATTAAATAGGAGGTTGGACCTCTGACGGTGGAGAAACCAGCATCTTCTTTTCTATCACCTTATCTACTAAGGGTTTCAAAGACTTAAAGAAAAGGTTGCTGAAAGAGCTGATGATAAAACAGTTAGTGGCCAGAGCTCCAGGAGTAGCAGCTACTCCCATAGATGTCGAAGCAGTAGCAGGTGTCTGTGAAGACAGTCGTTCAGCTTCCTCCCTTTGAGTAGACAGCTCTTTAGACAGAGGAGCCACCGTAGAGCTAGCTGCTCCTCCTAGATGCTCTTCTGCAAAATCAAATGAACCTTATCATTGATTGTCGTTGTCATTAGCAACTAATTGAAAAGGATCAAAAGATCAAAGGCAATCTTACCATAACTTGCCCCAGTAACAAGCCTTTCATCTGTTGGCACAGATTCCAATCTAACAGAGTAGCCTCAGACATTACTGCCTGGCTACTTCCGGCCTCAGAACCACCCAAAAATGTCGTCTACCGCTAGCGATAGCCGTTACTGGCACTATGTCTGTGTACACGGGAGGAACTGGGGAAGATTCAAGTTCTGCATGGATAAAAATATAGATGTCAGCTATTTGAATCTATGAAAAGAAGGTAGATAAAATCATTTAATACCTTTTGGATCAGCAGGAGTAGTTTCAGCAGGTGCTACTTCTACATCCGTATTCTTTTTCGGAGACACGTACACCTCAACACTCTTCAGGATGTAGCGTGTCATCTACGGCTTTGGGAGACATATGGACATCAGTGCCTTCTTCGGGATTTAATGTATCATCAACATCTTCTGTTGATGTATCTTCATTGCTTATACAATCTTTTGGAGCTTCCTCGCTGGTAGTTGCGGCAGCGGCTTGATCGACATCGTCCTGCAGACCGAAGTCACAATCATTTAGAGCTTCAATCATTAGGCGATCTTCTTCTTCACGGAGCGCTCCTGGTGTAACAGGAAGCTGGGTAGTTTTCACCGCAAGAGAAGGAGATCGCAAAATTTTATCATCCCTCTGCCCAGTTTCATCTCTCAGCTCAGCTTCATCCCCCTGCTCAGCTTCATCCCTCTGTTCAACCTCGTCCCTTTGCTCTGGAGAAGGAGTCTCCTGCCTAGGCTCGGGGCAGGTGTAGGGAATGACATGGTTATTCCAGCTACAGCACTGGCCACCACCGAAGATAAGATTTGTCTCGGAGGGGTGATCACCCTCTTTCTTTTTCTGGAGGCCAGTTTCTTTCTATGAAGAGGTCTTTCTGGACTCTCCACATCTACTACATCGACATGCCTTGGAAGAGAGGTAGGTGTGGTCGCTTCTTCTCTTTGGGTTGACTCGGCCATTGTCGAGACTGTGACCTGGTGGTGAACTTCTCTGATGGGTCTAAGATAAGTTTCTTCTTTGCAACCGGAGAAGAAGGTTCATTAATCCTTCTCTTTCTCTCCTTGGTTGGAGATTTGACCACTTTCAAAGAAACTCGCAGTGATTCATTGACCTCCTCAGGGAAGTTAGCTTCCCTTGAGGCTTCTAATAGATCATCCACTGGCTCATGCTACTCGTCATTACCTGGAGCTAGCATAACAGATGCTTCCTTCTTCAAACATGTCGCCGTCGCGAAGCTATCTACAAGGTTGAAGTTCTCGGCGAATGTATTCGCGGCTGTGTAAAAAAGCGAATATATATATAACATCCGGGGCCGTAATCATTCTTGGTCGGCATCGAGAACATTGTCCTTGTGTCTTGAGCGTTGTAATAAGCCCATGCTCTGGCACCATTAATCAAATACCCCTTTCCTTGTAGGCAAGTTATAGCATTGCCGACGTGGAACTCGTCGTAACCAAATTGACGAGCGAAGCGGCTTGGCAGATATGGTTCCAAGAAACATTCATCTTCAAATCTATACACCAAGTGCGATGGCCTAATCGTTCTCAAACAATCAAATGCTGCCCGACCCAATGGCTGCCTCCCAAGGTCGACTAGATTTGTCGACATATGTTCATAGCCGGTTGGAGGGGCAACGCAGTAAAATTCCATCCCTTCCCAAGGTTCAAGGCACGTCTGCAATCTTTCAGACTAGTGTATATCCATTTGCTCCGGGAGAATCTTCACAGATAGCTACCGCCTACTGCTCCCATGTCAGGGTTCATCAATGACGGATGGTGCAGAAGTAACCATCCGAACAAATAGGTGTAAGGCAACTCCAGCCGAGGGAAGTTCCCCTTTTTATCCTTCCATTTAAGCATAGATTCAACATAAAGACGAAGACCTGCGTTCACTCTACAGGTCATCGCCGACAGCAAATCCATCAGGTAGCCAAAGACTAACCGGACAGCAGCAAAGAGCACACCGCGATAGAAGCGATCCACGGCGCTCGCTCCGGGTACGACGAAGCGTCGGAGCCAATATGTCAGGAAACCCGTCAGCTGGGCTTCCTTGACATGGGCCTGTAGCCCATTCTCATAAAACTCTCAATAAAATCTCCGGTCTTGAATGGAGGGTATTGAAGTTCGTCATTAAGTTTGATGTCCATTTTCTTGTTTCTTCCATCATTCTTATTACTTCACTGTGGCTGAGGGGTTGGAAGAAGGTCGGGTTGCACGTATCATGATCCTTAGTCTTTTTCTCGATGATATGATTAAGGAAAAGATAGGGCAACCACTTTGATGAATAACAGGTGCCGGAAGAACCGCTCTTATAGTACATGGCACAAATTTTGTAGTGGCACAATAGTTCTTCAAAAACAGCCACCATCTCTGCATTTCTTGACGTAGTCGGTCTAACTCGTCGTTTGTTGGAACATATTCCTCATAAGGGAAGTCTCCCATTGGTAAGCACGAGATGTATTTTATCTCATGAAGGCTAGTCCAATTTTCCCGCAGGGTGTTATGAATGTCCCTGTCCTAAAATTATACCTCTCTGCCAAGGCCAGAAACAGATGAGGGTTGGGGAGGAATCCATATACGGTAGCGTGTACCGCCTGATATAGCTCGATCTCTTGAGCTTGTCTTCGAACTGAACCAATATCCAATTGGTTATGCAGTTCCATCTTTTGTTGTCTTGGTTCACCAGACCTGTCAACCGGATGTCCTGATCCGGGTATCTGCCCTCAACCTTTGCATATTCATTAGCAAAGATCGGCGTCCTCACCGGTAGCAGCAAGGAAGAGTTCTCTGGAGGGATGCAGCCATGCTTCAATCCTCTGAGCAAGGTGCTATGATGCTCAGAGGAGCTATAGAACATATCCATGTTGTTTGGTCCTTTCTTTACATAAATATTTCATGTCCTTGCTTGCTGGAGGGGGTAATATCCCAGTCCATCCTCCTGGGATGGCTTGCATGGGCATAGCGGGCTAGAGGGAGGCATCTGGCAATATCCGATAACAGGATTATTTTCTCTTTTCTCTGGAAGAGTCTCTGCTCAACACGGGGTCTCGGCTGAGAACTCTTGTCAATAGCTTCGCCAAATAAGAACATGGGTTTCTTATGAGTAATGGCATCGGCAGTCTGCAGGGGCAGCCCATTCATCAAACTCAATAAAGTTTCATTGTCCTGTGCTACCAAGATGGCTTGACGGGAGGATGGCAGAGCATATTGGGAAAATAGTACATGGGACAAATCTTCCTTAAACTCTTGTTCAGCAAGGATCCCTGCAAAGATTTCATACTCTGGGTCTGTAATGCCCCAGTCCCAAAATACGTAGCACTAGGAACGTAGACATGCCAGCTGTATTCATACGAAGTATACTCTAATATATGGAAGCCTCGTATAAATACATAAGCTGTAAAATGCAGTAGAACCATAACTAATCTCATCCACACAAAATAAATGATAAAAGATCATATAATGAGAATGAATTTGTCTCGATACAATATGTTGGGCGAAGATAAATCTACTACCAACAAAATAAGGAAATAAAATACATAGAAAATGAAATGAGCGACGAGCGAAGCGAAGACGATCCAAATGCAATCATCCTCGAGGAAATAGCGAAGATCACGGCTAGAGCAAGAACACCTGCAAAAGATAATAGCACACACCTGGGGAGATAACCAGGTCCTCAGAGGGACGTAACAAGACACATAATATCATGCCATATAAACTGAAAAAATATTGCTCAAATAAATAAGTAAATCAAATTATAACATGGTCCAATACGCACCTACTGAACGAGCGTACCATCCCCCCAACCAAACAAGGACCGGAGATGGTAAACTAATACACGGTAACGTATTTTCCCATGCTATGAATCCAATATGGTATCCGGACCCCAACAAGGTTTAATATTCTCATCGAAGTAGTAAGTCACACCTACAACCAAACAAAGACAAGATGTGACGAACTAATCCGCGACAAGTTATTGTTCCAAGCTACGGTCAGATACAAGTACCCAAACCAAAGGTACTCGTACCTAACGGATAAGGGCGCCTAACCAACTCTAGGTGAATGCAGTTTTAAGAACAGTTCATGGTCGCATGACTACCCAGTCAAGTCAAGAAAATACCAATGCAGTACCTCAGTAGCGAGTCACAACACCATATACTATTCCTCAGTATCGAGCGAGTTATAGCATATAGTCTACCTATCGTTCCTCAGTAGCGAGCGAGTCTACGATAGATAGGGTGGTAATCAACTTCCAATCATGTTCTTCCCGCCCAATGCTAACTCTATAACCGCTAAGTCAAACTAGCATGCAACCTCTATTAGCGGTTATTCCTATCGCACGGCTTGTACGTACTGGTGGCCAGCCAATCACGCACTTCCGTGTTCTACATGCGACACACAACTTCGTGGTACAACGTGTCAAGGCCATGAATGCAACACACAAAGGTGGTCCCTTAAGTCTAGGTTTAATGTGTAAGAAAATAATACATAGCAAGAAACTGAACAGTAAATTCTAACAGGTTATGCCATGTATCACAGTTTATTTTGCATAAAGAAAATAATGAACATGCATGAAATACGAGCTAAAATAATTAAACAACAAATGGCAAGGTATCTTGCCTGGTAGTACGCCTGGTGTAGTGCAATGATCCAGGTGGCACGATCTGCGACTTCGGTGTAATAACCATGCAAGGTGACCTCGGGTGGTGTCACGGTTAGTTCCATTGGGTCCAGAAGGGTCAATTTGGCTAGGTGCGATATGTGGAAGAAAGGAATTGACAAAGGAATAGAAGATCGGGATTGGTCACGGTCAAAAGAATAGAAGAGAATTTGATCAACAATAAATATATGTTTTTAGAAAATACTTATAGATATATTTACTATTTAAAACAATTTGATAAATATTGAAAACAGAGGAATAGATTTAGGTTATAGTCCAAAGTTTGTATGAACATGCTTATAGATAATAACTACACTTGATAAAATATTTTAAATAACTAAATCGGAATATTAATAACTATTTTAGGCCAAAAACTATAACTTCCGAATACATATATATAGATAAACACAAAATTCTAGAAAACATTATTTTGATACCAAAAAGTAAATTTTGCAAAAATCTTGGATGAAGTAGCAGGTAATAATAATAATGATGGCAAAATATTTGATACACATACTCATAGATATTTCCCAAAATACTAATAATTCTAATAATAATCCTAATAATAATAGTTATAATGAAATAATAATAATAATAATATAATAATAATAATAATAATAATAATAATCGTAACAGTAATAATAATATTTAGTCCACGGAAATGAAACACATAAAAAAAAGAAAAAAAGTAAAAATAAAAATAATATAAATACGTCTGCTGCTACTGTCAAAAGAAAAGGAGAGAGAGAGAAAATATCAGGAATTTGAGAAGAGGGGAGCGAGAGAGAGAGTGAGAGAGCGGGAAGTCGGCGGTGAGAGGAGAACGCGGAGGCTTGGGAAGGTCGGCGGGCGGGTCTGTGAGGAGGAGGAAGAGGAAGGAGGAAGTCGGCGGAGAGGAAAGAGGGCTGCGGAGGAGCGAATCTCCCGGCGGCGGAGAAGATCGGCGCGGGAGGCGGCGGATCTCTGGTGGAGGTGGATCAGCGGAGGTATGGCGACCGATCTCGTCGGTGGTGCCGCGGTTTCGAGCGACGACCTGCTCGCCGCGAGCGGCGCGTTTGACTCGGCCGGCGTCGTGCCTGCCTGTGGTGGCGAAGCATATGGCCGCGGAGAACAGGGCGGAGACACGGCTCGTGGAGGCGGAGGGTTTCGATCGGGCGCGGTGGCGCGACGACGAAGGAGGTACGAACAAGTGGCGGCGGCTTGGTCGGATCGAAGGGGTTTTCGGCGAAGGGGTCTCGCACGCGCGGATGAGGAGGAGGCGGGTCCGCTTCGAGGACGCGGAGGCTGGGCGGTTCGCCGGAGCGGCGGCTAGGTGCGGGCAGGCGATCGATGAAGAAGAGGGAAGAAGTGGGCGGTGATGGAGAAGGCGCCGGGCGGCGCGCTCGCCGACGCGGGCGGCAAGGGCAGCTGGGGCGGTCGCCGGATCTCCGGCCGACGGCGCAGGTAAGGGGCGGTGATGGTGTTGGTTTATATATTTTTTTTCTCTATTTTGTGTGGTGGTGGTCGGGGGTTTTTTTTGGCCGGGGATGCCGACAGCGGTGGAGGTGACGGCTGGGCCGTGCTCGGGTGAGCATGGTGGTCGGTGGTGGAGGAACGGTGATGGCTGGTTTGGTGTTTCGGATGGTGGGCGGTTGGCCGGAGTGGCCGACGGCAGAGGCGGTGGTGGTGATGACTGGCGGTGGCAGGGGACAGGCTGTGGTGGTTCTGGAGTGGTGCTGTGGGTGGTAGCGGTGGCCGGGCGCGGGACGAGGGTGGTTCTGGGCTCGCATGGGCTGGCCGTGGTGGCGAGGTCGGAGTGGCTGCGGGAAAGTCGGGGAGTAGAGAGGTGGTTAGGTTTAGGGTTAAATTTTTTAGGATTTGATATATTGTGTCGGAGTGTCGACACGGAGACAATTGTACATGTATAAAGAATGGAATAAGAGAGTCACCGAGGTCGGACCCGAGGCCGTCACGGCTGACACGAGGATGGATGGAACACCGACACGAGCACGCACGTTGTGGAAAAATAACTTGTGTAGGAATTTGTGAATTGATCAAAATATTGGAGGAGTACCTGCCTATTTATAGGATGTGGGAATTCCCAGTTAGATAAAGTTTAGGATTTGTTTAAACCCAAATTAGATAATTCAATATATAATTTAATTTAATTCAATAATCCAAATCAAATCTAAATTTAAATCGAATTCCAAATCCAAATCCAAATCAAATCTAAATCCAATTAATTGAATTCTTGGTTTAAATCAATGGAATAAATCAAAATTTCAAATATTTCACTATTTAAATATATCCATAAATTCGAATCAAGATTTGATTCACCACAATAATTTCAAAATATATTTTCCAAAAATACAATATAATAATTTTGAAAAATATATTAAAATGCCCTAATAACTAATTAAAATAATATTTATGAAGAATAATATTTTAGTAACTGTTATAAACGAAAAGGGTTTCATAAATAAAATCGTCAACTTGAAAATTTCAGTATGATAACTAAAAATATTTATTATATATTATTTTGAAAATAACAAAAAAAATGTTTTTTCTAAATTATGTACGCTCGCACATAATCGCACTCGTCGAGCAAATTCAAAAAAGAAATAAAATTTCGTGCACGACGTATAATACGACTACGCGACGTACAATACAAAAATTTAAATCGGTACCAAATTTAATATAAAAAAATATTAGAAATTTAGGGGGTTTACATCCTACCCAACTTAAAAAAATTTCATCCTCGAAATTAAGAATTCATAGGGGGGTGAGAGGACACAAGGGGGGTATCAATGGGGATCCAATGATGATAATGTTTTCACAAATCATGTCGTAAGAAATCGCGATCTAGATCGTAGAAAAATAATACGGTAAGGTCATGGGTAACGAATCGGAGTCACGATTAAGAGAATGAAATAGATTCACTTAAATTAAGCGATTAGAGGGTCTTGATAGGGCCGAGTAGTTTAGGATGAGGATATAGCAACATCTAGTGGTAATGGTCATAATTGATAGGACAGCTAGAGATATTTCAAGTATTACGCCTTCGTCCTTCGAAAAATTGGTGAAGGCGAGAGCAATTTAGAGTTCGAAGGAGGCATTTATTGAATACGAATACGTGATTCAAAGACGATCGAATAATTTCAAAGGAATTGTCAAGGCAGTCGTGGATGGGATTCTTAAAGGCCAAGTTTAATTATGTCCCTATCCACGCAGAATGATAGATAAAAGCGAACCAAAGTACACTCGGTTGATCAGACCATCCTGCACCGGCTCTGATTAGACAATATGTTAGTGAGCGCGCTCATTAGCATAAGTCATGAACAAACTCGATAAATGGATGAGTTTGGAAAACTAGATTATAGTTGCAACATTAGTTAAAATGGTAAAAACATATGCACGAGATATTTAGATTAAAAGAAGGCAGAATGATTCTAAGTCATACAGTCGTCCTATAGTCTTCTTGTCCAAGTCCTTGGTTGACTAGACGGGTTAGGGCCCTATAAACTTTTACAAGTACCAAGGGATTGCTAGGTCACAAGGCATTCTACCCAACTTAAAGAATTAAACTAATGGTGTTTTATGACAACTAACTAGTGGGGTCAATCTCTAGCAAGCACGAAGGGAAGATAAAAATAGGGATGGAAAGAAGCAAGCTGTATTCATACGAAGTATACTCCAATATATGGAAGCATCGTATAAATACATAAGCTGTAAAATGCAGTAGAACCATAACTAATCTCATCCACACAAAATAAATGATAAAAGATGTCATATAATGAGAATGAATTTGTCTCGATACAATATGTTGGGCGGAGACAAATCCACTACCAACAAAATAAGGAAATAAAATACATAGAAAATAAAATAAGCGACGAGCGAAGCGAAGACGATCCAAATGCAATCATCCTCGAGGAAATAGCGAAGATCACGGCTAGAGCAAAAACACCTGCGAAAGATAATAGCACACACCTGGGGAGATAACCAGGTCCTCAGAGGGACGTAACAAGACACATAATATCATGCCATATAAACTGAATAAATATTGCTCAAATAAATAAGTAAATCGAATTATAACATGGTCCAATACGCACCTACTGAACGAGCGTACCATCCCCCTAACCAAACGAGGACAGGAGATGGTAAACTAATTCACGGTAACGTATCTTCCCATGCTATGAATCCAATATGGTATCCGGACCCCAACAAGGTTCAATACCTTCTCATCGAAGTAGTAAGTCACCCCTATAACCAAACGAAGACAAGATGTGACGAACTAATCCGCGACAAGTTATTGTTCCAAGCCACGGTCAGATACAAGTACCCAAACCAAAGGTACTCGTACCTAACGGATAAGGGTGCCTAACCAACTCTAGGTGAATGCAGTTTTAAGAACAGTTCATGGTCGCATGACTACCCAGTCAAGTCAAGAAAATACCAATGCAGTACCTCAGTAGCGAGTCACAACACCATATACTATTCCTCAGTATCGAGCGAGTCTATAATATATGTCTACCTATCGTTCCTCAGTAGCGAGTGAGTCTACGATAGATAGGGTGGTAAAACTTCCAATCATGTTCTTCCCGCCCAATGCTAACTCTATAACCGCTAAGTCAAACTAGCATGCAACCTCTATTAGCGGTTATTCCTATCTTGCGGCTTGTACGTACTGGTGGCCAACCAATCACGCACTTTCGTGTTCTACATGCAACACACAACTTCGTGGTACAACATGTCAAGGCCATGAATGCAACACACAAAGGTGGTCCCTTAAGTCTAGGTTTAATGTGTAAAAAAATAATACATAGCAAGAAACTGAACAGTAAATTCTAACAGGTTATGCCATGTATCAAAGTTTATTTTGCATAAAGAAAATAATGAACATACAAAATACGAGCTAAAATAATTAAACAGCAAATGGCAAGGTGTCTTGCCTGGTAGTACGCCTGGTGTAGTATAATGATCCAGGTGGCACGATCTGCGACTTCGGTGTAATAACCATGCAAGGTGACCTCGGGTGGTATCACGGTTAGTTCCATTGGGTCCAGAAGGGTCAATTTGGCTAGGTGCGATATGTGGAGGAAAGGAATTGACAAAGGAATAGAAGATCGGGATTGGTCACGGTCAAAAGAATAGAAGAGAATTTGATCAACAATAAATATATATGTTTTTAGAAAATACTTATAGATATATTTACTATTTAAAACAATTTGATAAATATTGAAAACAGAGGAATAGATTTGGGTTAAAATCCAAAGTTTGTATGAACATGCTTATAGATAATAACTACACTTGAAAATATTTTAAATAACTAAATCGGAATATTAATAACTATTTTAGGCCAAAAACTATAACTTCCGAATACATATATATAGATAAACACAAAATTCTAGAAAACATTATTTTGATACCAAAAAGTAAATTTTGTAAAAATCTTGGATGAAGTAGCAGGTAAATAATAATGATGGCAAAATATTTGATACACATACTCATAGATATTTCCCAAAATACTAATAATTCTAATAATAATCCTAATAATAATAGTTATAATGAATAATAATAATAATAATAATAATAATCGTAACGGTAATAATAATATTTAGTCCACTGAAATGAAACACACAAAAAAAAAGAAAAAAAGTAAAAGTAAAAATAATATAAAATACGTCTGCTGCTACTGTCAAAAGAAAAGGAGAGAGAGAGAAAATATCAGGAATTTGAGAAGAGGGGAGAGAGAGAGTGAGAGAGCGGGAAGTCGGCGGTGAGAGGAGAACGCGGAGGCTTGGGAAGGTCGGCGGGCGGGTCTGTGAGGAGGAGGAAGAGGAAGGAGGAAGTCGGCGGAGAGGAAAGAGGGCTGCGGAGGAGCGAATCTCCCGGCGGCGGAGAAGATCGGCGCGGGAGGCGGCGGATCTCTGGTGGAGGTGGATCAGCGGAGGTGCGGCGACCGGTCTCGTCGGTGGTGCCGCGGTTTCGAGCGACGACCTGCTCGCCGCGAACGGCACGTTTGACTCGGTCGACGTCGCGCCTGCCAGTGGTGGCGAAGCATATGGCCGGAGAACAGGGCAGATACGCGGCTCGTGGAGGCAGAGGGTTTCGATCGGGCGCGGTGGCGCGACGAAGGAGGTACGAACAAGTGGCGGCGGCTTGGTCGGATCGAAGGGGTTTCCGGCGAAGGGGTCTCGCACGCGCGGATGAGGAGGAGGCGGGTCCGCCTCGAGGACGCGGAGGCTGGGCGGTTCACCGGAGTGGCGGCTAGGTGCGGGCAGGCGATCGATGAAGAAGAGGAAAGAAGTGGACGGTGATGGGGAGAGGCGCCGGGCGGCGCGCTTGCCGACGCGGGCGGCAAGGGCAGCTGGGGCGGTCGCCGGATCTCCGGCCGACGGCGCAGGTAAGGGGCGGTGATGGTGTTGGTTTCTATATTTTTCTTTTCTCTATTTTGTGTGGTGGTGGTCGGTGGGTTTTTTTTGGCCGGGGATGCCGACAGCGGTGGAGGTGACGGCTGGGCCGTGCTCGGGTGAGCATGGTGGTCGGTGGTGGAGGAACGGTGATGGCTGGTTTGGTGTTTCGGATGGTGGGCGGTTGGCCGGAGTGGCCGACGGCAGAGGCGGTGGTGGTGATGACTGGCGGTGGCAGGGGACAGGCTGTGGTGGTTCTGGAGTGGTGCTGTGGGTGGTAGCGGTGGGGGCGCGGGACGAGGGTGGTTCTGGGCTCGTATGGGCTGACCGTGGTGGCGAGGTCGGAGTGGCTGCGGGAAAGTCGGGGAGTAGAGAGGTGGTTAGGTTTAGGGTTAAAAATTTTAGGATTTGATATATTGTGTCGGAGTATCGACACGGAGACAATTGTACATGTATAAAGAATGGAATAAGAGAGTCACCGGGGTCGGACCCGAGGCCGTCACGGCTGACGTGGATGGATGGAACACCGACACGAGCACGCACGTTATGGAGAAATAACTTGTGTAGGAATTTGTGAATTGATAAAAATATTGGAGGAGTACCTGCCTATTTATAGGATGTGGGAATTCCCGGTTAGATAAAGTTTAGGATTTGTTTAAACCCAAAATAGATAATTCAATATATAATTTAATTTAATTCAATAATCCAAATCCAAATCAAATCTAAATTTAAATCGAATTCCAAATCCAAATCAAATCTAAATCCAATTAATTAAATTCTTGGTTTAAATCAATGGAATAAATCAAATTTTCAAATATTTCACTATTTAAATATATCCATAAATTCGAATCAAGATTTGATTCGCCACAATTATTTTGAAATATATTTTCCAAAAATACAATATAATAATTTTGAAAAATATATTAAAATGCACTAATAACTAATTAAAATAATATTTATGAAGAATAATTTTAGTAACTGTTATAAACGAAAAGGGTTTCATAAATAAAATCGTCAACTTGAAAATTTCAGTATGATAACTAAAAATATTATTTATATATTATTTTGAAAATAACAAAAAAAAATGTTTTTCTAAATTATGTACGCTCGTACATAATCGCACTCGTCGAGCAAATTCAAAAAAGAAATAAAAATTCGTGCGCGACGTATAATACGACTACGCGACGTACAATACAAAAATTTAAATCGGTACCAAATTTAATATTAAAAAATAGTAGAAATTTAGAGGTTTTATAGGGTCCTCTCTGATGTTAATTGCATCAAACAGAAAGACAGAATTCAGTACAAGTAAAATCAAAGATTCTGTCCAAAAAATCAGCAAATGCGCAAGTATCAGATTGCGCTGTCTGTAAAGCATCAGATTGTGCAATAACAGCTTCTATGCGCAAACTGTCCAGTTGTGCCAACTCATCCACTTGCGCAAGCCATCAGATTGCGCTGAATAACTTGCGCAAAGCATCAGTTTGCGCTGGACAGCCTTGCGCAAATCAGTAGATTGTGCTGACTTTTGCTAGCGCTTTCCAACCGATTGCGTAAGAAAATAGTCTTCATAAAAATGAAAACTATTGGGTTTGTACAACCGAAACCCTAAACAGGGCGATGCAGTATAACCAAATCTCTAAAAAGAGATAGGTTTGGGGATTCAATCATGTCGAAGAACCCTAAAAAGGGTTTTCGATCGATTAACTACCTTGCAATGCTGGGTGACCAACTTCGTGTCGAGAAATACGCGGCGCAGCATGAGTCAAAGACTCGACGGGGGCTTTGCCCTTGTCGGCGGCGGAACGCTTCGGAGCCATTTGAAGTCGACGGAGAAGAAGGAGAGAGTCGGAGTAGGCTCGGGAATTTTTCTCTCTTAAACAAAGTAAAAACAAGTAAAGAATTACAAGAAGAACAAAGAGAACTATTTATAGTTTTTGAGAGCAACGGTCGCCTCAGATTGCGCCGAAGAAATGGGAGCTGACTCCTCTAATTGAGCAGACAAGTCATTACTTGCGCAACTTGATTTTTAAATCAAAATTCAAAGTATTTCGAAGCTTTGACTATTTTCAAACTTCGAAAACTTTGAAGGGGGTCTGTAGGTCCTAAAAATCAAGTTGCCCATCAAAGAAGTCATGAAAATCAAATTATACATTCCTCAAGTGAACTGCGCAGGAGACAGATTGCGCAACAACTCGATTGTGCAGACTGAATTGCGCATCATCCAAGTGCGCAAACTGACGTGGCCTTGTCATCATTATCTGACAGAGAATCAGATCTTCTGACAATTGACAGCATGGACAACGAGGAAACTGTTCGTTTATCGTGCAGCACAGCGCTCGAGGACAGCTGTACATGCAACGCAATCGGCCAGACTTATGCAGCGCGGTCCATCCCAGCACAATTTGAAGCCAGCACAATTCAGATGGCGCACTCCATTAAGACAACTGACAAAGTACACGTGTTCTTCATGCCATCAATTACTCACCATGTGGTAACCGTCTGTACACGATCATGCACATTTTAATCAAATAATGCCATGTGTCCAATACAGTTGGCCCATGATCAAATAACTGCCAGCGCAGTCTGATGTCTACACTGTCCAATGCATGCGCAATCCATCTTGCACAATCCAGAATAACTAAAAAGTAGTTATTTCTAGACTCTATAAATAAAGTTTTAAATCCTTCCTAGGGGGATCAGATAGAGAAGAAGTCATCACCAGAGATCAGGAGTTCTTGCCAAAGTGCTGCTACAATCTTCAGAGGCTACCATCTTCAAAGTTCACATCGTCCAAGGGATTAAAGCGATCGTCATTCAGATCGGATTCCTATAGTTGTACTTTTCCAGAATTCTTGTAATCTTCTTACAAAGTTTGTTGAAATAAAAATCAACTTTGTTTTTACAAACAGTGTCGCACTGGTAATAAAGCAAAGCAAATATTACGTGAAGCTCATGATGGTGTTTGTGGAGCACATCAACCTGGTCCTAAACTACAGGATCGTATTCGACGTATGGGCTACTACTGACCCTCTATGGTATCAGATGCTATTGACTATGCAAGAAAATATCGTGTATGTCAAATTCATGCAGATTTCATTCACCAACCATCAGAATTTCTTCATCCGAATGCTGCCTCATGGCCTTTTGAAGCTTGGGGCATGGATATAATTGGCCTATTAATCCTCCTTCATTTAAAGGACATCGGTTCATCTTAGCTATAACCGGTTATTTCTCCAAGTGGGCAGAAGCTATACCTTTGGCTGAAGTTAAAATGAGTAGTGTTATCAACTTCATCAAACATCATGTGATATATAGATTTGGTGTCCCTCGCCGAATCATCCATGATAATGGGCCGCAATTCATCAGCCAGAAGTTTAATAGGTTCTGTGATGACAACAGAATCAATAATATTGCCTCTAGGGCCTATAATCCTGCGGCTAACAGGTTGGCTGAAGCGTTCACAAGACCATTATTAACTCCTTAAAAGTTTGTCTCTATCGACAACGTAATTGGAGTGATAAACTTAGAGAATGTCTATGGACATATCGTACTATTGTCCGTAATCCTACAGGCTGCACACCTTTTTCTTTAGTATATGGGTGTGAAGCTGTTCTACCTTTGGAAATTCAAATTCCATCATTGAGAATTGCTATTGCTAACAAAATTACTACAAAAAATAATAATCGTCTTCGGCTTCAAGAATTGGAGGTGCTCGACGAGAAAAGGTTACTGGCTCAACAACACCTTGAACTTTATCTGGCCCAGATTTCAAAAGCCTTTAATCGCAAAGTCAGAGTGCGAAATTTTCAGGAAGGTGAGTTAGTCCTTACAGTTAGACGTCCTATGGCTATGACACATATGAGCAAAGGCAAGTTTGAGATAAAATGGGAAGGGTCGTATGTGGTAAATAAAGTCTTCTCAAATGGAGCCTATCAATTAACAGATATGGATGGCAGAGTTGCTATGATGTCCATCAATGGCAAATTTTTCAAGAAATATTATGTATAAAGAAAAAAGTACTTTATTTTCAGAGACATGTTGTAAATAAAAGTTTATTTTTTTATTCAAAAGAAGAATGGAATTATATAATATTAAGGACGGGGAGGAGGCCCTGATCCTTCCTGATTAAATACATAATTTGCCAATCGTTCAAACATCTCATTGCCGGAACTCACGAAAAACTCGCAAGCAGCCATCCTCAATGCTTCTTCTTCGGCAGTTTTTCCAGGTTCCATCAGTTCAGCAATCACATCCCGTCTCGGGGCATGAACAGTTGAGCCTTCACCCCTTTCTTTCTGATGAGGCACTGGAGGCTCGGCAAGAGGCGTCTTGGTCTCTTCTTCAGTCTTTAGAACGAGCAAATCTTTGGAAGACATTTTTTTGTACAGAAGGGAAAGAGATTGGCAATATCTATGAAAGATTTGTTCTATTTATAGGCAAACAATTAGATAATCGGCCTCGAGAATTGATGCGACTTTTGGAAAGAAGCACAACTGTTCGTTCATTTATAACTGATTCATTCATTTATAACTGACCATTCATCACCCTTCTTCGAAACTGACGTGATTGATTCATTTATTTTCTTCTTCGAGAATTTGAACGACCATTCATTCATTCAATGTCTCTTCTTCGAAAATCAAAGTGACTGATCACTTATTCATTTGTTATAATAAGAATTTATGTCTCTCACGACCCTGAATTCCAAATATTCACGTCAAACAACTTACCACATTCGTATTCTCTTTGGATTCTGTTATCTATGACAGCATATAAAAATCAAATTATAAAAGGAAGAATAAGAGAAGATGATTTCCTTATTTCTTCTTCTTAAAAAAAAATAGATACATCTTGATGAAAATCTATTACATCTCGGATTTTCATTCTAAATATAACATGAAGGTCTATTACATCTTTGGATCTTCTTATTTGTTGGTAGCAATTCCTTGTCGTCTCGACCTGAAGCAACGAGTCAGACAATGGAATCACTCTGGTCTTCTCTCAGAAATACGAGAGAAGAACCACAGAGTACAGCAGTCCAAAGATGAGCTGCTGTCAATACAGCTGGTGGAGAGAAGACGAACCGCCAGGAGAACTAGGAAGACCCTTCTTAAACATGAAGTGTTCTGAGCTGTCTGATTTGAGTGTCAGAACCACATGAGCTGTCTGATGTGAGTATCAGAAGAATGCCCTCTACAATATTCAAATCACCAATGTCAGTCCTGAAGAAGCTTGCTAACCGAGTCTCTGCACATATTAATGAAATATGAGGAGTTAGCAGAATCTATCAAACAGTGTGCGCTTATCAACATGCACAAACTAGCAGTGTGCACCTATCAACGGACGCATATCAACAATGCGTGCTTATCAACATGCGTAAACCAGCAGTGTGTGCCTACCAACAGGCGCACATCAGTACTGCATACTGATCAAACAGGCACATATCAGAAATGTGCGCCAATTAACAGACGCATATCTCTTCAGTGCGAGTCGATCAAACTAGCGCATGTCAGTAATACGTGCCTCTGATCGAAGCTAAACATTGGACCACGGTGTGCACCTATTCTCAGAAATAGTTAGTACATATCGACAGTGTCTACAACATGCAAGTCAGTGCTTATCTTCAAAAGTGGCACAAAAAAAATGCTCATATAAGAAAATTATTGGTTCTTTGTTCAGACTTACCAACTTTTGAAGGCACAGCATACAAAAGAATAAAATCAGAATGAAGTGGCGCAAGTGGGACCTTGTGAGAAGCCATTTGTTTTGAGAAAGTATGAATGACTCTTTCGTTTCCGGTTGTCCTTCTAAAAAAAGAGTGAAAGATGAAGACGGGTACGTCATTCTAGGAACCTATTTTGGGAAAGAACTAAAAATGGCGCCTAAAACCGTATGACGACTGCCATGTGTCCCTCAGAAGAAACAGTAAACAAAGAATTAGCCAACGGCACATGACCACGTGTCACGACCCGCACCCTGAAGAGGGGAACGAGCACGTAGTTCGTCCCCTACGCGCAGAATCGGCGGTAGAACGCTGTATATAGGGTCTGTAAATACTACGACTAAAACAGATAAATGTACCTGTACAGTATATACACTCCGAATGGAGGTGACATAGCAATACAGTCTCAATCATATATATATATAAAACTAAGGTAGATAGCATGGAAAGGAAATATGATAGATAAGACAGTAAATGAGTCCAAGATCCACAAGTCAGAGCTATACACAAACATCCAGAGTCTCAAAGAATTATATATAAGATACTACAACTGAAAATGTACTAGCTGGCTCGCAGGCCAGGCAAACCTAACTAAACTATGCTACTCAGGGTGAGCAAAGTCTAGTGGCTCTACCAACAAGCCACGGTCTAAGTCTACTCCGTCAGACTCAACCCCATAGTAGGTTGGGCAATCAGTCTCAGAGTCATCTGTAATATATCAACGGTATCCTGTCAGGAAAATGAGCAATTACAAACACCACAGCAGTTCCATATGAATTGATAAATACTATGAGACAGTATAATAAAATACAAGACAAAGATATAGGCGACTTGGGAACCATTTGAAAGCCGTTACAACCCTTGAACCAAACAATGACCGGAGTTGTAACTCTTCTTTCAAACAGGACTTAGTCTCAAATCATGACATAGTATAAAGACAGGTAGAGCATGTGAGTAAGGAAATCATAGCATGGCGAGAAAGCACAAAAAGTAAAGCTGAACTGGAATATAAGATACGCTAATAAATGTAAAAGGTGATTTGAACTATTAGAGCGATATGTGATCAGCTAGGGAGTCAAGAGAGTTATCCACTTGGCCTGGCAATCCTGGTGTCCTCAACGGAGAGTCATGCCATCCAACCTGGATAACTGGCAATGGGGTATCTGCTACACCCTACGTGAGGTGAGGGTGGCGCTAGCAAAATAGTTACAGGAAGGCTTTGATCACATAACCCCTAATAATTCCCCCATCCCCGAATAGTATCACGGATCCGGACATGACACGTCATGACACAGGGTTCGAGAGCAGGGGGCCATCCCACTCCCAAATCAATATCTATATAAATACAGAAAACACAAAATATCACAGACCCATATACTAAGAAAGTCCAGGAATAACATCTCATGACAGGATCCGACGTATACTAGTCCGTGAACCGTCGTGTCGGGAATCATATAAAACACTACAACTGAATCGAATATAGTAGATATCAAGACAATGAAAACTATCAGTGAATGTACTCGCCTGTGGTACTGAGCTGATAAGGTGTAACGCCCCAGTCCCAAAATACGTAGGACTAGGAACGTAGACATACCAGCTGTATACATACGAAGTATACTCCAATATATGGAAACCTTGTATGCATACATAAGCTGTAAAGTGCAGTAGAACCATAAATAATCTCATCCACACAAAATAAATGAATAAAGATATCATATAATGATAATGAATTATCTTGATACAATATGTTGGGCGGAGACAAATTCACTACCAACAAGTAAAGGAAAAATACATGAGAAAAGAATGAATTTGGCGAGCGAAGCGAATGCGATCCAAGTGCAATCATCATCGAAGAAATAGTGATGATCACGGCTAGAGCTATACACCTGCGAAAGACAATAGCACACACCGACTGACCAGATACCAGTCCTCAGAGGGACGTACAAGACACATAATATCATGCCAATAACTAATACATAAAAGCTCAATAGAAAAGTATATACGACTAACAGATAAAGGTCATTAACCATTCTATGTGTAATGCACTTTGAAGACAACGTTCCACACAAAGGCTCTCGAGACTAAAATACAACGCGTTAGCGTTTCAACCAAGGCACTAGTAGCGTCTAGAGAAAAGTAAATGCAAGGCCCATTAGCACTCGAGTGAGAGCTAAGGGGCATCTAGAGAAAAATAAATGCATGGCCACTAGCTCTTGGGTGAGTCACTAACGGCAGCTAGGGAAAGTAAATGCACGACACATTTGTGTTTCAACCGAGGCACTAGTGGCATCTAGAGAAAAGTAAATAAGTGTACGGCCACTAGCTCTCGACTGAGTCACAAATGGCAGCTAGACGAAGGTAAAGGTGTGAAAGCCCCTGCGTCTAATAACTGTCTTCACCCTCTCCATGCACTACAGGTGCTGAATTCACACCACGATATTCCTAATAACCGCTAAGTCTTCTAGGATTTATTAGCAGTTATACCCTAACGCTCGTCCTGTACGCACCGATGTACGGTCGGTACGTAAGTCCGAATCTATATGAGACACGTGACATCGTGGTACACAAGTGTCGGCCCATGAATGCGGCACAAACAAGGCGGTCCTTAACTCTAGGCCAAATGCATAAAGAAAACTATAATTAATAATTTGCAACTACATACTGTTTTGAAAGAACAACTTATAAAATAAAACATGCATGATATTGAGCAAGAAATTAAACAGTAAAGGCAAGGTGTCTTGTCTGGTGTGCCGCCTGGTATGGTGCGATGATCTAAAAAGTCATGATGGTCCAATAGCCGAGGTCGATGTGCAAGGTCCGCAATTGTACGAAAGTAAGTATACCCAATTTGTCACAATAATTGACGACAACCCAAGGAAATTTAGGAGTAACTGAATACTTATAATAGTTTTAGAAATCATTTATAAGAATATATTTTTATTACTCCAAATGTTTAGATAATTTGTACTTAAAAATTCTAGTAACTATATATAAAAAACTACAATTTATTAAAATATATTTGTAGATAAATTTATGGAAAATAAAATAAGTCATTTTAAGGCAAAAATCTTTAGTTTTGTAAAACTATATTAAATCAGGCAACACTACAATTATATTTTCAAGTAAAAGCCATATCTAGAATACCATAGTAATATTTTGTATACATAATTAAATATGTAATAATAATAAATAACATATAACCAATGGTAGTATTAGCGACTAATAATCGGCATAATACTTATAATAATAATAATCTCTTAAACTAATATTTACTTGTACTACTAAACCTATTTAGTGAAAAATATCATTTCTATAAGTCCAAGCCCATACTGGCCCAAAATTTCACAATATAAATAAGCCCTAAAATTTAGAATACAGTTAAGCCCAAGTTAATAGAATTAACACATAATTAAAGAAAATTTATACATATATCCTTTAGGCCTACCCCAAAATTTAGCCCATAATAAATAATTTTTGAAAATATTCTCTTAAAGCCCAACTTCCCATCCTCCTGTGCCATTCCTCACAAGTCACAAGAAAAGAAGGAATCAAAATCAAAATCAATATAATAAAAAATAAATTATTCATATGTATACCTCTTTTATTAGTCTTTACCAATTAAAATAACCAATTAAAAAAACAAAATAAAAAAACAAAATAAAAACAAAATAAAGTGTTAGCTCACTTTCGTTGCAGCTACTGCTGCTCTTACTTTTTCGTTTTTAAAGGGGAAGGAGAGAGAGTGGTTAGAGAGAGCACAGAGAGGGTTTACGGAGAGATAGGCAGAGGAGGAGAAGAGGGAAGAAAGGGGACGGTGAAGGGAAGAATAGAGGTCGGTCGGGGCTCGGGAGCGCTCTGACGGCTATGCACTGCGTGGGCAGAGGACGGCGGAGGTCTCCAGCCATGGCGAGCCGCTGCGGAGAAGGAGGAAGGGCACGAAAGGGGGCAACGGCCACGGCGAGGGGCGGCTAGCCACGGCGCGCGTGGAGGAGGGAGATCGGTGAGTATCGAGAAGTATGGGGCGAGCGGTGCATCGGGATCGACCGATCCGACGCTCGTGCGTCGTCTCGACGTGGGCCAGGGACGGCGCTGCACGCTGAAGAGTCACGGGAGTTCGGCAGCTTGGTGGCGGCCATCCGTGGGGTGCGGCCGGGCTGAGCGAGGTCCTGGGGCGACGGCGATCCGGGACTAGCTCGCGGCACGATAGATCTGGGGGGATCCGTCCGAGCCACATGGCGAGGCGGTGGTCGCAGCAAGAGGCGGAGCTCAGGTCGGATTTTGGGGTTTTAGGTGAGGTCTCACACTCATCTCTCTCTCTCTCTCTCTCTCTTGATGGGTGGTAGTTTACTGTGTTGGACGACTTGGCCGTGGATGGCCAGGTTGGTGGCAATGTGTGGGTGGTTGCGATGGTGTCGGAGGGAGTGGTGTCATATGGTTCGGGTGGTTGTTTTGGTGGTGGTGAAGGCCAGTTGGCCGGAATGATGGGGGCGACGAGGATGGGTGGCCGGACTGGAAAAAGGCTGTGGTGGGTGCTGCAAACGGTGGTGGTCGGGATGACGGTGGTGGTGTCATGGGTGCTATCGATGGTGACGGGTGTATGTAGTGGAGGTCGATGGTCGCTGGAAGCGGATGGGGGTGCTGTGGTGGCGTGATTGTGTTGCTCTGGTGGTGGTCGAGGGGTGTTGGCGAGGCGGGAGGAATCGACGGAGGCAGGAGGAAGGACACGACGGGTATGGGTTTAGAGTAGGATTAGGTTAGGGATTTGATTGTGTCGGGATTGTCGACACGGGGAAAGGTTCATGTATATGTAATGTTGGAATAAAATGTGGGAGGGGAAACATGGACACTGTACGTGGGTGGTGGAAATTATGGAGGAGTACCTGCCTATTTATAAGATGTGGGAATTCCTATTTGGATAGGATTAGAATAGTTTAAACCCAATTAGATAATTCAATCTACTAATTTAAATTAATTCAATAAATTCAAATCCAAATCTAAATTAATTTAAATCTAGATAATCAAACTCAAATTAAATATAAATTATATCCCTAAATTTTAAACTATTTTAAATCAATCCATAAAATCTAATACAAGATTTAAATTGCCACAATAATTTCAAATTATTTTCTAAAAACTAATAATAATAATTTCAAAAATAATAATATAAATATTTTTAAATATCTTTTTGAATAATGAAATTAATATTAATAAATTTCGAAAATCAATTTAAATATTAATAGGAACTACTTTAAAAATTACCTTTTAATAAATAAGATTAAGAATAATTTTGAAAATCTATTTATATAAATTACCTCTTACGTATTTGCATGAGAAGAAGGTATTTTTATGGAACATAGTTTTCTAAATTGCCAACAAAATAAACTCGTCTTTTTATAATAATAAAAATTAAATAATGTTTTTTTTTGAAACTCGCTGCGACGCTTTTCAAAACCTAATTAAATAAAATAATTGAAATTATAAAATTGGAAAATATTTTAAAGAAAATGTACGCTTGCACATTTTCGCACTCGTCGAGCAATTACGACAAACGAAATTTTCGCGTGCGAGGTACAATGCAACTATGCGACGTGTGAATACAAAATAAAAATAAAATAAAAATCGGTACCAAATTTATAAAAAAATAGTAAAAAGTTTAGGGGTTTTACATCCTACCCAACTTAAAAGAATTTCGTCCTCGAAATTAAGAATTAGTAGGAGGTGAGAAAGCACAAAGGGCTAGCGATGAGGAAAAATTAATTCACAACGTTCAACCAAAAGGTGCATTAGGAAATCGTGATTTCAATCATGGCGAGGATAATCATGGGTTAGCGCAAGAAGGAAAAAAGAGTAAAGGTTAAGGTTAAAACAAGATAATAGGGAATAAAGAATATTATGGTAACAAGAGAAAATAGATTAGAAACCTTAAAGTTATGGTTTCTTGGGAGTAGGTTGAGAGCACGGTTAGGAGAACGATTAGATTTACTCCTAATTTAAGCGATTAGAAGGTTAGGATAGGGCCGAGAAAAGGACGAGTAGTTTATGATGAAGATATAGCAACATCGAGTGATAATGGTCCTAATCGATAGGAAGGCTAGAGGAATTTCTAGCACAACGCCTTCGTCCTACCGAAATAGGTGAAGGCAAAAGCAATAAGGAGTGCAAGGATGATATTATCGATTACGAATACGTGGTTCAAAGGCGGTCGTATAAATTTTAAAAGAATCGTCAAGGCAGTCGGGGATGGAATTCTAAGGGAAAAGTTCAACTACATCCCATCCACGTAGATTGATATATGAAAAAGACGAACCAAAGTGCACTCGGTTGATCAGACCATCATGCACCGGTTCTGATTAGACAACATATTAGTGAGCGGGCCGCTCAATAGCATATGCCTTGATCAAGGTCGATAAAGAATTAGCTTGCAAAAACTAGGCTATATTAGCATCATTAATCAAGGTAGTAAAAACATAGGCACGAGGGTAGATCAAATAAGAACCAATATGAAGAGTCTAAGTATCATAAAAATCTAAGTCTTGTTTACTCCTATACCATCATTTTACGGTTTTATTGACCAAGGCTTGGTTGACCAAATGGGTTAAATTCCTCTAGTCTCTATGGTCTAGATAATACTAATTGTATTCCCTTAATGGTCAAGGGAGTGTGAGGTCATGGGGTATTCTACCCAACTTAAAGAATTACGCTAAGAGTGTTTGGGACATCTAACTAGTAGGATCAATCTCTAGCAAGCACGATGGGAAGATAAGAATAATGATAGAATGGATCAAGCAAGATGCAATCGATGAGTCGAACGGTAGTTCGAATATGGAATCGAGGAAAGAGGTCAAGTATGTGGATGAGATCCTAGACATCTAATCCTATACGCAGGCTTGCTTGGTACGGTAAAGTAACCAAACAATTTATCTTGACCTGCATGGGCCACCACAAAAACATGTAACGCCCCAGTCCCAAAATACGTAGGACTAGGAACGTAGACATGCGAGCTGTATACATACGAAGTATACTCCAATATATGAAAACCTTGTATGCATACATAAGCTGTAAAGTGCAGTAGAACCATAAATAATCTCATCCACACAAAATAAATGAATAAAAGATATCATATAATGATAATGAATTATCTTGATATAATATGTTGGGCGGAGACAAATCCACTACCAACAAGTAAAGGAAAAATACATGAGAAAAGAAATAAATTTGGTGAGCGAAGCGAATGCGATCCAAGTGCAATCATCATCAAAGAAATAGCGATGATCACGGCTAGAGCGAGAACAACTGCGAAAGACAAGAGCACACACCTGACGAGATAACCAGGTCCTCAGAGGGGCGTAACACGACACATAATATCATGCCAATAACTGAATAAATAAAAGCTCAATAGAAAAGTATATACGACTAACAAATAAAGGTCCTTAACCATTCTATGTGTAATGTACTTTGAAGACAACGTTCCACACAAAGGCTCTCGAGACTAGAAATACGACGCGTTAGCGTTTCAACCAAGGCACAAGTGGCGTCTAGAGAAAAGTAAATACACGGCCCATTAGCACTCGAGTGAGAGGTAAGGGGCATCTAGAGAAAATAAATGCACGGCCACTAGCTCTTGGGTGAGTCAATAACGGTAGCTAGAGAAAAGTAAATACACGGCACATTTGTGTTTCAACCGAGGCACTAGTGGCATCTAAAGAAAAGTAAATAAGTGCACGGCCACTAGCTCTCGACTAAATCACAAATAGCAGCTAGACGAAGGTAAAGGTGTGAAAGCCCCTGTCCTAATAACTGTCTTCCTTCTCTCCATGCACTACTCGTGCTGAATCCACACCACGATATTCCTAATAACCGCTAAGTCTTCTAGGAAATTATATTAGCAGTTATACCCTAACGCTCGTCCTGTACGCACCGATGTACGGTCGGTACGTAAGTTCGAATCTATATAAGATACGTGACATCGTGGTACACAAGTGTCGGCCCATGAATGCGGCACAAACAAAGGCGGTCCCTTAACTCTAGGCCAAATGCATAAAGAAAACTACAATATAATAATTTGCAACTACATACTGTTTTGAAAGAACAACTTATAAAATAAAACATGCATGATATTGAGCAAGAAATTAAACAGTTAAGGCAAGGTGTCTTGCCTGGTGTGCCGCCTGGTATGGTGCGATGATCTGAAAAGTCATGATGGTCCAATAGCCGAGGTCGATATGCAAGGTTCGCAATTGTGCGAAAGTAAGTATACCCAATTTGTCACAATAATTGACGATAACCCAAGGAAATTTAGGAGTAACTGAATACTTATAATAGTTTTAGAAATCATTTATAAGAATATATTTTTATTACTCCAAATGTTTTAGATAATTTGTACTTAAAAATTCTAGTAACTTATATATAAAAAAAACTACAATTTATTATTAAAATAGATATTTGTAGATAAATTTATGGAAAATAAAATAAGTCGTTTTAAGGCAAAAATCTTTAGTTTTGTAAAACTATATTAAATTAGGCAACACTACAATTATATTTTCAAGTAAAAGTCATATCTAGAATACCATAATAATATTTTGTATAGATAACTTAAAATATGTAATAATAATAAATAACAATATAACCAATGGTAGTATTAGCGACTAATAATCGTCATAATACTTATAGTAATAATAATATCTCTTAAACTAATATTTATACTTGTACTACTAAACCTATTTAGTGAAAAATATCATTTAATCTATAAGTCCAAGCCCATACTGGCCCAAAATTTCACAATATAAATAAGCCCTAAAATTTAGAATACAGTTAAGCCCATGTTAATAGAATTACCACATAATTAAAGAAATTTATACATATATCCTTTAGGCCCACCCCAAAATTTAGCCCATAAATAAATAATTTTTTGAAAATATTCTCTTAAAGCCCAACTTTCCACCCCCCTGTGCCATTCCTCACAAGTCACAAGAAAAGAAGGAATCAAAATTCAAAATCAAAATCAATATAATAATAAAAAATTATTCATATGTATACCTCTTTTATTAGTCTTTACCAATTAAAATAACCAATTTAAAAAACAAAATAAAAAAAAACAAAATAAAACAAAATAAAAGTGTTAGCTCACTTTCGTTGCAGCTACTACTGCTCTTACTTTTTTGTTTTTAAAGAGGGGAAGGAGAGAGAGTGGTTAGAGAGAGCACAGAGAGGGGTTTACGGAGAGATAGGCGGAGGAGGAGAAGAGGGAAGAAAGGGGGCGGAGTGAAGGGAAGGAGGGGAAGGTCGGTCGGGGCCCGGGGAGCGCTCCGACGGCTATGCACTGCGTGGGCAGAGGACGGCGGAGGTCTCCGGCCATGGCGAGCCGCGGCGGAGAAGGAGGAAGGGCGCGAAAGGGGGCAACGGCCACGGCGAGGGGCGGCTAGCCACGGTGCGCATGGAGGAGGAAGATCGGTGAGGATCGGAGAAGGATGGGGCGAGCGGTGCATCGGGATCGACCGATCCGACGCTCGTGCGTCGGTCTCGGCGTGGGCCAGGGACGACGCTGCACGTTGAAGAGTCACGGGAGTTCGGTGGCTTGGTGGCGGCCATCCGTGGGGTGCGGCCGGCCTGAGCGAGGTCTTGGGGCGACGGCGATCCGGGACTAGCTCGGCGGCATGATAGATCTGGGGGGATCCGTCCGAGCCACATGGCGAGGCGGTGGTCGCAGCAAGAGGCGGAGCTCAGGTCGGATGTCGGGGTTTTAGGTGAGGTCTCACAATCATCTCTCTCTCTCTCTTGGTGATGGGGTGGTAGTTTACTGTGTTGGACGGCTTGGCCGTGGATGGCCAGGTTGGTGGCAATGTGTGGGTGGTTGCGATGGTATCGGAGGGAGAGGTGTCATATGGTTCGGGTGGCTGTCTTGGTGGTGGTGAAGGTCAGTTGGCCGGAATGATGGGGGCGATGAGGATGGGTGGCCGGACTGGAAAAAGGCTGTGGTGGGTGCTGCGAACGGTGGTGGTCGGGATGACGGTGGTGGTGCCGTGGGTGCTATCGGTGGTGACGGGTGTATGTAGTGGGGGTCGATGGTCGCTGGGAGCGGATGGGGGTGCTGGTGGTGGCGTGATTGTGTTGCTCTGGTGGTGGTCGAGGGGTGTTGGCGAGGCGGAAGGAATCGACGGAGGCAGGGGAAAGGACACGAGCGGGGATGGGTTTAGAGTAGGATTAGGTTAGGGATTTGATTGTGTCGGGATTGTCGACACGGAAAAAGGTTCATGTATATGTAAATGTTAGAATAAAATGTAGGAGGGGAAACATGGACACGATGCACGTGGGTGGTGGAAATTATGGAGGAGTACCTGCCTATTTATAGGATGTGGGAATTCCCATTTGGATAGGATTAGAATAGTTTAAACCCAATTAGATAATTCAATCTACTAATTTAAATCAATTCAATAATTCAAATCCAAATCTAAATTAATTTAAAGCTAGATAATCAAACTCAAATTAAATATAAATTATATCCCTAAATTTTAAACTATTTTAAATCAATCCATAAAATCTAATACAAGATTTAAATTGCCACAATAATTTCAAATTATATTTTCTAAAAATACTAATAATAATAATTTTGAAAATAATAAATAATAAATATTTTTAAATATCTTTTTGAATAATGAAATATTAATATTAATAAAATTTGAAAATCAATTTAAATATTAATAGGAACTACTTTAAAAATTACCTTTTAAATAAATTAAGATAATTAATAAATAATTTTGAAAATCTATTTATATATAAATTACCTCTTACGTATTTGCATGAGAAGAAGGTATTTTTATGAAACATAGTTTTCTAAATTGCCAACAAAATAAACTCGTCTTTTTATAATAATAAAAATTAAATAATGTTTTTTGAAACTCGCTGCGACGCTTTTCAAAACCTTAATTAAATAAAAATAATTGAAATTATAAAATAGGAAAATATTTTTAAAGAAAATGTACGCTTGCACATTTTTGCACTCGTTGAGCAATTACGACAAACGAAATTTTCGCGTGCGACGTACAATGCAACTATGCGACGTGTGAATACAAAATAATAATAAAATAAAAATTAGTACCAAATTTATAAAAAAAATAGTAAAAAGTTTAGGAGTTTTACATAAGGTGAACAGGCGCTCAGAGTAATCACAGACCTAAAATAAGATACTATGAGTCAAAAGGGCTTTATACTGAAAATAAAACTAATTCAAGTCATGAATGCAAGTCTAAGTCAAAACTAGGTCAATCTAGGTCAGACTGAGTCATACTAGGTCATACTAGGTTACTGGGAGTCGATCCAAGTCAAACTAGGTCAAACGGAGTCAAAGGTTGACTTACAGTTGACTTTTTGTCAACCGGTCAACCCTGGTCAACTTTGGTCAATCCTAGGTCAACCCTAGGTCAAACTAGTCTAATGTTGACTTTCAGTCAACTGGTCAACTATGGTTTGGTTTCGATCAAATCTAGTCGCTTAAAGACTAAGTTTGACTCTCGGTTGACTTTTGTTGACTTTTGGTCAAAATGGTCAACCGACGTCAAAACTAGTCTATGAGCACTATATTTGATCATTACCAACCAAGGAAATCAAGTTCTAACCTTATCTTAGACTCTAGACTCCAATACCCTATTTCTAGGTAAAACCTATATTACCCTACCAATATCATGTATTGTCCTCACATCTCCCTAACACTCCCTCACACACAACACTCTCACATAATATCACACTCATATAGGCTTTCCTATAGGTTTACACAGGCTAACCTATAGGCTACTAGCTACACCCTCTAGGCTCTCACAGACACACACAATACTCATAACATACACACACACACACCCAAGGCTCATATAGTGGGCTGATTTGTGAAGCAATGTGGACTGAAATTGTGGGGTTATAGGGATTGAAACTTGGGTGGTATTAAGGTTGTTTTGGTGGTGAAATGGACAGCTACTAGGTGCTGAATTTGGACTGATTACAGGGCATGATATGGGACTGGGTTTGGACAAATGGGGACAGCCAACTAGTGGCTAAATAGGCTGAAAGTTGGGGCTGTTATATGGACATGTTAGGACTGTCATTGAGGACTAAATGGACTGATTTTGTAGGGGTTAATGACAGCCATCTAGGGGCCAAAACTGGACAGCCATGGGGTTAAATTAGGGCTAATTTGGGACAGTACACATGGGCTTGTGTGGGACTGTTTTATGGTCATATGGGGACAGCCACTTGGGGTTAACATGGACTGTTAATGTGGTGCAAATGACAGCCTATAGTGGACTGAATGGGGATGTATTGTTGGACTGTTTTGGGACAAATGGGGACAGGTTTGTAGGTTTGTTAGGACTGTTATATGGACAGCCATATAAGTATAAAATCTGGACTGAAATGGACAGTGTAAAGGATGGTGTTTGGGGCAAAATCTGGACAGCCATGGGTGGTTTTAAGGGACTATCAAAGGGCTGTTATGGTCAGTGGTTTATGGGTGTTATGATGTCCAATTTAGACTGAATTTGGAGTAAAGGGGAAACAGCCATGATTGGTTGTTTAGGGAGCTGTTTAGGCAGGTTTTGGTGTGGATTGGGGACTGTTAAGGACAGTATATGGAGTGGTGTTAAGGAAGAAATTCTTGGACTGATTTGTGGGTAATCCTGGGCTGTTTTGGACAATGGGGACAGCCACTTAGGTGGACTAAAATGGCAGCAAGGTGCTGTTGTTGGCAACACCTGTGAAGGTGTTCCTCCCTCCTTAGCACCACAACTCCACTCCCAAATCCCTCTGTTACCCACACTCAAACACCTCTCAAGCACTCTCCATAAACCTTCCCTACAACACTCTCTACTAACACAAGTACCCACCCATTCCATCACTTGGCCGACCACTACCCCATCCAAACACCAAGTATCACACCACCCACCATAATATATATCCACATATATACATGAGCCAATATATATATATATACATATATATGTATATTGAGAATGATATATATATAAACCACATATATATATATATATATATATATATATATATATATATATATATATATATATATATATATATATATATATATATATATAAATATATATATATATATATAAGATATTATGATACAATATGATACATAGGAAAACACGTTCCTAAACACATAGAAAATCTGGGATAAATATTAGAACAACAATAAATCAATACACAAATAATTACACATGTGTCCAAATAGGAGTTTTCTCATTAGGACACGATCCTACACATAGGACACCTCTACAAGTGTCCAAATAGACACGAAATAGACACAAAACCATGGAGGTCATTCCTACGGGTCAAAACTATTCTAATGCATGAGAGAAATGAGAAGGAGAAGGGATTTATACCTCTCGGTGACTCGAATCGAAGAAAATGCCTCCCGATGTGCCACGGACACGTAGGAATCCCAAGGACAAGCTCCGAATCCTCTCAAACTTGAGTAGTTTCCTCCTCGGCTTGAATGGAGAAGGAAAGAAGAAGGTTGGGTGGAGAAATGGAAGGATTTGGTGGAGAAATTTTTAGGGATTGCTCTCTAAAACAAATTGGGAAAGAACAAGAGAGAGAGTGGAAAAAAGAAATAATGAAGTGGCTATGCCTATCCACACCATGTGTGGCCGACCATGAGAGGAGTTTTGTCCTATTGGGAAAAGTCAAGAAAGCCCCTACCTAATCTATTTGCTAATATATTGGAAAGGGGTTAAGTCGGGGCTAGTTTGGTCATTCCAACACACTAATCTAATCAAACCCTAACCAAAATAAATTAGCCTAGTCACTAACTAAAATAATTAACATGTGGGCTATGGCTAACTAGTGTGTGGGCCCCGCTAGAGTCAACACTACCCCGGGTCCCCGATACAAGTCGGATTGAGTTGAAATTCGAACCCGACTCAAATAACCCCAAAATAATACCATAAATAAATAAATAATTCTAAAATAATTTTAAAGTAGAAAATTACCAAAATACTCCTGTTTATGAAAATTGGGGGTGACAAATCTATCCACCTTAAAAAAATTTGTCCTCAAAATTAAAACAAACATACAATGAAACACATACAGAAACAAAATTATACCTCAGGGCTCGAAAATATAAGGGAAACGCTCCCGCATGTCGTCCTCTCTCTCCCAGGTAGACTCACCTGGAGAGTGATGCCTCCATGCAACATGAACCAAGGGTATAACCTGGTTCCGGAGCACCTTCTCCCTACGATCCAGAATCTCCACTGGCTGCTCTGGATAGTGAAGAGTAGGCCCCACCTCGATCGCTGAATGATCCAATACATGGCTGGGGTCCGCCACGTACCATCTCAGCTGCGACACATAGAACACATTGTGTACCCCCTCTAGCGTAGGCGGCAAGTCTAGCCGGTAAGCCACTGCACCGACCCTCTCAAGGATGGTGAAAGGTCCGATGTAGCGCGGACTAAGCTTCCCGTCTCCGCCAAAGCGAATCGTGCCCCGTATCGGAGAAATCTTCAGGAACACCAAAGCACCAGCCTAGACATAAAAACAAACTCAGCACACAGGACAAACAAAACCACAAACATCACAAACAGGAACTGAAACTAACCTCGAACTCTAACGGTCTTCGGTGGCTTTCGGCCCAATGCCGCTGCCTATCCTGAGCTACCCGAAGTCTGTCTCTAATCAGCCGGACCTTCTCCGCTGCATCCACTACCATCTCCGGTCCAAGCAGCACTCTCTCGCCAACATTGTCCCATGACAAAGGAGTACGGCATCTCTATCTGTATAGAGCCTCGAATGGCGACATCTCTATACTGGCCTGATAGCTGTTGTTGTAAGCAAACTCTACCAGGTGAAGATGATCCTCCCAAGAACTCCCGAGATCTAGCACACACGTGCGAAGCATATCCTCCAAAGTCTGGATAGTCCTCTCTGACTGTCCGTCTGTCTGGGGGTGATAAGCGGTACTAAACTTGAGCGAGGTGCCCAAGCTAGCCTACAAACTCCTCCAGAAGTGGGAAGTGAAACGGCTATCTCGATCTGAAACTATGCTTACAGAAACTCCATGTAATTGCACGATCTGACGAACATACAGACCAGGACTCTGTCTATCGGCCTTCACCTGCTGACAAACCAAGCAGCGAGATACAAACTGAGCTACCTCGTACTTCATGTCGTACCATCAAACGTGCTCCCTCAAATCTATGTACATCTTGTTGGCACCAGGATGCATGGAGTACTGAGAGCGATATGCCTCTTGAAGAACCTCCTCCCGAAGCTCCCTACTCGGAATGCACAGTCTAGCACCGTGCCACAGTGACCCATCTTCGGCAATAGAGAAATCGTCGAGCAATCCTGCCCGCACATGCTCCCTGATGCTCCTCAGGGCAACATTATCATACTGTGCTGATAAGACTCTGTCTATCAACTCAGACTGAATCTGCAAGCCCCACATCTGCACCTCCATGCCCAGAATAATCACCTCGATTTCCAAACTGTCCAGGTCAGCCAAAAGATGACGGTCTGCTGTCAGATACATAGCTACTGGATACCTGCTCAAGGCATCTGCAACTACGTTGGCCTTCCCTGGATGGTACTGCAAGGCGATATTGAAATCCTTCATCAGCTCAAGCTAACGTCTCTGCCGCATGTTCAGCTCCTTCTGAGTGAACACGTACTTCAAGCTCTTGTGATCAGTAAAGATCTCAACCCGCTCTTCGTACAGATAGTACTTCCACAACTTCAGGGCAAAGATAATAGCGGCTAACTCCAGATCATGAGTCGGGTAGTTCTTCTTATGAGGACGTAACTGCCTAGATGCATAGGCAATCACCTTTCCGTACTGCTGAAGTACACAACCCAGACCCCGGCCAGAAGCGTCGCTGTAAATCGAGAAACCATCGGTCCTAGACGGTAATGTCAATATCGGAACTGATGTCAACCTCTTCTTTCGCTCATCGAAGGCGGCCTGACACTCCTCAGTCCAGACAAACTCTACGTCCTTCCTGGTGAGTCTAGTCATCGGATCTGCGATCCACGAGAAATCCTGGACGAACTTCCGATAGTAGTCCGCCAATCCCAGAAAGCTCCGAATCTCGACAACAGTACTGGGCGTAGACCAAGACTCTACCACAGCAATCTTCTTCTGGTCTACTGAGATCCCGTGCTTGGTCACAACATGACCCAAGAACTCGACCTGGTCCAGGAAGAACTCACACTTTGATAGCTTCCCATACAACTGCTTCCTTCTCAGGGTCTCGAGCACAATCCTCAGATCCTCCTCGTGCTCCTTCGGCATCTTTGAGTAGACCAGGATGTCGTCCATGAAGACCACCACGAACATGTCAAGGTACTGATAGAATACCTTGTTCATCAAGTTCATGAACACAGCTGGGGCATTGGTCAACCCAAATGGCATCACAGTGAACTCGTACTGGCCGTACCGAGTCCGAAAAGCTGTCTTCGGAACGTCTTCCTTCTTCACCTTCAGCTGATGATAGCCGGACCTCAGATCTATCTTCGAAAATACCTTGGCACCGCTCAACTGATCGAACAAGTCGTCAATCCTCGGCAATGGGTACTTGTTCTTGATAGTAAGGTTGTTGAGCACCCTGTAATCGATACACATATGTATCTTACCATCCTTCTTCGGTACAAACAGGACTGGCGCTCTCCAAGGAGATGAACTGGATTTAATGAATCCCTTGTCCTGTAGCTCGTCGACCTGCTTCTTCAGCTCTGCCAACTCGCTGTTGTTGATCCTATAGACGTGCTGTGAGATAGGCTCAGCACCCGGCACTAAGTCTATAAAGAACTCAACATCTCTATCCGGCGGCATCCCAGGCAACTCCTCGGGAAAAACATCTATGAAATCAGCTATCAATGGATGCGACAATGCCTGCCCCGCCAGTAAAGCTCCGTAGAACCCATCTTCCGGCTCAGCTGCTCCTCTAGCAAACACAATCTCTGGCTCTCCCGACGGCCTAAACAGAATCCTACCTCCTCTACAGTCTATAGTAGCATGGTGCATGCTCAACCAATCCATTTCGAGTACCACATCGTACCTCGGAAGGGGTATTACGAGCAAACACGCACCCAAATCTTGGCCTCCTACGGTAACTTTCCGTCCCTTGTAGATATTATTGACCAGGATGATGCCTCCCCCGGTCAATATCTTGCAAGTCCTACCCAAAGATTCAGCAATAATGTTGTGTCACAGAGCAAAGGAAACAGACACAAAACTATGAGTGGCACCAGAATCAAACAAGATAAATGCAGGGAATAAATCAAGAAGAACGTGACCTGCCACTACATCGCCTACTGGCTCTGCCTCTTCCTCTGCTGTCAGGGTAAATACTCTGTCCGTAGGGGCTCCCCTCCAGTGCTGCACAAAATGCTGCTGCTGCATCTGAAGTGGAGGACCTCTCTGCTGAACTGCTGGTCCTCTGGTCGCCTGCGCTCTGTCCTGGACTCCTCGGACTCCCCGAATATAGCAGTCCTTCAGCTGGTGACCGGGCACCCCACAGTATAAGCAGACGCCCAACATCTTCCTGCAAATCTCTCTAGTGTGCCCTGGCTTCCCGAAGAAGTTACACTGTGTAGCCGGCCTCTGACCCTGACCCTGACCCTGACCCTGGTGCTGCTGGGTACACGCCGGTGCCTATTGAAACTGCAACTGAGGCTGCTGCTGCTGGAACTGCCTCTGCTGGAAATTTGGGCGCTTTGCCAGTCCTGCACTCGAACTAGCTCTGAGAACGTTACTGCCCCTCTTCGGCTTGAGGCCGACGTCCTCCTCTGCAATCTGTGCCTCCATAAGGATCTGCTCGAAGGTTGCGTCACGTCTCCCAGAGGTACGAGTGCGCACTGCATGTATAAGGCCCCTCCGGAACTTTCGGGCCTTACATCCCTTATCCAGGACCAAACTACGTGCAAACCTGCTCAAGCGGAAGAACTCCGCTGCATACTCGTCTACCGATGGGTTCTCCTGCACCAAACTAGCAAACTGCCCCTCCAAAGCTGTCAAGGCTACATCCGGGTAGAACTTCTCCTTAAAAAGCTTCCTGAAGTCCTCCCAAGATAAACCCCTCACTGACGCATGCGGATCCGTACGGTACCAAGTCAGCGCTATGTCGAAAAACTGGCTCGCTGTAGAAGTCACCCACAGACCTCTGCCAACTCCAGACTCCGCTGACATCCTCTAGCCAGTCGTCCGCGTATAGGATACCCTCGGTACCCTTGAACTCCCGCGGTTTCATCTTCCTGAAATCAAGGTACGTACCGGGCCTCCCCTGACCCTGCTGCTGTACTGGTGCTCCCTGAACAATAGCCGGTGCACCTCTCTCCACTGCTGCCATCGCTAGCTGATGCGAGTTCTCTATTGTCCGCCGTAACAACTCCGCCTGTGTGCTCTGAGTCTGCAACATCTGCTGCAGAAGGGCCAACATCCCCTGGGTATCTGTCGATAACTGAGGCGGCGGTAGAAGAATATCAGGGACGACCATGGACGGTCCCGCTGCTGGAGGTGGAAGACCTCCTGGAACCGTCTCTACTGCTGCTCCCACCTGAGGGGCAGAAACTGAGGTGGCAGCTCCCTCAAGTGCAGCTCCCATAGCCGAAGGTGGAAGTCCTGCCGAATCGGGCCTCTCCGGTACAACACTAGAACCCGCTGCCTGTGAGCGAGTGATCGTCATCCTGAGGATAGATTGAAACAAGGAATCAATATGGCACATGATAGGAATATCAAAGAAGGACAATTAAATTCAATACAAAAGAATTTGTCATGGGAATCAAAACATCAGAAATTTCCTAACATGTGATTGAGTAACTCCTATCATACCCTAATCCTACGTCCTAATCGCAGGCTCGTAATTAGTACTCTAAGTCGAGCACCATTACAAGATCGTACTAATTGCAACACGGACCTGCATGGGCCACCATAAAAACGTGTCACAACCCGCACCCTGAAGAGGGACACGAGTATGTGGTTACGTCCAGCCTACGCTGCAGAATCGGCGGTAGAACACTGTATATAGGGTCTGTAAATACTACGACTAAAACAGATAAATGTACCTGTACAGTATATACACTCAGAGTGGAGGTGACATAGCAATATAGTCTCAATCACATATATATAAAACTAAGGTAGATAGCATGGAAAGGAAATATGATAGATAAGACAGTAAATGAGTCCAAGATCCACAAGTCAGAGCTATACACAAACATCCAGAGTCTCAGAGTATATATATATAAGATACTACAAACTGAAAATGTACTAGCTGGCTCGCAGGCCAGGCAAACCTAACTAAACTATGCTACTCAGGGTGAGCAAAGTCTAGTGGCTCTACCAAGAAGCCACGGTCTAAGTCTACTCCGTCAGACTCAACCCCATAGTAGGTCGGGCAATCAGTCTCAGAGTCATCTGTAATATATCAACGGTATCCTGTCAGAAAAATGAGTAAGTACAAACACCAACAGCAGTTTCATATGAATTGATAAATACTATAAGAGACAGTATAATGAAATACAAGACACAGATATAGGCGACTTGGGAACCATTTGAAAGCCGAGTTACAACCCTTGAACCAAATAAGGACCGGAGTTGTAACCCTTCTTTCAAACAGGACTTAGTCTCAAATCATGGCATAGTATAAAGACAGGTAGAGCATGTGAGTAAGAAAATCATAGCATGGCAAGAAAGCACAGAAAGTAAAGCTGAACTGGAATATAAGATACGCTAATAAATGAAAAAGGTGATTTGAACTATTAGAGCGATATGTGATCGGCTATGGAGTCAAGAGAGAGTTATCCCCTTGGCCCGACAATCCGTGGTGTCCTCAACGGAGAGTCATGCCATCCAACCTGGATAACTGGCAATTGGGTATCTGCTACACCCTACGTGAGGTGAGGGTGGAGCTAGCAAAATAGTTACAGGAAGGCTTTGATCACATAACCCCTAATAATTTCCCCATCCCCGAATAGTATCACGGATCCGGACATGGCACGTCATGACACGGGGTTCGAGAGCAGGGGGCCAGCCCACTCCCAAATCAATGTCTATATAAGTACAAAAAACACAAAAATATAACATACCCATATACCAAGAAAGTCCAGGAATAATATCTCATGACAGGATCCGACGTATACTAGTCCGTGAACCATCATGTCGGAAATCATGTAAAATACTACAACTGAATCGGATATAGTAGATATCAAGATAATGAAAACTATCAGTGAATGTACTCGTCTTTGGTCCTGAGCTGATAAGGTGTACAGGCGCTCAGAGTAATCACAGACCTAAAATAAGATACTATGAGTCAAACAGGGCTTTATACTGAAAAAGAAACTAATTCAAGTCATGAATGCAAGTGTAAGTCAAAACTAGGTCAATCTAGGTCAGACTGAGTCATACTAGGTCATACTAGGTTACTGGGAGTCGATCTAAGTCAAACTAGGTCAAACGGGGTCAAAGGTTGACTTACAGTTGACTTTTGATCAACTGGTCAACCCTGGTCAACTCTGGTCAACTCTAGGTCAACTCTAGGTCAAACTAGTCTAATATTGACCAACTGTTGACTTTTAGTCAACTGGTCAACTCTGGTTTGGTTTCGGTCAAATCTAGTCGCTTAAAGACTAAGTTTGACTCTCGGTTGACTTTTGTTGACTTTTGGTCAAAATGGTCAACCGACGTCAAAACTAGTCTATGAGCACTATATTTGATCATTACCAACCAAAAGAATCAAGTTCTAACCTTATCTTAGACTCTAGACTCCAATACCCTATTTCTAGGTAAAACCTATATTACCCTACCAATATCATGTATTGTCCTCACATCTCCCTAACACTCACTCACACACAACACTCTCACATAATATCACACTCATATAGGCTTTCCTATAGGTTTACACATAGGCTAACCTATAGGCTACTAGCTACACCCTTTAGGCTCTCTCACACACACATAATATTCATAACATACACACACACACCCAAGGCACATATAGTGGGCTGATTTGTGAAACAATGTGGACTGAAATTGTGGGGTTATAGGGACTGAAACTTGGGTGGTATTAAGGTTGTTTTGGTGGTGAAATGGACAGCTACTAGGTGCTAAATTTGGACTGATTACAGGGCATGATATGGGACTGGGTTTGGACAAATAGGGATAGCCAACTAGTGGCTAAATAGGCTGAAAGTTGGGGCTGTTATATGGACATGTTAGGACTGTCATTGAGGACTAAATGGACTGATTTTGTAGGGGTTAATGACAGCCATCTAGGGGCCAAAACTGGACAGCCATGGGGTTAAAATCAGGGCTGATTTGGGACAGTACACATGGGCTTATGTGGGACTGTTTTATGGTCATATGGGGACAGCCACTTGGGGTTAACATGGACTGTTAATATGGTGCAAATGACAGCCTATAGTGGACTAAATGGAGATGTATTGTTGGACTATTTTAGGACAAATGGGGACAGGTTTGTAGGTTTGTTAGGACTGTTATATGGACAGCCATATAAGTGTAAAATCTGGACTGAAATGGACAGTGTAAAGGATGGTATTTGGGGCAAAATCTGGACAGCCATGGGTGGTTTTAAGGGACTATCAAAGGGCTGTTATGGTCAGTGGTTTATGGGTGTTATGGTGTCCAGTTTAGACTAAATTTGGAGTAAAGGGGAAACAGCCATGATTGGTTGTTTAGGGAGCTGTTTAGGCAGGTTTTGGTGTGGATTGGGGACTGTTAAGGACAGTATATGGAGTGGTGTTAAGGGAGAAATTCTTGGACTGATTTGTGGGTAATCTTGGGCTGTTTTGGACAATGGGGACAGCCACTTAGGTGGACTGAAATGGCAGCAAGGTGCTGCTATTGGCAGCACCTGTGAAGGTGTTCCCCCCTCCTTAGCACCACAACTCCACTCCCAAATCCCTCTGTTACCCACACTCAAACACCTCTCAAGCACTCTCCATAAACCTTCCCTACAACACTCTCTACTAACACAAGCACCCACCCATTCCATCACTTGGCCGACCACTACCCCATCCAAACACCAAGTATCACACCACCCACCATAATATATATCCACATATATACATGAGCCTATATATATATATATATATATATATATATATATATATATATATATATATATATATATATATATATATATATATATATATATTAGATATTAGATATTATGATACAATATGATACATAGGAAAACACATTCCTAAACACATAGAAAATCTGGGATAAATATTAGAACAACAATAAATCAATACACAAATAATTCCACATGTGTCCAAATAGGAGTTTTCCCATTAGGACACGATCCTACACGTAGGACACCTCTACAAGTGTCCAAATAGACACGAAATGGACATAAATGGGCATAAAACTATGGGGGTCATTCCTACGGGTCAAAACCATTCTAATGCATGAGAGAAATGAGAAAGAGAAGGGATTTATACCTCTCGGTGACTCGAATCGAAGAAAATGCCTCCCGATGCGCCACGGACACGTAGAAATCCCAAGGACAAGCTCCGAATCCTCTCAAACTTGAGTAGTTTCCTCCTTGGCTTGAATGGAGAATGAAAGAAGAAGGTTGGGTGGAGAAATGGAAGGATTTGGTGGAGAAATTTCTAGGGATTGCTCTCTAAAACAAATTGGGAAAGAATAAGAGAGAGTGGAAAAAGGAAATAATGAAGTGGCTATGCCTATCCACACCATGTGTGGCCGGCCATGAGAGAAGTTTTGTCCTATTGGGAAAAGTCAAGAAAGCCCCTCCCTAATCTATTTGCTAATATATTGGAAAGGGGTTAAGTCGGGGCTAATTTGGTCATTCCAACACACTAATCTAATCAAACCCTAACCAAAATAAATTAGCCTAGTCACTAACTAAAATAATTAACATGTGGGCCATGGCTAACTAGTGTGTGGGCCCCGCTAGAGTCAACACTACCCCGGGTCCCCAATACAAGTCGGATTGAGTTGAAATTCGAACCCGACTCAAATAACCCCAAAATAATACCATAAATAAATAAATAAATAATTCCAAAATAATTTTTAAGTGGAAAATTACCAAAATACCCCTGTTCATGAAAACTGGGGGTGACACCACGCGCGCTATTTGGAATCTCAACCACACAATGTATCAGAAATTATAGATTTTATTGCATTAAGATGGGTGGACCCCTACAATCAAGGACTTCAGAAAAGAGAATAAAAGTTGTTTTGCTTAAAACATTATTCCTTGTTCTTGCCTTCATCGGTCTGACGAAGGGCGGCGTCCAATTCTTGTATGTTACGAATCCTCGAGCGACGCATCAGATTAAGGAATCCCTCTGAATCGCCGTGCTCTTCAGAGGATGGCCCACCACTTGAGCGATTGAAGACTGTCGGGTTTAAACCGAAACGGTCTAAAAAGTTTACCGCCCTCAATGCCGGGTCAGCCTCCAACAAATAAGTCGACGGCGCAACATCATGCCCCACTTCAGGGGACTTGATTGTAGTATCAACATTTATCTCCATCTCTTTCTTCTTGGGGGCCATTGAAGAACAGAAGTAAAGAATAATGCACAAAGATCAACTACTACATATATATCAACAAATTGACTCTTCGTATTCCTCATGGAAAACTGAAAATCATCAATGAAACTCGGAAAGACGAAGAGGAGGTTGAGTGTTTTCAAGAAAGAAATTTAATTATGATGACCGATTGTTGACTGGCGCAACTTGACTCAGTCAATTTTTTTCTAAAATTTAAAGTATTTCAAAACTTTGAAATGGTTTTTAAGTTTTGAAAACTTTGAAGGGGTCTTGTAGGGCCTAAAAATCAAGTTGTGTCCTGAACATACTAATCAGTGATCAAGTTGCGCCACTGATATGAAGCTCAAAGAATAGACTGCGCCGCTGAACAGGTTGCGCCATATATCAGACTGTGCCCAGTCTTGTTGCGCCAAAATCTACATGGTGTCTGACACTTAATGGACATCATTACCTGACAACACTGACAACTGACAAACACAGTGAACGAGAAAAATCTTTTTGAATCCCGTGAATTGTTCTGCTCGAGGGGAGTTGGTTGACAGCTGTCCTGTACACTTTGTAAGTTGCCTAGATGCAATCCAGAAAAAATCTTTAGTTGTGCCTAGGCACAATCTGAATGACTTATACTCAAAAGCTGCCACGTGTCTAGGTACGGCTCAATCAGGCACAGTTGACTGAAGCTCGCGCAACCTGATAAAGTTGAGACAACTTACATTCTAAAGCAGGATGATGTAGCGCACATGCCACTAATCTTTTAAGACGTGTCTACTATCCTGTACACGACCATGCGCATCTTAATCACATAATGCCACGCGTCTAAATATAGTTAGTACACGACTTAACAACTGAATAAAAGTTGGCGCAACAGGAGGTTGGCGCAATCCAACCTCGCACACATCAGAATAACTGCTAAAACAGTTATTTCTTGAACTCTATAAATAGAGTTTCTAATTATTGTAAAATCATCAGATACATAGGCACAAAGATCAAGAACTCTTACAAAATTGCTGCTGCATTCTCTAGAAGCTACAGTCTTCAAGTTCACATAGTCCAAGGGATAAAGTGATCGTCTTCTGATCAAATTTCTACAGTTGTACTTCTCCAGAATTCATTGTACTTTATACTATTCTTTTTCAAGTTTGGAATAAAGTTTTTGTTTTTTTTGCAAACAGAACCACATCCTCCTCGTCTTCAGCAAGCGAAGGATCTTCATCAACTGGGATTTCTTGTGATGATGATGCATTCGCTAAAGTTTGTTTTTCTTTAGTAATGTTGTCCCAATCTTCATCATAAGTTTCATCATCAAAATCACAACCGTTCAATGCATCAATCACTGCCTCTCCTGAATGAGTAGATATTTGAGCTTGCGAAGTATCTTGTGGAGGTAAATCCTGCTTTTGAAAGGAAGCTTTTGGACTCACGGGAGTTGGAGAGGGAATTATATCCCTGCTGCAGTAAGTACATTGGCTGAAACATTTACTGTCATGATGGTGGTAGGAGGACGGACATCTGTTAAAGCAACCAATACAAGAAAAAACAATTTAGATATATATCTCTGATAAAAGTTAACATATGAGGATATGTTGCAACTTTGATATTACCTTCTTGAGATTGTTCTTCTTCAGCATTTTCTAATTTTTTTTCTAACTTCTTTGAGTATTGGTGCGTCTAGCCCTATAATAGCTCCAGTACGATCACCCTCTGGATCGATCAAGGAAGTAGAAGTTCCTCCTTCTGTAATCTTTCCATGTTTTTGAATAGAAGAAGGGGTAATGTCCTTCTCTCCAGACAAAGAACTGAGAAGCAACTGTTTTGATTGAGAATGAGTTGTTCTCGTAGTTACTGGTTCATTGATAACCAGTGCTGTTCTTTTCTTCTTCTCCAGAGCCCTTGGATAATTAGGAGGATTATCTCGTTGAGGAGAGGTCGTCGGCTCCTTAGTCTTTCTTTTCTTTAAACCTTTAACGGGGGATTTTTCTTTCCGCATCTTTATGGATATATCTAGAGGATCTTGAACTGGGTCAGCAAAGTTCATTAAAATTGATGCCTCTAGAGGTTCATCGGCAGGGTCTTTGTCTTCTACATCCCGAAGAGACTGAAGAGTACGTTTTTCTTGTTTAAATATCTTTTCGGTTGCGAAGCTGTATGCAGGATAAAAGTTTTCAGTGAATGTATTTGCTGAAGAATAGAAGTTTGTATACGAATATAACATGTGCGGGCCTTGTGGAAGTTTGTAAGGCATAGAAAAGATAGCTTTTGTGCCCCAGGCGTTGTAGTAACTCCAAGCTCTAGCCCCATCAATGAGATAACCCTTGGCTTGTAGGCAAGTAGTTACATTACCTACATGAAGCTGATCATATCCAAACTGCCGTACAAACCGACTTGGCAAATACGGTTCCAAATAGCATTCTTCTTCAAATCTATAGACAAAGTGAGAAGGCCGGATCACCTTAATCCATAAAAAGATGTTTGGGCTTAAACGAAGTGTTTCTTCAAGTAAGTCCATCATTTGTGGAGGCATGGTTTCATACCCTGAAGGAGGTCCAACACACTGGAAATACCATCCTGATCTATGATTCAAGGCGAGTCGGCACTCTGAAAGAGCAGTATATTTCCAGTGAGCATTAGCAAAACGCCCAATAAAGTCTCTATCAGCAGTTTCCATATCCGAGTTCATCAAACAAGGATGGTGTAGCAATAACCATCCGAACAAATAAGTATATGGCATTTCAGTACGGGAGAAATCTGACCGAGCATCCTTATCTTTCAGCATAGTATCCACAAAAGAACGCAATCCTGCGTTCAGGCGGCAGGTCATGGTTGATAGGTGATCCATCTTGTATCCAAATACAAGACATGTTGCAGCGAACAGGACACCCCGATGGAACCTGTCAACTGTACTGGCTCCTGGAACTACAAAGAGCCGGAGCCATAAAGATAGAAAGCTTGCTAGCTGGGCTTCTGGAGACATAGGTCTGTAACCCTGTCTAAGAAAATTCTGGAGAACATCGCTAGTCTTAAATAGACCCGAGTCCTCAGTCAATGTGACATCCCCATGATCATGTTTCTCCATCAGATATTGCATATCACTCTTATCAAAAGGTTTAAAGAAACGAGGAGTACATGCTTGACTATCCAGTGGCTTGTCCTCCCACGCATGACCTAAGAATAGATATGACATCCATTTAGTGATGTAGCAAGTACCCGCAGTGGCACTTTCGTAGTAGAGTGAGCAGATTTTATAGTAACACAGCAGCTCTTGGAAAACTGTGATCATCTCAGGATTCTCCTTTGCCAGAGCATCTAACTCATCATTTGTGGGTACATATTCTTCATATGGGTTATCACCCATTGGTAAACGAGAGATATATTCCATCTCGTTAAGAGCAAACCCTATCTCTCTATGAGGCGTCATGAAAGTCCCAGTGCTTTCATTATATCTCTCTATTAGAGCCAAGAACATATGAGGGTTCGGGTGAATGTCGTATACTGTAGTACAGATGGCATTATAGAGACCCAGATCAATGAGCCTGTCTTTAAATTCCTCCAAAATCCATATGGACAAGCTACTCCAGCGTTTCATCCCAGGGTTGACCAGGCCTATCATACGCATAGCACGGTCTGGATATCTGCCTTCAGCTTTTGCAAATGTATTGACAAAAATAGGTACTCTGACCGGAAGAAGCAGGGAAGAATCCTCGGAAGAAATACAGCTCGGCCTTAACCCTCTTACATGTGTACTATATCTTTTAGAAGTACTGTAGAAAAGGTCCATGTTATTCTGACCCAATTTATAACAGATTTTTCTAATTCTTGCTTGCTGAAGAAGAGTCAGATCCCATGACATCCTTCTAGGATAGCTGGCAAAAGCAAATTGGGATAATGCCATCGACCGTGATATTTTTGTTAGGTGTTTGGCTTTGTCCTCCTTTAAGAAATATCTCATCTCTTTTCTTGCCTTAGGCTGGGAGGTCTTCTTGATGGCATCCCCGAATAAAAAGGCAAGTTTCTTGTAGACTGTACTATCAAAGCTCTGAAGGGGTTCACCATTCATTAAGTTCAAAAGGGTCTGATTATCTTGGTTTATGAGCAGAGTTCTTCGTACTTTAGGGCCATCGTATTGAGGGAAAGTGACATGAGACAAATTCTTTCTACACTCTAGGATATTAAATATTGAAGCAAATCTTTCTGCATTTGGGTCTTCCCTGAGATTAACTGCAAAGAGATACATGAACAAAAAAAAATTTAGAAGCAAAACAAAGATGTACGACTTATTGAGTTACATAGACTTTCTGAGTTGCGCCATATGATGTGTTGCGCGAAACTTAAGTTACGTAATATTCTGAGTTGTGCAACAAGCCAAGTTGCGCCATATGCCATGTTGCGCGAAACTCAAGTTGCGCAACACCTCAGGTTGCACCACATACTGAGTTGTGCCTCAAATTAAGTCATGCAGTATTTTTAACTCTGCGAAATAGTATGCGTAACACGGTTCGTAAAATGAACAGTGTTCAAGAAAAGGGACAACCACATCCTAAGAAAGGGTGGCGCAAAGTTTGTGATACACCATACTCTAAAAAGAGGGGCGCAAATCAATCAGTGATGGAATCATCGTCCACAGAACGAATCGGTTCGTCCTTAATCACCTTCCATTGCTGGGTTGGCCGTCTCTCGTCGAGAAGAAGGCGGCGTATATTATGGTGTACGGGTTGACAGAGCACAAGTTGAAGGGGTGGCGATGGCCTTCCCTTTGTCAGCAGCAGTCCTTTTGGGGGCCATGTCGTCGAGGAGAAGGTCGGAAAAGAGGGTTGCAAGAGTTCAAAAAATTTCCTCAGAAGATTAAAAGTGAAAGTAAAGAATCACAGTGGATTAAATATGGATTATTTATAGCCAAAAGTTGGAATCCTAACAGTCACCCTAATTGTACACGAAAAAAATCGTAACTGGTAGTAACATACTGTAATTGGCTGGCGCAACTTGACTCCGTCAAAACTTTTATAAATTCAAAGTATTTCAAAACTTTGAAATATTTTTAAAGTTTCGAAAACTTTGAAGGGGATCTTGTAGGGCCTAAAAATCAAGTTGCGCTATGAACCTACTAACCAGTGATCAAATTGTGCCCCAAAAATCAGGTTGCGCCACTAATATGAAGCTCAGAGAATAAACTGCACCGTTGAATAGGTTGCGCCATATATCAGACTGCATCCAGTCTTATTGCGCCAAAGTCTACATGGCGTCTGACATTTAATAGCCATCATCACCTGATAGCACTGACAACTGACACCACAGTGAACGAGAAAAATCTCTTCGAATCCCGTGAATTGTGCCGTTCGAGGAGAGTTGGTTGACAGTTGTCCTGTACGCTTTGTAAGTTGCGCCTAGGCGCAATCCAGATAAAATCCTTAGTTGCACCTAGGCACAATCTGAATGACTTCTGCTCAAAAGCTGCCACGTGTATAGGCGCAGCTCAGTCAGGCGCAGTTTTACTCATTAACTGAAGTTCGCGCAATCTGATAAAGTTGAGACAATTTTTATCTCTAAAGCAGGATGACGTGGTGCACATGCCACTAATCTCTCAAGACGTGTCTACTATCCTATACACGACCACACGTATCTCAATCACATGATGTCACATGTCTAAATACAGTTAGTACACGACTTATAACTGAATGAAAGTTGGCGCAACAGAAGATTGACGCAACCCAATATGGCGCAATCAAGCCTCGCGCACATCAGAATAACTGCTAAAATAGTTATTTCTTGAACTCTATAAATAGAGTTTCCAATTATTGTTAAAGCATCACATACATACGTACAGAGATCAAGAACTCGTGTAAAATTGTTGCTGCATTCTCCAGAGGCTACAGTCTTCAAGTTCACATAGTCCAAGGGATAAAGTAATCGTCTTCTGATCAGATTCCTACAATTGTACTTCCCCAGAATTCATTGTACTTTGTACTATTCTTTGACAAGTTTGGAATAAACTTTTTGTTTTTGCAAACAATATGTGGATGCCAATGGAGAAGTCCAAAAACAAGTAGCCGACCTGAATCCTTTCAGAAGGGTTGAAGCATATTTTACGGACTCTCGGATGTACAAAGAGGAGTTCATGAAAGTTGTATTGGCAATGGATAGTGAGGAGGATCAGAAGCATACTTTAAAAGATGTTCTCGTGATCCCCATCAAAGGACGTGCTATTTGTCCTTCTTCTTCTCAGACATTGACCATACATCTTTCCTCTCATAACAAACAGCCTCCTGCTGTGGAAAAGGAACAAAGGAAGCTCACCTCTTCCGAGCCTCTTGTTATCGACCTTCGTCGTAACAAACCTACCCCTTCTCTTTCTCCTCCTCTGGTTATCAACCTTACTAAGCCTTATGTGAAAGCTAAGAATCATGTTGTAAATGACGATGTACAAATCAATAAAGTAGCATCTCTTTTACAGTATACTGATGTCTTTTATTATACTCGATGTAATTTAAAAATGTTAGATAACTTCGAACCACTTGCCATAGGAGCAGTTGAAGCTTCCCGAAACGAAGTATTGCTCGAGCCAATGCAGGAATCTTTCTTCTTAGTTCCTTCCAGGAAGAAAGATGAACTTCCTATACTTTTTAGTAAAGGAACAGAACCGAAGATCACGCCCGATAGCGAAGAAGAAAATCAAGATAACGGAAGACTTCAACTACGTTGTTATTGTTAGCCCAATGATTATATCATGTTTTTGAATATGGCTAATCAATTAAGTTTAACTAGTGATGTCACTAATATTCATGCTACTTAAACTTAGCATTGTCCTAAATGTTCTATATCAATATTGCTATGCTTGTATCATATTGGTTTCGTTTGTCTAACATGTATTTGTAAGACATGCTGTAAGCATGATCAAGCTTTGTCAAACCAGGACATATGCAATAGAGAATTATTGATGGGCCAAAGACGGCATTGTACAAGAAGTTTTCTCTGAACTGCCCAACGACCTATCCGGGGCCTCGCATCGGGGGTTCCGCTGCCGGTCAGCGGACAGGGGTCGAGGGGACAGCATCCCCCGTCAGGGGTTCGGGGGCGAAGCCCCCGAAAGGTATTCAGATTTTCAGATCTGTTTATCTTTGGACGATTGCCGTCAAGGAAAAATGCGTCTTCTATGTCAGGAAAAAGACGTCATCAAAAGGGCTACTGGTTTTCATATTTATTCTGTATTTTTCCTTTTATTGAGTCTAGGAAAAATGTGAGATTGATCGGATCGGTACTGGCTTAGGTTTTTCTCAGTCCACAAACAAAAATAAGCCTACCTACGTATCCCAAAAATCCACAATTCCAAAAGGCCCAAAACCTATGCAAATTTGGTTTATTCCTTACTGTTCTGAACCAGCAGAACTCTGACAGAACTCTGACCGAGTTCGGTCCGAGTTCGGTCCGAACTCTGCCCGAGTTCGGTCTGGGTTATTTGAATTTTAGTTCCCACCAAATCTGCGTCCAACGTTCGTATGCGAAATCCTAGCATCCGAACTCTATCCGAACTCTGCCCGAGTTCGGTTCCCCAAAAATACTATAAATAGAGTTGAGATTATCATTCATTTCAACAATCCAATTTCATCTCTACTCTTCTCTATCTAAAGTGTTCTGAGCTTTTTACTTTCATATCTAAGCCTTTACGACTCTTAGCCAAGCCAGTACAGTTTCTGTTTAATCTAGAGTTTGGTGTTGAAGAGTTGTATCGGAGGTTGTATTCAGAAAACGTTCCAGTTTTCCAATTGCCTTCTGGAGCCGGTCGTGCGCTCGTCACCAAGCACGGTGTTGTGAAGTCGGTCGTGCACTTGTCGCCAAGCACGGTGTTGTAAGAGTTGCAAGCGCTCAGTTAAAGCTTGTGTCATAGTGGATTAACATCGAGCAAGAGTACTCGAGACTGGATTAGTCCTCTCAGAGGGATACCAGTATACATCGCTGTGTCACTGAGTTTGAATTCTTGACTCTTACTTTACTGCATTTATTTACTGTCTCCTATTTACTGCCATTGTTATTACTTATGTTTTTAATTGGTGATTATTTTCCGCTGCACACGTACACACTCTATTCACCCCCCCCCCTCTAGAGGTGCTCAACGGTCCTACAGTTAAAGTCAACAATCAAAAGATGAGCTATAATTTTAAAGCTGGTCTCGATGGCGGCAAAGGAAGGCGAACTCCTATTCGTATTCCTGCTCTGAAAGAAAAATCACAACAACACTATGGCAAAACAAAGCGGGGATTAGGTTATACTTCACCAACTCCGACTCCAGAAGCCTCCGAATCTGAAGAAGAAGAATGATCTAACTCTTCTGATTCTATCTCATGGGATTCAGATACCAGTGTAGGGCACGTCCATCGCGTGACTCTATCTTCCAATATGGTGACTGCTGAGTTCTCGGAAGATGACGAAGACTTTGTCGAAGCTTCTGAATCTGATCCTTGGGCACAAAGGATGGATACTCAATGGGAGCTTCATATTGAGCAACGTGAGCCACCTACTGAAGATCAGTTGGTTCAAGTCAATATCGGAGACGAAGTTTCTCCAAAACCGATATTTGTCAGCAAAAGCCTCCTTGAAGCGGATAAACATAAACTAATCCAACTCATTAGAAAATACATTGATGTATTTGCTTGGAGTTATGAAGACATGTCGGGGTTGGATCCTCAGATCGCTACCCACAAGCTCAACATTCTGCCAAATGTGAAGCCAGTCAAACAGCAACAACGTCAGTTTTGACCTGACATGATGAATGTCATAGAAGCTGAGGTTAAGAAACTCATTGCTTGTGGTTTCATCAGAGAAAAACAACATCCGGATTGGGTCGCTAATGTTGTCCCAGTTTTAAAGAAGACAGGAAAAGTTCGGGCCTGCATCGACTTCAGAGACCTTAATGAAGCTTGTCCCAAAGATGAATTCCCTCTCCCAATCACTGATGTCATGATTGACAATACTTGCAGATTTGAACGTATGTCCTTTATGGATGGATTTTTAGGATACAATCTGTAAGCCCCCTGAATTTCAGGGCTATTTTAAAATTTTCTAAATAAATTATTTTCGATAAATGTTTTATTATTTAATTGTTTAGATCATTAATGTACCTTTCCATGTCTTTGACTTCTGGAGCGTCAGGGATGCCAATCCTTGGAAACTCTCTTCACGAGTTTTGAAGTAGACAAGATTATCTTCGTTTTGATATATCGTGTCCCACTTGAACTTGTTTCCTTGTGCTCTTTTTGTATCGCGCAAGTTCGGGTCAACTTAGACCGATTAATCATTCAATAATTATTCCCACTTTTATTTTTGATCGTCGTTTGCACGTTACCGTGGCTTTTAATTTAGGAGCACCAGACCAGTCGTTTTCTCAGAACCAACTTCTCATGAATGATCTACTCGAGACGCTCTCCACCCATGACCTTCGTGTCCCACTCAGGCACACCATCTTGTGCTCCATTTGCTTCGCACAACTTTCGTGTCAATTTAGACCAATTTATCGTCTGCCGTAATTTGTGATTTAAATTCCAATTTAACTTCCGGGCCCGACATCGGTCCAATCTGTTCGACCCAATATATGACCCTGGCCCATTTTGAGCCTACTGTGCGCATGCCACTTGCATGCCACAAAATCGATCTCCCTTGTGCTCCCATTTCGTCCATGATTTTAATTAGTTTAAATTTATTAATTAATTAAATCTCGGTCCCGAACCTGTTCGAACTTGGCCCAATACCCAACCCAATTGGGCGTAGACCCTATCATGACTACCCATACACCCCACTATTATATTTGTATTTTTCCCTACTTAAAATACCTCTCTCCTTGTATTTAAAATCTCAATTTCTCTCCCTATTATATATATGTATATATATACATACATGTATATATACTCCCTCTCTCTACCTAAACAAACACACACACTTCACCACTCACAACCGAACACCCCCCCCCCCCTCTCTCACAAATATCCCTCTACACTCACCCTCTCTCTAACTCTCACCCCCTCTCATTATATATATAATGTATATATATATAAACACACACATACACTCACCCCTCACCACTCCCTTACACTCACCACCCCCTCACTCCCCTCTCCTTTACAGCTACCCCCCCCCCAAACCGACTTCTCTCTCTCTCTCTCTCCCTCTCATTCAAATATCCTCCTCTCTCTCTACTACTCTTTCTCTCTCTTTATATTTATTATACACTCACACACTTATATATTACTCTCCCTCTCTCTCTCACTCTCTTTATAAACACAACAACACCACCACCACAAGCTCCCACCACCACCTCACGGCCACCCCCGCCGTGCTCGGCGACGCCGGCCACCGCCACCCTGGCCATGCACCACCTCCTTCTTCTCCTCCTCCTCTTCCTCTACCAACTTCCCATCACCCTCACCATCATCTTCGCACCACCGCCACCACCTCCACAAACCGCCGCCACCACCGCACAGCCCCCCTCGCCGTGCCCCGGCGACACGCCGCCGCCCCGTGCCGCCACAGCTGCGTGCAGCACTGCAAACAGCAGTAGCTGCTGCGCCACCCCCCCCGTGCGCGCACGCGTGCGTATGCGTGGCCGCGCGCACCACCGCGGCCGACCGCCGCCGCCAGCGACCCCCCCTGGCCTTGCGTGACCCCGGCGACCTCCCCCTTGCCATCGGCCACTTCCCCGACGCGCCGCATAGGCTATTCGTGCATTTCGCACGAAATCCCGTCGACGCGCGCGCGGGTTGAATCCAGAAATGGAGTTTCGGGACAACAAGTTCGTGCGCATTTTTCGGGAGATCCGACCGTTGGATCGGCGAACTTTTAGCTCCGCCTCAATCTCGGTATAACCACCTTCACTCCCCTGAAATTTTAGCCGTTAATAATGTCGTTTGATACCTCAAAACTGACCACCAAGTTGACCCTTTTAATTGAACTATTTTTGGACAGTTTCGTGGAGCCGACTTCGTCAGCTCGTAACTTCGCCATCGTAGCTCCGTTTTGCGCACTGTCAGTTCCGGTGCACAACTGGTATAACCATCTTCCTGTCTCCTTTATATTTCATTTCATTTTAAGCACGATTGGTTGGTTGAATTCGACGCCAAAGTTGGCCGTCCGAATTCTTTAAATCGCACTTGTTAAATTCCATTTTTGAACCCGGGACTCCGGATTCAATTTCTGACACCACCAGTAGACTCGTGGCGTCGTTCTGGCATGTTTTCATATAAAGTTTGCTTAATTTGGAGAACGTGGGCCCTGGCACGTATTTCGGTGCAAATCGGGTCCCACTTTTCGAGTCAACGGGTCACTTTGAGTTCGGCTCATCGGAATCCCATTCCGGATATACCGTTGAGTTCGTATCGTCATTTTGGACTCGTTGACATATAATTTGTTGAGTTTTGAAGACATTTGCTCTGGCACGCATTTCCGTGCAAACCGGATACCAAGTGTCGCGTCAACGTATCATTTTGAGATCGGCACATCGGAATCCTATTTCGGATATACCGTTGGGTTCGTATCATCATTCTGGATTCGTGGACATATAATTTGCTAGGTTTTGTAGACTTCTATCCCGACACGCTTTTCGGTGCAAAGTGTGTCCAACGGCGGACATCATTTTGACCCGAAATTACCGTTTTGCTCCTGTGTCTAAATTAGACTTATGGGTAGGCTATCCTAGCTGATTTGACCGTTCTGGACACGTTGGTGATATTTATTTTATCATCCGACAACATCTGTAGATTTTGATTATGTATTATCCTTAATTTATAATTAATTATTTTTCCAGATATTGTTACTTTCTGGTTTTGAATTTTTATATATATTTTAATTACTGTAAAAATCTGGGAAAAATTGTATTTAAATATTATGTTAATTTAGCTAATTTATTATAATTTTTCTAGCATTTATTAAGTGCTTTTGGTATTTTATAAAAATAGAAAAACAGAACTCATTTTCAGTATATTTATGTTTGCTAATTTTTAATAAATATTTATGAGGGTTTATAAATCCCAGAAAAATTAGTATAAATTTCTATAATTAAAAAGGATTATTTTGGTACTTTATTTTATATATATTTAAGCTTTTTGTCTATCTCTAAAATTGTTGGAACTTAGTGTACCGTTTGATTTATTTATTGAGTAGTTACAACTTGCAAGTTTTGCGTTGATTTGAGTTGTTATAGTATTGGACCTCACCCCGCACTAGTGTAAAGACCCTAGAGAGTTAGTTTGTGTATAGTGGCACTCCACATTAGACTTTTATGCTAGGTCCCCACTTGGCTAGTATCCAGTCAGGAGTCGTGTCACACCACTAGTGTATTATTGAACATAGCTTAGAACTGAGTTTGTATATCATTATTGACAGGACACCGGACATCTATATCTTCGTACTAGTATTCTTGCTTTGCTCGAGGCAAGTACATCTACAAACTCATTTACTGTCTTTTAATGCTAGAACATGTATTAACCCTGTTAAAATACTGATCCTTGAGGTAGCAAGCTATGTCTTCACATGTTGTATTACTTACAGTACCTGACATGCTTAGGACAGTTCTTATATCTTCACATGTTTCTTACTGGTTCTCAGTACATGTTTTACTATGCTTTATACTACTCGGAGTATTCACATGTTTCATACTGTTCCCAGTACCGGCCATGCTTATATTACTTCCAGTATTTCCCACATGTTTTACTGTTCTCGTATCTCTCACATGTTAGAATATGGGTTATGGGGAACTGATAGTATTGTACGTGATCACGACCCCCCTACAGTAGCGAGCTCGGTCGCATTCTATATGCATTACCTTGCCGCAGGCCATTACCCCGCATGTCTGTACGGATGTACATTTATGCTTGTTAACTTGTACGTATGTACATTTCATTATGTGCCCTCCAGCACATTGTACATCTATTGACCGATCACGTACTTGCTACAGTTTTAAACATTACATATACATCTGTCTCTATGACATATGTATCCTTGCCATGATAGATTATGATATGACATGATGGATTATGATCTGACATGAGATAGATCTGTGATATGACATGATTGTGATGCGACATGAGATAGATGCCATGTTCCCTATGTTACTATGATACTTGATCCCAGTTGTACCATGAGGCCATGTTTCTAGTATTTCCTGTTTTATAGACTTATCACACCATGTTTCTCGTTGTACATCTCTTTTATTATATGTTCAGTACTTTAGTTGTAGAGGTTGTACTTGCTCCCGTCCTGACAGGATAACGTTGTAGGTATACTTTTCGAGAAGGAAACGCTGTGTGTTACATATTATGGTACTGCATTGAGGACCTGGCCTTAGCTCCAGAAGAGGCCCCAGCGGGGAACCTTGCTTAGTCATTTCCATATGTTTTGAGACTGAGACTTTGGTATGTTCTTATATTTGGATACTGGACTTTGTCTCCAGTTAGATACTTTGGTTATGTATTATTAAGTCTGTGCTCATGTTACCTTCGCTTATAGATGCTGTGTTGTGATAAACATTTAAATGTGATTTTAGACTGTTAGTAGCTTAGATCCTTTATTGTCTATTCTTAGAACAGCTTACTACGATTTAGCAAGCGTAGGCTGGACATGGCTCGGCCCGGCCCAACAATTTGGGTAACGGGTCGTGACATGTTTTTTTGGTGGCCCATACAGGTCTCGACTTAAGTTGTTTGGTTACGTTATTGTACCAAACATGCCTGCAATTAGGATCTAGGACAACTTGTTAACACTAGGGATAAACATTTAGAACACCTAAAGGATTACTAGGATTGCAACATAGGAGAACTCGTCACAGCATAGGACCGTTAGCTATAATTAGTCTCTTGTTTGTATTTCAGTGGGTCAATTTAGACCAAGTTTGTACCCTTGGGATGACCCCTGAGGATCTTACTCTAATCTTATCTCGAAATCTGTTTTTACCTGTTTTATTTGCTCTCCTCTAAATTCGTTGTTGAATTTAATTCCTGATTTTCGTTGTTGACTTTGATCTTGCATCGTGATAAATTTTGTGGATTAAATTATGATATATCCTGATAAGGTAAACGTCTGCTTTATTTATGGAGTTTAGAATTTATCGCATCCATATTAGCTGGTATGACAAAAACATAGAGCCTGATTTCGGATATATTATCCTAATCATAGAATTTAGATTTTCTCGCAGCCATACCGGTTGGCGTGGCGAGGATTCTAGATAATATGATTTTAGGGAGTATACCTTAGTTATGACTCTATCGTTTATTGCATCTAGGCTTACTGGTGTGGCGAAAATTCTGGCAACATGATTTCAGGAAGACGTATATGGTTATCAGATCATATCTCAGCTTGGTTCACTTCGTTATGATCGATTGAGCAAGAATAAATTCTTATTATCATTCTTTTCCGTCTTGATCAACTCTGATCTATCTACATCTACAACTAGAATTACAGGTTCTCTAGGACTCTCCAATAGGATTGCTTTCATGTTATCTTTTGGACATAATTATTTTTATGTTCCATCTCTCCTATGACTTGACTAAACTTTTCTTCGTTAACCTCTTGGATAATTCTTCTCGTTATAAATCTCGTTGTCTTCGTACAATTCTTGGAGATATTCCAATAAACTTTCCTGTCTTGCTTGACCCTTTAACTTGTTTGGACACTATTATGGATTGCTTGACCCAGTCTTAGGCCTTGTTACCTTCTGCTTGATAGATGACCGAAATAGCCAAACCTTGTTGACTGATTCTGTAAGTATAACTATAAATGTATTGTGTGATTGTGATAAATACTTTTCCTAGGGATTGGTTAGATTAAGCTTATGGGACAAGTATAGGTGACTGACTGTAGCAGACTTGGAAACCATTAAGAATGATTGCATTGATAGTATGTTTTGATGATAGGGTATCTAAGATGGAGAAATGAGATCGTATATTGTTGTGACTATGGATTGAGGATTAGAATCTTGTGCTTAGAATTTGAGGATTGAGCATTAAATGACTTTGATAACCAAGTGATTATGGGTTATTTATAGCTAATTACATGTGATTAGAGGGTAGATCGATACGTGGATTGATATGGAATAAATTAGAATGAGTTATCATATTGCGTACGAGATCGGGAAGATATCAGAACGAGACAAAGACATATGTACATTGGAAATTAATAAATCGGGAGTTTTGAAATCGAGGATTTATATTCGGAGGACTTGTTGAGTAAAAAGAAGATGCTCTACGCCAAGAATAAGAATTGAAAGTATGATTTCAAGGAGAAGCTGTAGGAAAGGATTGACGACAAATGATGCAAAGGAACTGTGGATTGATAGAATAAGGATACTTAGGATGTGATAAGGAAATCAAGTATTTACAAATTGAGGTTGGAAATATGGTTGATGATTTAGCATTTTAGGCTTATAGACATGTCCAGAGAATGACCTATATTTTAGGATATACGTTAAGGTTCCATATTTATGGAAGATTCTCAAGGATATATGACGTAGTTATGATAGAAGGACTTTGTCGAACCTGAACCAAAAAGATTGTAAAGAGAAACGGAAGAGATGATTACAAGAGTAGCAGATTGAGTATTGTAGCCAGAGCAGCTACATGTTATAGTTTGACCCATTGGATGATTTTTAATTTCGAGGACGAAATTTTTGTAAGGTGGGTAGGATGTAAGCCCCCTGAATTTCAGGGCTATTTTAAAATTTTCTAGATAAATTATTTTCGATAAATGTTTTATTATTTAATTGTTTAGATCATTAATGTACCTTTCCATGTCTTTGACTTCTGGAGCGTCAGGGATGCCAATCCTTGGAAACTCTCTTCACGAGTTTTGAAGTAGACAAGATTATCTTCGTTTTGATATATCGTGTCCCACTTGAACTTGTTCCCTTGTGCTCTTTTTGTATCGCGCAAGTTCGGGTCAACTTAGACCGATTAATCATTCAATAATTATTCCCACTTTTATTTTTGATCGTCGTTTGCACGTTACCGTGGCTTTTAATTTAGGAGCACCAGACCAGTCGTTTTCTCAGAACCAACTTCTCATGAATGATCTACTCGAGACGCTCTCCACCCATGACCTTCGTGTCCCACTCAGGCACACCATCTTGTGCTCCATTTGCTTTGCACAACTTTCGTGTCAATTTAGACCAATTTATCGTCTGCCGTAATTTGTGATTTAAATTCCAATTTAACTTCCGGGCCCGACATCGGTCCAATCTGTTCGACCCAATATATGACCCTGGCCCATTTTGAGCCTACTGTGCGCATGCCACTTGCATGCCACAAAATCGATCTCCCTTGTGCTCCCATTTCGTCCATGATTTTAATTAGTTTAAATTTATTAATTAATTAAATCTCGGTCCCGAACCTGTTCGAACTTGGCCCAATACCCAACCCAATTGGGCGTAGACCCTATCATGACTACCCATACACCCCACTATTATATTTGTATTTTTCTCTACTTAAAATACCTCTCTCCTTGTATTTAAAATCTCAATTTCTCTCCCTATTATATATATGTATATATATACATACATGTATATATACTCCCTCTCTCTACCTAAACAAACACACACACTTCACCACTCACAACCGAACACCCCCCCCCCCTCTCTCACAAATATCCCTCTACACTCACCCTCTCTCTAACTCTCACCCCCTCTCATTATATATATAATGTATATATATAAACACACACATACACTCACCCCTCACCACTCCCTTACACTCACCACCCCCTCACCCCCCTCTCCTTTACAGCTACCCCCCCCCCAAACCGACTTCTCTCTCTCTCTCTCTCCCTCTCATTCAAATATCCTCCTCTCTCTCTACTACTCTTTCTCTCTCTTTATATTTATTATACACTCACACACTTATATATTACTCTCCCTCTCTCTCTCACTCTCTTTATAAACACAACAACACCACCACCACAAGCTCCCACCACCACCTCACGGCCACCCCCGCCGTGCTCGGCGTCGCCGGCCACCGCCACCCTGGCCATGCACCACCTCCATCTTCTCCTCCTCCTCTTCCTCTACCAACTTCCCATCACCCTCACCATCATCTTCGCACCACCGCCACCACCTCCACAAGCCGCCGCCACCACCGCACAGCCCCCCTCGCCGTGCCCCGGCGACACGCCGCCGCCCTGCGCCGCCACAGCCGTGCGCAGCGCTGCAAACAGCAGCAGCATGCGGCAGTAGCTGCTGCGCCACCCCCCCCGCGCGCGCACGCGTGCGTATGCGTGGCCGCGCGCACCACCGCGGCCGACCGCCGCCGCCAGCGACCCCCCTGGCCTTGCGCGACCCCGGCAACCTCCCCCTTGCCATCGGCCACTTCCCCGACGCGCCGCATAGGCTATTCGTGCATTTCGTACGAAATCCCGTCGACGCGCGCGCGGGTTGAATCCAGAAATGGAGTTTCGGGACAGCAAGTTCGTGCGCATTTTTCGGGAGATCCGACCGTTGGATCGGCGAACTTTTTGCTCCGCCTCAATCTCGGTATAACCACCTTCACTCCCCTGAAATTTCAGCCGTTAATAATGTCGTTTGATACCTCAAAACTGACCACCAATTTGACCCTTTTAATTGAACTATTTTTGGACAGTTTCGTGGAGCCGACTTCGTCAGCTCGTAACTTCGCCGTCGCAGCTCCGTTTTGTGCACCGTCAGTTCCGGTGCACAACTAGTATAACCATCTTCCTGTCTCCTTTATATTTCATTTCATTTTAAGCACGATTGGTTGGTTGAATTCGACGCCAAAGTTGGCCGTCCGAATTCTTTAAATCGCACTTGTTAAATTCCATTTTTGAACCCGGGACTCCGGATTCAATTTCTGACACCACCAGTAGACTCGTGGCGTCGTTCTGGCATGTTTTCATATAAAGTTTGCTTAATTTGGAGAACGTGGGCCCTGGCACGCATTTCGGTGCAAAACGGGTCCCACTTTTCGAGTCAACGGGTCACTTTGAGTTCGGCTCATCGGAATCCCATTCCGGATATACCGTTGAGTTCGTATCGTCATTCTGGACTCGTTGACATATAATTTGCTGAGTTTTGAAGACATTTGCTCCGGCACGCATTTTCGTGCAAACCGGATACCAAGTGTCGCGTCAACGTATCATTTTGAGATCGGCACATCGGAATCCTATTCCGGATATACCGTTGGGTTCGTATCATCATTCTGGATTCGTGGACATATAATTTGCTAGGTTTTATAGACTTCTATCCCGACACGCTTTTCGGTACAAAGTGTGTCCAACGGCGGACATCATTTTGACCCGAAATTACCGTTTTGCCCCTGTGTCTAAATTGGACTTATGGGTAGGCTATCCTAGCTGATTTGACCGTTCTGGACACGTTGGTGATATTTATTTTATCATCCGACAACATCTGTAGATTTTGATTATGTATTATCCTTAATTTATAATTAATTATTTTTCCAGATATTGTTACTTTCTGGTTTTGAATTTTTATATATATTTTAATTACTGTAAAAATCTAGGAAAAATTGTATTTAAATATTATGTTAATTTAGCTAATTTATTATAATTTTTCTAGCATTTATTAAGTGCTTTTGGTATTTTATAAAAATAAAAAAACAGAACTTATTTTCAGTATATTTATGTTTGCTGATTTTTAATAAATATTTATGAGGGTTTATAAATCCCAGAAAAATTAGTATAAATTTCTATAATTAACAAGGATTATTTTGGTACTTTATTTTATATATATTTAAGCTTTTTGTCTATCTCTAAAATTGTTGGAACTTAGTGTACCGTTTGATTTATTTATTGAGTAGTTACAACTTGCAAGTTTTGCGTTGATTTGAGTTGTTATAGTATTGGACCTCACCCCGCACTAGTGTAAAGACCCTAGAGAGTTAGTTTGTGTATAGTGGCACTCCACATTAGACTTTTATGCTAGGTCCCCACTTGGCTAGTATCCAGTCAGGAGTCGTGTCACACCACTAGTGTATTATTGAACATAGCTTAGAACTGAGTTTGTATATCATTATTGACAGGACACCGGACATCTATATCTTCGTACTAGTATTCTTGCTTTGCTCGAGGCAAGTACATCTACAAACTCATTTACTGTCTTTTAATGCTAGAACATGTATTAACCCTGTTAAAATACTGATCCTTGAGGTAGCAAGCTATGTCTTCACATGTTGTATTACTTACAGTACCTGACATGCTTAGGACAGTTCTTATATCTTCACATGTTTCTTACTGGTTCTCAGTACATGTTTTACTATGCTTTATACTACTCGGAGTATTCACATGTTTCATACTGTTCCCAGTACCGGCCATGCTTATATTACTTCCAGTATTTCCCACATGTTTTACTGTTCTCGTATCTCTCACATGTTAGAATATGGGTTATGGGAAAACTGATAGTATTGTACGTGATCACGATCCCCCTACAGTAGCGAGCTCGGTCGCATTCTATATGCATTACCTTGCCGCAGGCCATTACCCCGCATGTCTGTACGGATGTACATTTATGCTTGTTAACTTGTACGTATGTACATTTCATTATGTGCCCTCCAGCACATTGTACATCTATTGACCGATCACGTACTTGCTACAGTTTTAAACATTACATATACATCTGTCTCTATGACATATGTATCCTTGCCATGATAGATTATGATATGACATGATGGATTATGATCTGACATGAGATAGATCTGTGATATGACATGATTGTGATGCGACATGAGATAGATGCCATGTTCCCTATGTTACTATGATACTTGATCCCAGTTGTACCATGAGGCCATGTTTCTAGTATTTCCTGTTTTATAGACTTATCACACCATGTTTCTCGTTGTACATCTCTTTCATTATATGTTCAGTACTTTAGTTGTAGAGGTTGTACTTGCTTCCGTCCTGACAGGATAACGTTGTAGGTATACTTTTCGAGAAGGAAACGCTGTGTGTTACATATTATGGTACTGCATTGAGGACCTGGCCTTAGCTCCAGAAGAGGCCCCAGCGGGGAACCTTGCTTAGTCATTTCCATATGTTTTGAGACTGATACTTTGGTATGTTCTTATATTTGGATACTGGACTTTGTCTCCAGTTAGATACTTTGGTTATGTATTATTAAGTCTGTGCTCATGTTACCTTCGCTTATAGATGCTGTGTTGTGATGAACATTTAAATGTGATTTTAGACTGTTAGTAGCTTAGATCCTTTATTGTCTATTCTTAGAACAGCTTACTACGATTTAGCAAGCGTAGGCTGGACATGGCTCGGCCCGGCCCAACAATTTGGGTAACGGGTCGTGACACAATCAAATCAAGATGCATCCGGAAGATGAGAAACATACATCTTTTCGCACTCTTCTTGGAGTCTATTGCTATATTATTATGCCATTCGGTCTTAAGAACGCTAGTGCAATATATCAGCGGGCCATGAGTACCATCTTTCGTGATCGTTTACGAAAGACTGTTGAATGTTATGTTGACGATATTGCTGTCAAAAGTCATTTAAAAGAAGACCAAATTTAAGATTTGAGAACTATTTTCGATCTAATACGCCAGCATCAACTCAAGATGAATTCCACCAAGTCATTCCTGGGAGTCTCTAGTGGAAAATTTCTTGGATTCGTTATTACCTCTAAAGGTATACACGTTGACCCTGAAAAAATCAAAGCCATTCAAGAGATACATCCTCCACGCAACCTAAAAGAGCTACGAGGATTCCAGGGATGGCTTGCGTACATCAGGAGATTCATCTCAAATCTCTCTGGATGTTGTAGACCGTTCACTCAACTCATGAAGAAAGATGTATCTTTTATTTGGATTGAAGATTGTCAACAAGCATTTAAAGACATAAAACGGTACTTGATGAACCGTCCAGTTCTAGTGCCTCCAGTATCAGGAATACCTTTCCTGATGTACGTTCGAGCAATGGACCACTCCCTAGGGGCTTTATTAGCTCAGAAAAATAAAGAAGGTCATGAGCAGGCTATCTACTATCTTAGCCGCATGATGATTGGAGCTTAGCATTGATACACTCCAGTAGAAAAAGAATGTCTAGCTTTGATGTTTGCTGTTCAAAAGACGAGAAATTATATCTCTGGCTAAACTATTCATGTTATTTCTAGAGTTAACCCTCTCAGGGTCCTGATGAAGAAGCCTAGTACCCTCAATTCTAGGCTTGCAACATGGGCCATACTGTTAGCACAATATGATATGATTTCTGTTCCTCAAAAGTCTGTTAAAGGTCAAGCTCTTGCTGACTTTCTAGTAGCTCATACAGTTCCCGAAACATCTAAACTCTACGATGAGATTCCAGATGAAACCTTGGAATCCAACATGATTTCAGAAGAAATGCTTATTTGGCTTCTATTCTTTGATGGTGCATCCAGAATTGGACCAAAAGGTGCTATTATTGCTGGAGTTGGAGTCATTTTCGTCTCACCAGAAGGGTTAGCTATCCAAAGAGCTTATTCTTTAGATGAGTCATGTTCCAACAATGTGGCTGAATACAACGCTCTGCTCATCGGTCTCTAATGGCTAAACAATTAGATATTAAATATTTTGAAGTTTATGGAGACTCCAAACTGATTGTCAATCAAGTTAGAGGCACATACGAAGTTCAACATCAAGATTTGGTTCCATATCATGATGCAGCAATCAGGATGGCCACTTCATTCAAAGGGTTCTTCATTGAATACGTATGCCGAGTATGTAACACAGAAGCTGATGCACTCGCTAATCTTGCAGCAGTATTAGCAATTCCCGTCAGAAGACAACAAATGATCGTCATCACTAATAGAGAGTTGTTTTGTGTCCAGAATAACTTAAATATGGAAGTTAACAACCCAAACATAGAATTCAATAATTCAGTTGAAATTTGTGCCATCAGTGAGGACTAGCGAACTCCTTTCATAGACTTTGTAGTCCATGATATCCTACCTGAAGACCCTAAGGAGGCTACAACAATTCGACGACGGTCACTTAGATTTTATTATAATCATACTACAAAGACACTCTACCGACGAACGTTCGATGGCTTACTTCTACGTTGTCTTGCGGGTAAAGAAACAAAATAAATACTTCGTGAAGCTCATGACGGTGTTTGTGGTGCACATCAACCTGGTCCTAAATTACATGGTCGTATTCGCCGTATGGGCTATTATTAGCCCTCAATGGTATCTGATGCAATCGAGTATCCAAGAAAGTGCCGAGCATGTCAAATCCACATGGACTTCATTCATCAACCATCAGAATTCTTTCACCCGACGGCAGCATCTTGGCCCTTTGAAGCTTAGGGAATGGATGTCATCGGTCCTATCAACCCTCCCTCGTCCAGAGGACATCGGTTTATATTAGCCATAACTGATTACTTCTCGAAATAGGCTGAAGCAATACCTTTAGCTGAGGTCAAGACAAGCAGCATCATCAACTTTATTAAGCATTATGTGATTTATATGTTCGGTGTTCCTCGACGAATCATTCACGATAATGGGCCACAATTCATCAGTAAAAAATTCACTCGATTCTGCGATGACAATAGGATCAATAATATTGCTTCTACAACTTACAATCCTGCAGCTAACGGGTTGGCAGAAGCATTTAACAAAACCATCATCAAACTCCTCAAGAAGTTTGTTTCTACCAACAAACGAAACTGGAGTGAGATGCTTGGAGAATATTTATGGGCTTACAGTACTACTATACGTACTCCTACATGCTGCACACCTTTCTCTTTGGTGTACGGATGTGAGGCTGTCTTACCATTATAAATCCAGATCCCTTCCCTAAGGATTGCCATTGCCAATGAACTAACAACCGAAAACAATGATCGCCTGAGACTTCAGGATTTTGAAGCGCTTGACAAAAAATGGCTCCTAGCTCAACAACATATTGAGTTATACCAATCTCGTCTATCAAAAGCCTTCAACCGTAAAGTCAAAGCCCGATCATTTCAAAAAGGAGAACTAGTTCTAACGATCAGACGTCCTATGACTATGACTCACATGAGCAAAGGCAAATTTGAAGCAAAATGGGAAGGACCTTATGTTGTAAGTAAAGTCTTCTCCAACGGAGCTTATCAATTAACTGGTATGGATAGTCGAGTCGCCATGATGCCCATTAACGACAAATTTCTCAAGAAATATTATGTTTGAAGAGAAAAGAATATATATATATATATATATATATATATATATATATATATATATATATATATATATATATATATATATATATATATCAACACAGAGACTCAGAATGTAAATAAAATTCCTTTTTTTTATTTTGCATAAATTCAGACAGAAGGAAATACATAAAATTAACGAGGACCGGAGCCCTCTTGATTGAAAACATATTTCGCAAGAAGCTCAAAGACATTATTGTCCGATGATATCAGCAGTTCGCAAACGGCTTTCCTTAAAGCTTCCTCTTAGCAGTACTCCCAGGCTCCACTAGTTCGGCGAGAATGTCCCGCTTCTGTTCAGGGACAGCCGAACTTTCTCCGACTTCTAGCTGAATAGGCAGCGGAGGCTCATCGGAAGGATTGTTGACGACAGCTTCGATCTTTGGGATAACTCCCGTCTCTCTAGGCATTTCTTTTGAAGATATTTGCAAAAGAAAGAAAAATGGTGAATGATGCTCTCAGAAAAGTTTCATACTATTTATAGACAGAAAAGCCAAACATTCTGTCTCGCGAATCGAAACAACTTTTCCTCAAAAAGGCATGTTCGTTTATCTTATGAAGAGATCTTCATTTATTCTTTAAAATTGAAGTGACCTTTCCTTGAAAAGGCATGACTGATTCATCTGTCTTTTCATCTCTACTTCATTGCAGGAATGGGCCTACATTCATAATAAATCCCCGTGAAGTCTATCAAAATCATCAATTTTGTCTTTTGAAACCTAGTTGTTTTGAAAGATATCTTTTCTTTATGATAAATCCAGATATTGTCTTTTTAGACACAATATTCTGTCTTTAAGTCCCAGCGGACTTAAAGATTATTTATAGAAAAATGAATTCACGTCCACATTACCTTTGGATTCTATTTTTTATATCATCACATCAAATCAAATCATAAAGAAGAGAAAATTATTCTTTATTCTTTCTTTAAAAACATAGTTACATCTTAATAGAAATCTATTACATCTCTGATTTTCATTCTAGATACATCTTAGTGGAAATCTATTACATCTCAGATTTTTATTCTAAATCTAACAAATGAAGGTCTATTACATCTTTGGATCTTGTTAATGCCTGTTCTTTGTCGTTTCGATCTGAAGCAACGAGCACTACAATGGAACTAACTCTGGTCTCTCTTAGAAAGACGAGAGGAGAACCCCAGAGTACAGCAGCTCAAAGATAAGCTGCTGTCAATACAACTGGTGGAGAAGAGACGACCCGTCATGAGAATTAGGAATGAGATCACCCTCGTGATACGATTCCTAATTCTGTCTCTCCACCGTCCAACTCTCATGTATAAAGGCCCTTCCTACTGTAAAATCCCTAAATTTTTACTATTTTTAAAAAAATAAATTTGGTACTGATTTTTTTATTTTGTATGTGTACGTCGCGCACGAAAATTTATTTTTTTTGTAATTGCTCGACGAGTGCGAATATGTGCAAGCGTACATATTTTTAGAAAAATATTTTTCTATTTTTATAGTTTCAAAATAATATATATAATAATTATTTTAGCCATCGTACCAAAATTTCCAAGTTTATTATTTTATTTATAAAAAGCCTTTCATTTATACAGTTATAATAATAAATAATATTCTTATAAAATTGTATACTAGAAAAGCATATTTATGTAAATATTTTATTTGCATAAGAATTTAATTCATATATATAAATTGATTTTTGGAATTTATTTATTATCATTATTTTATTATTTCAAAAAAAATATTTTAAAATTTTGTTTGATTTATTTAATTAAATATGTTGATTTAAATTTGGAAAAAGATTTTAATGACTTTATTTTAAATTAAAGAGGAGATTATCTAGATTTAATCTCATTGATTTTGCTAAAGATGGTATCTATCTAAATTTAAACTTGATTTAGAATTTATTTAGCAAATTTTAATTTGATATGATATTATGAATGAGGAAATTTAAATCCTTCCAATCCTTATCCTAATGTGATTCCCACCTCTTATAAAAGGAGAGGTACTTGCCCTCTCTTTCTCCATAAAATCCATAAACCTCACCAACTCCACATCCAAACTGTGCATCGTGTCCGTGTCCGTGTCCCATTTCCAGCCACTACTTATTTTCTTTTACATGTACATAGGGCTCTTCCCGTCCGACAATCCCGGACACACCTCGTACCGAGACACACCCCCGACACGACACATCCAACCCGACACATCCAACCCGAGCCCTATCCCTCAGACTTTGCCGATCACAGCAGCACCGAGCCACCATCAAACTTAGCCGCTCCTCCACAACCATACCCCCTCTACGTCGTGGCTACCGCTGCGGACTCGTCGCGTGCATCCACACCCCGCCGCTGCCATCATCTTGGCCATCCGCCACAGCACCCCAACCTCCAGGTTCACCCTTGCACCGAGCCCCTCCCATGTTTCTGTGCCACCAGTCTCCCCCTCCGTCTCCGCGATCACTACCGCCACACGGACCCCCACCAAATCAACTCCGGCCATCAGTGCCGCACACTCCAAACACCAGCCTCGGCAAAACTCATATAATCACCACCAGCACACCATCACCACACCACCTACGCCTCCACCGCCAGTCATCACCACCACCGTCACAGCCATCGGCTACTCCGGCCGACCTCCCTATCCCGTGCACCACCCGACCACTTCCCACTAGGGCTGCAAATGATCCAAGCCGTTCGTGAGCTGCTTGAAGCTCGGCTCGATAAAAGCTCGTTTGAGCTCGGTTCGTTTAGTAAACAAGCTGAGCTCAAGCTTCATTTTCAAGCTCGTTTAATAAACGAGCCAAGCTCGAGCTTAGAAGTACTCGGCTTGGTTGAGCTCGCGAGCTGGCTCGTTTTTGAGCTTGCGAGCTGGCTCGTTTAGAAGTTCGTCTATGAGCTTGTTTAGAAGCTCATTTGTTCTTTGTTGAATTCTAATTATATATATTTGTGTGCATTATATATTTATGTCCTTAATAATTGATATTAAGAAACTTTTTTAATTAAATTTTTATAAATAAATTGTTAATATTACAGGTACTTGAATTCAAACCTAATTAAATTGATATCGAGCTCGTTAAGCTTGAAATCAAGTTTAATGAGCTTGAAATAAAGTTGAGTGAGCTTGAAATCAAGATTAACGAGCTTGATTTTGAGCTTATCAAGCTTGTTTATCAATCTTGAATCAAGCTTGCTTATCAAGCCAAGCTCGAGCTCAAACCAAGCCAAGCTCAAGCTTAATATAAACAAGCTCGAGCCAAGCTCAAGCTCTAAAATAAAAAATTTATCAAGCTTGAGCTCGAGCTTGAGCTCGATTAATTTTAGTCAAGCCAAGCTCAAGCTTACAAAAGCTTGGCTCGGCTTGGCTCGTTTGCAGCCCTACTTCCCACCGATCCAGAACCCACCACCATCGTCAACCCCATAGACACAACCACGACCGACGGCCAACCCAAAACCCCCAAAATTCTTACCATCGACAAAATCTAAAACACGTCCTCACCTTCGCCGTAGCCGAGCGTCGTCGGCCGTGCCCACCACCGGCGACTATATCTGCGCCTAGCTTCCCTCCTCCGCTCGCGACCAGTGAGCTCCGCCCCACCAAAAAAAACCTCGCAGCCGCCACTGGCGTTCGCCATCACCGCGGCCACTGCCGCGGTGACTCATAACCACCGCCACCGCCTCCGCGAGCGCAACCACCTCCGTGCGCCGGAGCAGTCCACATGAACCGTCGCCGCGCGTGTGTCACTCTTCCCGCGCGCCTCCGACCACCTTGACCGCCTGGCCTCACCAGCCTAGTGCGCCCCGCCGGGGTCCTTCACCAAACGCCGCAGTCGCTCGATCGCCCGTTCTTCTCCGATCGCTCCTCTCTTCCTCTCAGCCTCTCTCTCCCAATCGCTCCTCTCTCCCTCTCAGCTTCTCTCTCTCTCTGCTCCTCTCTATTATGTGACTTGATTTCTCTTTTTTTTATTATATTTGCTGCTGGTGTTTGCTCTTCTCTCGAGGATAGAAGTGTTGTGTTTTGTTTTTTTTCTTTTTAATGTAACTTATATACTTTTATATATTATTAATATTAGGATTATTAATATTATTACTATTGATTATTATTACTATTTTTGATTTTGTTATATTGTATTATTCATGCTAACATCATATTTAATATTATTATTATTATTATTATTATTATTATTATTATTATTATTATTATTATTATTATTATTATTATTATACTATTTTTAGTTTAATCTATATTTACATTAAGAATGTTAGTTAATAAAATAGTAGGTATATTTTTAGAATTTACTATTATCATTATTATTACTATTATTATTATTTTGTGGTTTTGTTAATAATATGATCTATATTTTAGAAATTATACAAATATTTTCTAGCTAAATTCAAAGTTAAGTTTTTAAACACTAAAATATCCTTCTCGATTTATATGAATATGTTTTGGATTTAACATTTTTTTAAATATTTATCTAGGATATATTTTAATTAATGAAATATAGTTTCTTCCAAAAATCATGTTTACAACCATAGAGTTTTTTTTTTCCTAAAAACGACTTTCGAATTTTGAGTATTTATTTGAAAACATATTTTGACAAATAAATTATATTTTCAAGTATCATAAAATAATTTTCAAAAATCGTATATATTTATTGTTATCCATTTTCTTTGATTTTTCCTTCCATCCATGACCAACCTTATTATTCCTATACTCTCTCAAATTTTGTAACTCCTTGAGTCCAGCCTAGCTAATTTGACCCTTCTTGACCCAATGGAATTGTTCGTGCCACCATCAGAGGTCACCTTGTGTAGTTATTACCCGAAGTCGTAGTTCGTGCCACATTGATTATTGCAGTACATCAGACGTCCTACCAGGCAAGACACCTTACCATTTGTTGTTTATTTATTTTAGCTCATATTTTATGCATTATTTATTATTTTTTTATGCAAAATAAACTGTGATATATGGCATAACTTGTTAGAACTTACTGTTCAGTTATATTTCCTGCTATGTATTATTTTTCTTACACAATAAACCTAGATTTAAGGGACCACCTTGTGTGTTGCATTCATTGGCCTTGACACATTGTACCACGAAGTTGTGTGTCGCATGTAGAACACGGACGTGTGTGATTGGCTGGCCACCAGTACGTATAAGCCGTACGATAGGGTTAACCGCTAATAGAAGTTGCATGCTTAGTTTGACTTAGCGGTTAATAGAGATTTTGTGTTGTGGACACAACATAGTAGGCATTGGGCGGGGAGGACAATACCTTAGCGTATGGGCTACTATGTAATTTCCCCTTTTGTAACCCGTGAGCTCCGTCGGATACGCAGGTGAGATTACCCATGATTACTGACGGCCACTGGCGTTCTGCGGAACGTTATACTCTTATTGATGGGGCCTCTGGTGCCCCAAGGGGGGACCATGCCAATCCCATTTTAGCCAGGGCCCATGCGTTGGAGGATGTTCATAAAACATCATACACTTAGACTAGTTAGGCACCCTTATCCGTTAGGTATGAGTACTTTTGGTTTGGGTACTTGTATCTGACCGTGGCTTGGGACAATAACTTGTCACGGATTAGTTTGTCACATCTTGTCCTTGTTTGGTTGTAGGTGTGGCTTACTACTTCGATGAGAAGGTATTGAACCTTATTGGGGTTCGGATACCATATTGGATTCATAGCATGGAAAGATACGTCATCGTGAATTAGTTTACCATCTCTTGTCCTTGTTTGGTTAGGAGGATGGTACTCTAGTTCAATAGTGTGTATTGGACCATGTTATAATTCAATTGACTTATTTATTTGAGCAATTTATATTCAGTTATATTGGCATGATATTATGTGTCGTGTTACGTCCCTCTGAGGACCTGGTTATCTTCTCAGGTGTGTGTTCGTGTCTTCTGCAGGTATTCTAGCCGAGGTTGTGGTCTTCTCCATTTATTTGAAGATGACGTGCCTTGGATCTATCTTGCTACCTTCGTCAAATCATTTTATATATCATGTACTTCTTTCCTTTTATTTGGTTGGTAGTGGATGTGTCTCCACCCAACATAATTGTATCAAGACAATTCATTATCATTATATGATATCTTTTATTCATTTATTTTGTGTGGATGAGATTAGTCATGGTTCTACTGCATTTTACAGCTTACGTATATTTATTATATGGCTGGCATGTCTACGTTCCTAGTCCTACGTATTTTGGGACTGGGGCGTTACACCTACTATCTGAGAAAGACCCTTCTGGAACATGGAGAGTCCTGAGCTGTTTGATTTAAGCATCAGAATCACATGAGCTATCTGATGTGAGTATCAGAAGAATGCTCCCCATAGCATTCAAGTTGCCAATGCCAGTTCTGAAGAAGCCTGCCAACCAGATTTTTGCAAATATCAACAAAGAAAGAAAAGTTAGCAAAATCTATCAAACTGTGTGCCTTTGATCATCAGGCGCACATCATCAGAGTTAGCCTATAGGCGCCTATGATAAAACACGTGCCTCTGACCGAAGTCAAGTACTGGATTGCAGTGCATGCCTCTTCTCAGAATTTCAGGCGCACGTCTACAACATGCGCCTCTGACCGAAGTCAAGCACTAGATTGCAGTGTGCGCCTTTGCTCAGAATTTTAGGCACACGACTACAACATGCACGTCTGACCGAAGTCAGGCACTGAATTGCAGTGCATGCTTCTTCTCAGAATTTCAGACGCACGACTACAACATGCGCCTCCGATCGAAGTCAGGGACTGAATTGCAGTGCATGCTTCTTCTTAGAATTTTAGACGCACGTCTACAACACGCGTCTCATTTCTATAAATCAGCGCCTGTATTCAAAACAGTCTTAGTATAAAGCGGCGCAAGTTAAACACAATTCATGAATGGCGCTCATGTATAGAAACCACTGGTTTTTGTTGGAACTTACCATCAAAATCAGCTATGTTTGGGCGGAAGATCATCGATGATGTAAAGCATAGCAAACCAACATCCGAAGATGCGATATACAGAAGAACATCATCGGATTTTAGTGGCACAGAAAGGCTCACGAATGTTGAACTCTTGACCGCTGAAGGGTTTCTGCAAAGAACCATTGCCATCAACAGAAAGAAGAAATGAAAAGAAAAAGTTCATGGACATTTCTTTTTGATTTCTCCTATCAACTATTTAAAGAGTTTAGAAGATATGAACGGGCGCGTCATTCTAGGAGCCTATCTCGGGAAGGACCTAAACAAAAGGTGCTCAAACCATACGAAAACTGCCACATGTTCTTTGAAAAAATAGCAAACATTTGAGTTGGTCAAAAGGGTGCATTGGCATGCGCCACTAAACAGATCACACGAAAAGATTTGAAGAAAGGTGCCAGAAATAAAGTTTTCATTTATTACATAGGGGAAAGCAAGCCCCTACAAAATAAGTTACGCAAAAGACAAAAGAAAAAGTAGCACCCCTATAGAAACCATTACTTCTTGTCTTCTTCACCAGCTTGGCGAAGAGAAGCGCCTAACTCACACATATCACGAATCCCTGAACGACGCATCGAACGAAGAAATCCTTCGGCGTCACCGTGCTCTTCAGAAGAGGTCGAAGGACCACTATTCGGACGATCGAAGACTGTTGGGGTCAATCCAAAGCATTCTAAGAGATTATTTGCTTGCAGCAATTGGTCAGCCTCGGACAGGACTGTATGTGCAGTGTCAGGCCTTGTCTCCTGAACTTTCACTTCTGCATTTACGCCGGTCGCCATCACCTTCTTCTTAGGTGCCATAGAAGTACAAAACTGAAGGATGAATACAAGGACCTCTCCCTTTATATATATGACCAACCAACGCTTCATATTCCCCATGGAAAACCGAACATCATCAATGCAACTCGGGAAGACGAAGAGGAGATCGAATGTTTCCGAGAAGAAATTTATTATGACGGTTGAGCATTGACTGGCGCAATCCAAACAAAACTAGCATAATTCAAAGTATTCCAAAACTCTGAAGTATTTTCAAGTTTCGAAAACTTTGAAGGGGGTCTTGTAGAGCCTAAAAATTAAGAGGCGCCACTCATTAAAGTCTTCAATCATCTGATGGCGCCAAACCAATCAAGTTGTGCCGCATCATCAAGTAATGCAGCTTCAGATTGCACCATCGCCAGGTTACGCTAGAGTCAGGGTACATGGAGTGACACGTGGCACACTTCCTCGAGAAGCTGTAACGGCATCATCATTACCTGACAACTGACAGCACGGAGATTAAGGAAAATTCATTCGAATCCCGTACAACGCGGCGCTCGAGAAGGCTTTGTCAGCATATAATTAATGCCGACAACTGGTTGGCGCAAGTCACCGAATGGCACGAGAATTAGTCAGTACAGCACAGAAGACCTAGTCAAAAGGCGCTAGTCGTTAAGTTGCGCCTATGCGCAGCCCAAAGTAGCGCCACTTGATCAAATCTTAGTTTAAAACAGGGTGACATAGCGCGCAAGCCATCAACTTCGCAGAGCGTGCCCACTATACTGCCCACGACAACGTACATCTCAATCAAACGATACCACACGTCTACAGCAGTTAGTGCAAACCACTCGTGCAGGTTGTTGCATTGCGCCCTTGCGTAACCTGATGAAGCATGCACAAAGTGTTCAAATGGTGTTTAAGACAGAGTGACATGGCACGCAAGCCACTAACTTCGCATATCATGCCCACTATACTGCCCACGACCACGTACATCTCAATCAAACGATGCCACGCATCCATATCAGTTAGTACAACCGTTTGTGCAAGTGAACAGGAGGCGCACAATCTGAAGCACGTGCAATCCAGAATAACTACTAAACAGCTATTTCAAGAACTCTATAAATAGGATTTCAAATCAATCACAAGACATCAAGAGTGATCATAATCTCATGTTAAAGTGCTGCTGCATTCTCCAGAGGCTCGTGTCTTCGATATCACATCGTCCAAAGGATAAAGTGATCGTCTTCTGATCAGATTCCTATAGTTGTACTTTTCCATAAATCAATTATACTCCTGTACTCTTTTTCTTAGTTTGTAATAAAACTTTTGTTCTTTGAAAACAAGTTCTACTAAATATTGCCACAAGGAACACATATAAGACCTTGCTATACCTAAATGCAATTTAGAGAAATTTTTCTGGATCACACACACACGCCTAGCATCTCGACAATAACCCCATTTACCCGGGATCAGGCTCTTACAAAAAGGGTGGTGCTTAGATTATCCATTCATCTATACTATCACATATCGATGTGATTGTACGCAAAGTAGCATCATGAGTTAGTTTTCAAATCATCTGGGTCGATGCATCGAATCATGAGCACAAAAAAAATTGTATGACTTGAACTTTTCCAAGAATATGAATCCATTCATTAGATAGCTGAGCTGAAGTCAGGGCGTGGATGTCTAATGAAATATTATAGGTTGAGCTGAAACTCAGGGCCTGGAATATATACAGTGGATAGCTGAGCTGAAACTCAGGGCCTGGATGTCCAATTGTATCAGGAAGATGAGCTAAGCCTCACCTCGGATATTCGTGCGGCCGCGCGAACATCGATTCAGGGACTGATCAGTACGAAAGATAAAAAAAATTAATATTGCAAAGATTTAGCCAAGTGTGATCCAATGGTTTCTCTTCCAACCTAATGCAACCTATTCTAGTGAAGTTATGACATTCAGATTCAATAGAAGCTATCCTTAAACAGGAGTCTTAACAAGTCAAGTTGCATTCAAGAAATAGTTTCGTCCTTTCCGAAACTAATAAAATCCAAGAAAGTATTAAAACCAAAGAGAAATTCCACAAGTATCTATTTGGACAATGATTTTCAAGAACCTCCCGATGTTATAAATCGGAGATGGATGGTTCCAGGATCTAGGACATAAGTCAAAATTTCTAAAAAGTCCAGATTCTCGAAAAAATGACTAACTCTGGAAATTCTCAAAATTTTTGGCAGAGTCTTCTTTGTATTTACTGATCCGAAATAATTCTGATACAAGCAAACACAAGGAAAAATATAAATATGGGTACGCCGACCCCTTCGGTGGAGCAACTATCAACACCGGCCACGTAATATATAATATTCAGGTACGGCGACCCCAATTCGGTGGAGCAACTCTCAACACCGGCCACGCAATATGTAATATACGATATTGAAAATAAGGAACATACAACATACCTTAGCGAGCTAGCTATTTAAGTGCAATATGATTCCTTGGTCTACACAAGCTCAAGTATACAAGTTGTAGTAGAAACTATATAAGAAAAGTTTCTAAGCATAATCACAAAGTGGAAATTTTTTCCCAAATTCAACTCTAACATGCCCAAAGTCAATCTATACTTAAAACTAGCTTTTAGGAGGCACAAAATAGTTATATTTGACTTAAAAACTCATAGGTAGGGTTACTTTAATATACCGGTACCTATATATACATGTTTTAGCTAATTGATCACAATAATATGTCAAATTATCATAAATTCAAAACTGGACAGAATTAAAATAATATAAATATTAATAAAATGAATTTACAAAACCTTGTTTTGAAGTCATTTAGAAGCACTTTCATGAAAACAACAATGTTAGGCTATTCATTTGATGAAATTAGTATGTATGTATACACATATATATGTAAACCATTGTATGGAAATTAACATCTACAAATTTGTATTTCATGATACTAACAAGAATTCTCATTGTGTCATGAAGTGTTAAAGTGTAGGTAATATATATATACGTACTTGAAATATACATGAGATAGATAGGAATAAAATTCTTCATTTAACAATTGTACACTATAACAAGTTATATTTCAAAATTTTGAGGTCAATAAGCAATTTAGAACCTAAATTCACACCTACGTACTTCTATCCATAAATTTAAATAAGCAATATATAACATACATGTACCTGTAATGAAGGAAATTTAGGATAAAAAGGGAGGGGAGAGCTTGCCTTGGGTTATATGGATGATTCCTAAGAGAGAATCCTCTCCTAAGATCCAAAATTAGGGCTTCCCTACACAAATTGAGATTGGGTTTACATAAAACCTAAAAACAAAATTTTGGATTGAAATAGAAAAGGAATGAGGAAGAAGGAGCCATTTGGGAGGTAGAGAGGAAGAGGAGAAGAGAGGGGAGAGGTGGTCAGGGGGGCCGGGGCCACCTGCAGCAGCAGCGGTAATAACTGCAGCGGCAATAGTAGCTAGCGCAGCAGCAACTAATGCGGTAGCAATTGCAGAAACAAGGGGGTTGAGGAGGAGGAGAAGAAGGTGAGGAGGAAGAAGGAGAAGAGAATCACCTGGTAATGGGGAGGGGGAGGAATGAGTTTCTCTCTCTCCCTCTTGGATATAAAAGGATGATAAAAAATTTGGGATTGACTAAATTGCCCCTTGGGCTTAGTCATGAGAGGGGGTTGCCACATGTCCCTCTCTCATGCATGGGTGCCACATAGGTGGTTCATCAAAATGCAAAAATTTAATTTGTATGGGGACCAAAGTGAAAAGAGAGATTTATTTTAAGAAAAATATTAAATTAAGAAAATTTTAAGGTAAAAATAATAATAAACAAATATATAATTAAAATAGACTATGACACTCTGCCCACCTTAATTAAATTATGTCCTCGAAATTTAAGGAATAAAGAATGGAAAGGAAAGGTGTTAAAGTACCTTAATCCTCAAATAGGTAGGGGTATAGTTGTCGCATCTCATCTTCTCTTTCCCATGTAGATTATCCAGGTGAGTTCTTGTTCCAGGATACTCGAACCAATGAGATGATCTTGTTCTTAAGGATCTTCTGTCTCCGATCCAAGATCTCTACTGGCTTCTGCTCAATGCGGAGAGTTGGGCCAACTGTAATTTTCGAATGATCAACTATGTGACTAAAATCTGGCACATATTTTCGTAGTTGAGATACATGGAAAATATCATGGACTCCTTCTAAAGAAGGTAGCAAGGCCAGTCGATAAGATACGTCACCGACTGGATCCAAGACGTCGAAGGGGCCTATATATCTTGGACCCAACTTCCCTCTTGTTCCAAATCTAATAATTCCCTTGGTTGGCGAGATCTTCAGAAATACATGATCACTAGGTTTGAAATTCAAGAACCTTCGATGCTTGTCTGCCCACATCTTGTGCATGTCTTGTGCAGCTTGAAGATGACTTCGGATTGCCTTGACCATCTCTACAGTCTGCATAACCGACTATGGCCCTAGGATTTGACGTTCTCCGACGTCACCCCAACATATTGGTGACCTGCACTTCCTTCCATACAATGCTTCAAATGGTGTCATCTTGATACTGACCTGATAACTGTTATTATATAAGAATTCTATCAAAAGCAGATGATCATCCCATGATCCTTTGAAATCTAAGGAGCACGCTCTCAGCATGTCTTCTAAAATTTGTATCATCCTTTCTGACTGCCCATCGAACTGTGGGTGATATGCTGAACTAAACTTTAGACGAGTGCCAAGACCATCTTGCAAGCTTTTCCAAAACTTGGAGGTAAACCGAGTATCCCTGTCTGAGACGATACTTACCGGTACCCCATAGTGACTAATAATGTTCTTCATGTACATCTTCACTAGATGCTTCGTAGATTGTCCGACTCGAAATGGTAGAAATCTCGGTGACTTTGTAAGTCTATCCACTATCACCCAGACAACATTGTTACCTCTTTGTGTCCTTGGAAGTCCTGATACAAAATCCATTGTACTATGCTCCCACTTCCATTCAGGTACTGGTAGTGGTTGCAGTAGTCCAGCAGTCCGTTGATGCTCAGCTTTTACTTGTTGGCATACTAAGCATTTCGAGACAAATTTAGCTATCTTCCGTTTCATTCCATGCCACCAAAAATTTTGCCTCAAGTTCTTGTACATCTTCAAACTCCCGGGATGAATAGAGTATTGTGAATTATGAGCTTCAGTCATAATCTCGGTCCGGAGTTCACCATATGGCACACACAAACGACTCCCGAATCTCAAAGATCCATCAGAATGCTTCATCAATCCAATTTGTATCCCAGCTTCAATTTGATTCCATAGTTTTTGCAGCTTCATATCCTTCTTCTATGCCTCCTTAATTCTCTCTACTAGAGATGGTTGTATTTGTAAACTTTTCCAAATTCCATCTGCTACTGGGCATATCACTTCAATCTAGGGGAGAGCAATGGTTCGGTTCTGTCCAGACCGAACCGAAGGCAGCAGAACCGACCAACCCGAAAACCGTAATTATGCAAACCGAAAACCGAACCTAAATCTGCTAAACCGTTCAAAACCGAACCGAATTAGAAATTCGGTTTTTCGGTTCGGGTCGGTTTTGTGGGCCAAATGGGCCGGGCCAAAAAAAAATACATCCCACGAGTGCAGCGTATAAGAAAAATTCAGCATATACAAGAAAAAAAAAAGATACATAAGATTGGTCCACAATAATATGCAGCATATACAAAAAAAATAAACAAAAAAATGCAGCATATACCAAAATTCAGCATATACAAAAATGCAGCATATACCAAAATCTGAATTCTATACAAGTGGTAGTGACTAGTGAGCTATACAAAAAATGCTGAGCTAATAAGCTACACAAGTGGCTGAGCTATACAATAAAAAGAAGGAATATTGGTCCACATCTGAATTATATACAAGTGGTCCACAGCAATAAAAAGAAGGAATATTGGCTGAACTACATATTGGTCCACAGCAGTCAGCACTTAGCAGGTCAGCATATTGGTTCCAAGACTCCCACCCCCTTTTCCTGCAGAAGACAATAAAAAGAAGGAAAAAAAAACTAAAATGCGGCTCAGATAAGGCTTATTTATGCATCATAGTTGGATGCATGTAGTATCAGTTCTCGTATTCTCAAGCCAACATCATCATTGCCACTTTCTCCTCAAATATGTTAGTAAAACTTTCAAAGAAAAAAATAAACAAATTAACCGCATAGATTGATAGATGTACCAACTAAATGGCTACATTAAATGCCTCGCCAACAGCTGTACATTTCAGTAAATGGCTGCAGTAAATGCCTCGCCAATGGAACACTTCCAACTTCCAAGTTCCAACCTCCCAATGGAATAGACAAGCTGCAGTAAACAATAATACAAGCAGCAGCAGCAGTATAAACTATAAAGAATGAAAGAAGCAGCAGTATAAACATTTTAGTATAAAAGAAGCAGTAGCAAACTGCAGTGAATAACAACTGCAGTGAATAAATTCTCCCAACAATAAATTCTCCCAAGAAGGCAAGAAGCAGTAAATTGCAGCAAGAAGCAACAATAAATTCTCCCAACAATAAATTCTCCCAAGAACTCAAGAAGCAGTAAATTGCAGTAGCAAACTGTAGCAATAAATTGCAGCAATAAATTTTCCCAAAAAACTAAAATGTTCCCAAGTCCCAAATGGGAATAACAACAAGTCACAACTGCAGCAATAAATTTTCCCAACTGCAGTGAATAAAGAAGCAGCAGTAAATTTTCCCAAATGGCAATAAATTTTCCCAACTGAAGCAGTAGCAAACTGCAGCAATAACAACTGCAGTGAATAAAGAAGCAGCAGTAAACACACTTCCAAGTTCCAACTTCCCAAGTCCCAAATGGGAATAACAACAACTGCAGTCTGCAGCCAGCCAATATCCCAAAAAATATAGTTTGTTCCCAACATCCCAACATCAGTGAGCAGATCAGCCAGACATTAAATGTATTCCCAACATCCCAACATCAGTGAGCAGATCAGTTTGTCTCCCAAGTCCCAACATCCCAAAAAATATTACAAATAATGTCTCCAACTAATAGTTTGTTCCCAAATTAAAATAGCGTAAATACTCAAACCTCACTTGTTGACGTTGTTGATTCCACCGTTAACTTGCCCAATTCTAAATAAAAAATGAAATCAATGAAGAAGTTAAAACATTTACAAGAAGATATGGAAATAATGCAATAAATAAGAAATTTAAAATTACCCATTTCAACTTTATATATGTCTTCAAAGTCCTCTTCAATATTGGATACTATGGGTCGATCGGAAGGCCCTCGAAACCAATCTTGACAACAAATGAGACCTTGAACAATTTTTGGAGTCAAAGAGCTCCTATATGAATCAAGCACACGGCCACCCGTACTAAAAGCGGACTCGGACGCCATGGTAGATATGGGAACGGCCAACACATCCCTAGCCATCTTCGATAGGATCGGAAAACGAGGAGAATTGAGCTTCCACCATCCCAAAATATCAAAATCATCACTCTCATCATCATCATCTACGGTGCTCTCATCTAGATATCGATCAAACTCGGATTTCGCATCACCACCACCCAATTCCATCTTATGTTTCTTGAATTGGGCTTTCATGAACTTCTTCAATTGCAACGGTTGATTTGCACTAGAAGGTTCAACTCTTTCACTAATAGTAGTACCACTACCACCACTTTGTGAAGAGCTCATATTTTTGTACTCATTGAACATAGAGTACGCAACACTTTTTACTTTCTTCTTCATGGAATCGCTCTTCTCCGGACCATAGAGATGATCAAGAGCATATTCTACATATTCCAACTTATGTCGAGGATCAAGAATTGGTGCAATAAAAATCACCATATTCATTTTTTCAATGTCACCCCAATATTTTTGATACTTCTCCCTCATTTTGTCGGCCATGAGAGACAAGTCATAGTCATCACTCTCCTTTGATGTGCGCAAGAGAATATCAATGGATGTAATTTCATCAAAGAAATTATTGCAAGTGACATATAAGGATCCCGAGATACGCAAAGTAAGTTCATAGAAGTGTTCTAAGAAAGTGCACAACCTTCTTGCATTGGCCCAATCATCTTCAATAGGATATCCGCCATTCTTCGTTAGTTCTACTTTGAACCATGGATCTTGTCCGGCGAATCTCTCAAAGGCACTTTCAAACTTTTGTGCCGTGTCCAACATCAAAAATATCGAGTTCCAACGAGTGCTCACATCAAGACACAACATTTTTTTGCTTTGTATCTTTTCGGCTTCAACACACTCCTTGAACTTTTGAAAGCGACTTGGAGAATGTCTCACATACCTTACCGTATTTCGAACACGAGCAACCGATGGAGACATCAATTTCAAGCCGTCAACAACAACAAGATTAATGATGTGTGCAATGCATCGCATGTGTAAATACTTGTATTGTAGAATGCTATTTTCCCAATTCTGAATTTTCTTGCTTAAATAAGAAATAGCAACATCATTGGAGCTCGCATTGTCAACCGTTATAGTGAATATTCGATCAATACCCCACTCTAGCAAGCACTTCTCCACCGCTTTCCCGATGGCTTCCCCTTTATGACTTGTAATTGGACAAAAGTTTATAATCTTCTTCTTCAACTCCCAATCTTCATTTATGTAGTGTGCTGTAAGACACATATAGTTGATTTTTTGCAACGATGTCCAAGTATCCGTCGTAAGACAAACCATTTGCTTGGATTGTTTAAAGTATGTTTTTAGCTTACTCTTTTCAATAGAGTACATTTCATAACAATCTCGAGCCAAGGTCCATCTTGACGGAATACGAAAACTAGGACACGCTACATTCATGAAGTGTCTAAAGCCCTCACACTCCACAAATCGAAACGCAAGTTCGTCAACGATAATCATATTTGTCAAGGCCTTTCTCACCTCGTCTTGGTTAAATTTCCAGCTAGTTAGTATTTTGTCATTTCCCTTCGCAATTGATTGCAAGTTGAGAATTGTTTGACTAGAATCATTATTCTTTGGATTTAGTGCACATGCATTCCAGTGATTTCTCACATTACTAGTCCCATTAAGTTTACTATGGCAATGATACTCTATTCCGCAATGATTGCAACTTGCTTTTGGACGACCTTCCGCATCAAGAAATTTCTTGAAATCTTTCCAATGCGGAGCTCTTTCCTTCGTAGGCTTTCTTGAAACTCGAAGCCTCGAATTAGGATTGGATATAGGCTCATTTGTTGCTTGAGAGCTAGTTGGTGGTTGAGGATCGCCTTCTTACGACATCTAAAACAACAATTTGTACATTGAAATATTGAATATACAAAATATAAATAACAAATGAAAACATCACACAATTTGTACTTCAATTAAAAAATCAAGAAATACGCACATTGCATGAATATGATGTTGTTGCCATTGATTGGATGGGTGTTACCTATTCAACATCACACAATTTAATATGAGTAACCTACTAAGTTACCTAGCTACCTAACCCTAACCCAATATACCAAAATAACCCAATCTGTAACATAAGTAATCCTTAAAAGCCAAAAATTGAAGATTCTGTACACCCAATCAAATGTTCCAAAGTGCAAAAACATTATACATAGTGCACTGCAAACTGCAAAACATTATACATAGTCCCTACAATCAAATGTTCCAAACTGCAAAGCCTATAATTGCAATTTGATCAGATAGTGCACTGCAAACTGCAAAGCAAACATAGTGCACTGCAAAGCATTAAACAAAGTGCTAAAACATTAAAAATGTCTACTGCAGAGCCTACAAAATGCACTGCAAACTGCAAAGTGCAATGTTCCAAGTGCAATGTTCCAACTTCCAACTCCAAGTGCAATGTACCAACAGTCAACAGACATTAAACGAAACAAACAAACATTAAACATGCTGCTATCAGAAACAAACAAACATTAAACATGCTGCTATCAGAACATTACCATACATGCTGCCCTATCAGAAACAAACATGCTGCAACAGTCAACACTAAACAAAAATTAACATGCTGTAACAGTCAACACTAAACAAAAATTAACATGCTGCAACAGTCAACAGTCAACACTAAACTCAACAGACATTAAACATGCTGCCCGAAAATTAACAAACATGCTGCTAATATCAACAGACATGAACCAAAATTTTAAACCACCAAATATTCAGAAAATTACGAAAGAAAGGGGTCCAGATCTAGGTTAGATGATACTTACAGTGAGTGAGAACGAACTTCTGTTCAATGTCAACAAGATTGAAAATATATCGAGAGATGAAGACAACAGCACAACAAGAGCAAGGGGCCAGACCCAGATCTAGGTTAGATTCCTCTAGATCTAGGCTAGATTTCTAGCACATGCACGAAAGTAACCAAATAATTAGAAAAAAAAAAACTTGGTACAAACAAAATAAAATACACAGATCTAGGGTTATTTCTTACCAGATTAGGGCTAGATCTCGTTAGATCTAGCTTAGCTCGAGAGTTAGGGTTCTCGACAGAGATCTAGGGTTTCTCGATAGCCCAGATCTCGAGAGAGAGAGAGAGGGATAGCACGAGAGACTCAGAGAGGGAGAGATTTGCCTCTTAGAGTTAGGGTTAGGGTTCTCTAGAGAGTTAGGGCTGTGCAAGAGAGGGAGAGCAACAGCCGGCGGCGCGGCGAGAGAAGGATCAAGGAGAGACGAGAGAAAGTGAGTGTGTGAGAGAGAGAAATTTAGGGCTCAGCCGCTCGTGAATGTTTTATATAACCCAGGGTTAAATTAGTAATTTCATAAATAAAAAAATATTCGGTTTTCGGGTCGGTCGGGTAACCGAACCCAATAACCGGTTGCCGACCCGAAAACCAAATTTTTTTTATTCCAGACCCGATTGCCGACCCGTTAAGTTTCAACCCGAACCGAATGGCCAATTCGGTTCGGTTCGGCCCGGTTTACGGTTTTGAAACCGTATATTGCTCACCCCTACTTCAATCCCCATCTGTCACGACCCGGTCCCAAATAATTGGGTCGAACCGGATCATGTCCAGCCTGCACCGTTGTTGAGACGGCGACAGTAAGCTGTTCCATTAGCAGGTAACCATAACAACAACATCTATATTTGTCACAACTCAATAATCGGAATGAAACTTTATTAAACATTTGAAATAAATGCAACTGGAATTTAAAAGTACTAAAATAAATGCTAAATTCAAATAAACAGAGTTTTTCAATAAAACAACAAAACTGGGAAAAAGAAATATATCTAAGCAGTCGGCTCATCGGCCTCAGTCCCTGCGTCCACCAATGGGGACTCTGGCAGCACTACGGGGTACAGAACAGGGTCATAGTAGCTGCTGTACAACAGCTCAGCATCCTCAATATCTCCTAAAAATGTATCTCCAGTCAGGAGGGAGCAAAGTACAATTCATGCTAATTTAAACAGTTAAAATAAATAATAGAATCATGTACTTTTAAATAGTTTAAAAATGAACAGTTTTCTAGCAGTAAAACAGTATGATTTGAATAGGCAATGAATATGACCGGCTTGGGTTGTACAGTTGTATCCTATTGATACGATACGACTTATCCCCGTGTGTATGAGGGATAAGCTAATACAGTTCTAAGTTATCAGTTGGATGTGGTCATAAACATTACACTATTCTTCCAGTTCCCAACAGTCAATCAGTCAGTGCTCTCCGAGAGAGTTTCGTGTTGCATCGTGGTTTAAACTTGCAGTAAAACGATTATTAAAATAATTGTAAACTAAAACAAACTGCACTTGCCTCAAATGAACTGGACTGGAAAGTTGGAGACTTCGAGATGGGAATTTAGGATCGTCTTCGAATTCCTACATTCGAGAAATTGACTCAGAATCCAGGGTTACCAATCTAACTACGCTAGTTGAAATCTCTAATTGTGTCCTAATCAATTTTAATTCTTTATTAACAAAACACGAACAAAAACACGATTATTGGTGCGTTGAATTAATAACGAAGGAAAGATCATTTAAACTTTGTATTTTGGGAAAAACTCGTCGATACCAAATTAATTGATTAAAACTTTATATTTTCATATTTATACAAATAAAACTAAATTTCTTATTTTAATGAGAAACACATGATCGTTGTTTAAATATTAAAACTTGTAAATTTTAATGTGAGAAAACTTTATTAATTTTTATATGAAAATAATTATCTATTTCGATTTACGAGTACGCTAAAAGAACTCGCAAAAACCAGCAAATCAACAGAAAACCTACGCTACTAAATTATAAGTCACAGAGCCAACAACCAGCTGGGCTTATGCCCATTACAATTTATTTACATAAATTGAAATAAGACAAAATGGTCGTTAGTTCTAAAACTTCCTATAATTAATTATGAGTAAATTAAATGATAAAAATAAAGTAAATATTTAATGAGTCTCAGATATGGTCCAATCGTCATTTAGGCTAATGTCTCAACGTCCGGGCGAAGCCGATTTTGTTTGCACTTAGCCGGGGCCCATTGACCAATATGGTCGTCGCCCAAAAACCAAAATATTCCTAGTATTTTCCGAAAACCATTTTAAAATCATTTTAAAAATACAATTAAATTTTACGAAAAATCCGGCAGCATTTCCTCTATTTTTGGTCAACCCAAAAACTGGGAAAGTGTGCCAATATTTTTCTGCAAAATCCCAAACCAGGGAATCCCAAAATATATATATATAAATAACCACAACCATTTCCAAATTAATTCGGAACGACCCGAAACGAATTCGGAAAACCGAAACCAACCCAAAATCGTCACAGCACAATATCGAAAAAATCCGAAAATCAAATCATCCAGAAAACCATTTCCAAAAGTTTCGGAAATAATTAAAACCAACTAACAGAAACTTTCCGACGTTTCTCGAAAAATCCCGGGAACGACGTTCACCCAAAATCGAATTTCCCAAAGGAAATTCGTGGACCAACTCATCATTGACACGGGGAGGGACGAACTACTGTGATTAACTAGGGATTACCCAAAATGACGGAATCCGAAGGGTTGCCTCGGACTCAGGACGCGCAAATCCACAGGTCAGGCTCGAAATCTAGCGAAGAGTGCTGGACAGGAGCTGTCTAGAACAGCGGACAGCCTCGGGGTGCGCCGGGGTGCTGGTCGGGCACGGGACAGCACGCGCGGTCAGCGCTGGGTCGCGGCGGTGGAGCGCTGGACGGCCGAGGAAACACGCCGGGGGCGCTGGGTCGACAGCGGGAGCTCGGGGTTGGGGCGCTGGCGCTCGGGGGTCGGACCGGGAAGGTCGCCGGGGCATGGCGAGGGCTGGAAGAGGCCGGCGGGAGGCCGGAGGGTCGGGGCGCCGGCGTCGGGTCCGCGCGGCGATGGGCGCCGAGAAGGGCGCTGGGTGGCCGGGGGTTTTGGGGGAGATGGGTTGAGTGGAGAGCTCGGAAGGTTGCTCTCTGGAGGGGGTTGAAGTGAAGAGAAGTTTGGAGAAGAGTGGAGGTAGATGGGTGATCTCTTGGACAAGTAGAGAGAGGGGGAGAGTTGGGTTCTGTGAGTAGTTGGAGTGGTAGGTTAGTGTGTGGGAGTTATAAGGAGAAAAGGTGTTGTGGTGTGGTGAACGGGAGTAATTGTAGGGTGCGAGGAGTGTGGGGAAAAAATAGAACGTGGTGTTAGGGATGAGAGGGATCTCGTCCATACTTGGACCAGCTCCAAAAGCAAAATAATATTTTTTTAATAATCAGATTTCAAAAAAAAAAGGGGTAGGACTCGGGTCTGGGTTTCGGGAATCGGGTCCGATCAGCACTCAAAAGCCATTATTAATTTTGATATAAATTTTTATAAAACCCAAAAATGTTACTGATAATAATAATAATATTATTATTATAATACTAATATTTCACAAACAAAACTGGGTTTTACAATCTTCCCTCCTTAAAAAATTTCGTCCTCGAAATTCAAGGCAGGGTTAGGATTAAGTCTCAAATAGGCATGGGTACTGCTCCCGCATCTGGTCTTCTCGCTCCCAGGTCGACTCGCCTGGTGAGTTATGACGCCACATAACTCTGACTATCGGCATCACAGAGTTCCTGGTTCTCTTCTCGCCTCTGTCCAAAATTGCCACTGGCTTCTCTGGCACTGTGAGGCTGGGTCCAATCTCTAGCTCCGAATGGTACAAGATATGGCTCGGGTTCAGGATATAGCGTCTCAGCTGCGAAACGTAGAAGACGTTGTGGACGCCTTCGAGACTTGGGGGTAGAGCCACCCGATAAGCCACTTCTCCAATCCTGCTGAGTACTTCAAAAGGGCCAATATACCTGGGGCTTAGCTTTCCTGCTCTGCCAAAACGGATTGTTCCTCTGGTAGGAGAGATCTTCATAAACACACTGTCGCCTTCTTCAAACTCCAAAGGCCGTCGGCTGCTATCGGCCCAATGCTTTTGTCTGTCCTGGGCAATCCTGAGCTTGTCTCTGATCATCCTTACCTTCTCCGCTGCTTCGGTCACCATCTCAGGTCCAAGCAACACTCGTTCTCCGACGTCGTCCCAAGCAAGTGGAGTGCGGCAACGACGTCCATAGAGTGCCTCGAACGGTGTCATACCGATGCTAGCTTGGTAGCTGTTGTTGTAAGAGAACTCTACTAAGTGCAAATGGTCTTCCCAAGACCCTCCAAATTCCAAGACGCATGATCTCAGCATGTCTTCTAGCGTCTGGATTGTTCTCTCTTATTGCCCGTCAGTTTGGGGGTGGTAGACGGTGCTGAACTTCAGTTGTGTTCCCAAACTGTCATGCAAACTCTTCCAAAAGTGAAAGGTAAATCTAGTATCTCTGTCAGATACGATACTTACCGGAACTTCATGAATCCGGTAGATGTGCCGCATGTACAGTGCTGCCAGCTTCTCGGTGGATAGACCAACCTTGAAGGGGATAAAGTGAGCTGACTTCGTCAGTCGGTCCACGATAACCCAAATGGCATCCTTTCCTCCTTGGGATCGAGGCAGTCCCGATACAAAATCCATTGTTATGTGCTCCCATTTCCATTTCGGAATGTCAAGCGGCTACAATAGTCCTGCTGGTCTCCGTCTGCTAGCTTTAACTTGTTAACAAATTAAACATCTAGCCACATACCTGGATACGTCCTTCTTCATTCCGTACCACCTGTACGCATATCCCGGTACATTTTATTGGCTCCAGGATGAATGGAATACTGCGACTGGTGCGCTTCTTGCATCAGCTCGTTCCTCAGTTCGCCAGTTGGTACGCAAAGCCTCGTACCATTCTTCAGTGCTCCATCGCTGGCGATGGAGAATCCTTCAAGTATTCCTGCCAGCACCTGATCTCTGAGTTTGTAAAGCATCTCATCTTGGAATTGTGCCTCCTTGACTCTTTCCATCAGACTTGAACGCACTTGCAACTGCATCAATGATGATTCAGCTCCTGGTACGATGGCTTCTCTTTCCAGTTTTTTTATTTTCTCTTCAGGCAGTACAATCTCCAATCTAAGCTTCTCAATGTCCTCCAGCAAATTACGCTCCTTGGTCAAGAACATAGCCATCGGGTATCGACTAAGTGCATCTGCAACAACATTAGCCTTACCCGGATGATACTGCAGGTTGATGTCAAAATCCTTCATCAGCTCCAGCCATCGTCTCTGTCTCATGTTCAGCTCCTTATAAGTGAAAACATACTTCAGACTTTTGTGGTCTGTAAATATTTCCACTCTCTCCCCATAAAGATAGTGCTTTCATAACTTTAATACAAATATCACTGCTGCAAGCTCCAAATCATGTGTGGGATAGTTCTTTTCATGAGTCCGTAATTGCCTAGATGCGTAAGCAATTATTTTCCCGTGTTGTTGAAGAACGCAGCCCAATCCCTTACCGGAAGCATCACTATAAATTGAGAAACCGCCGGTACCTGCGGGTAGCGCAAGTTTCGGCGTCGTTGTAAGCCTCTTCTTCAGTTCCTCAAAAGCTGACTGGCAAGCTTCAGACCATATGAATTCCTCGTTCTTCCTGGTAAGCTTCGTTATTGGTTCAGCAATCTTGGAGAAATCCTTTACAAACTTTCGGTAGTAGCCAGCCAAACCCAAGAAGCTTCTGATTTCTGCAACCGAACTTGGTGTAGTCCACTTCTCAATAGCAGCTATCTTCTTTGGATCCACCGAAATTCCTTTTCCTGTGACAACATGGCCCAAAAATTCTACTTTGTCTAAAAAGAATTCGCATTTAGATAGCTTACCATAGAGCTTCTCCTTCCTCAAGGTGCTCAGCACTTTCCTCAGGTGCTCTTCATGCTCTTCCTCAGTCTTCGAGTAGATCAGTATGCAATCGATGAAGACAACAACAAACTGATCCAGATATTCATGGAAAACCTTGTTCATAAGGTTCATGAATATCGCAGGAGCATTTATCAGTCCAAACGGCATGACCAAGAATTCAAATTGCCCATACTTGGTGTTGAACGCCGTCTTGGGAATATCCTCCTTCCTGACCTTGATTTAATGGTAGCCTGATCTGAGATCTATCTTTGAAAATACCTTAGCTCCACTCAGTTGATCAAACAGGTCGTCGATCCGGGGCAGAGGGTACTTGTTCTTGATGGTGATGTTGTTCAGCGCCCGGTAATCAATGCACATCCGCACGGTTCCATCCTTCTTGGGCACGAACAAAACTGGTGCTCCCCAGGGTGAAGCCCCGTCTCTGATAAATCCTTGTGCCTTCAGCTCGTCAATCTGATCCTTCGTCTCCTTTGCCTCCTTAGGGTTGACTCTGTAGCATCCCCGAGAAATAGGGGAAGAGCCGGGTACTAGATCGATGGTGAATTCCATACCTCGATCCGGCGGCAATCCTGGAAGACTATCTGGAAAGACGTCCATGAATTCCGCTATGATAGGGTGAGGAGGCCCGGGTTCTTCGGTGATTGAGGAGTAGGTAACACTCGTCATGTCTTCCGGAGCTCGAGAGATTTCAAACTCCGGTTCTCCTGGTGGGCTGAAGATTACACAACCTCGGTGACAATCTATCAGCGCATGCTGCTCACTTAACCAGTCCATCCCTAGGACTACATCATAGTTGGGCAGGGACATCACTAGTAAGGGTGTTAAGAACTGATGGCCTGAAATAGTGATGGGACAGTTACAAGCCTCGGTGATGGGTATGGGACCACCACCAATCATAACTCTACTAATCACCTTGCTAAGTCCCGTATCTAGGTGGTGTGCAGAAATAAACTCTGATGATATAAAACTATGTGATGCACCCGAATCAAATAATGCTAGAGCAGGATGTAAAAACACATAAATGGAACCTGTGATGACATCAGCGGTGGGTTCCTGCTCTGGTTCCTACTCATCTGCTGCTAGGGCAAAAGCTCGCCCGGTCTTCTGCTGGTGTTGTCCGAACCGTTGTTGCTGAGTGGGTAGGGGAGCTCTTTGTTGAGTTGCTCCGGTTCGGTGGACTGACGAGGGACAGTCCCTCACTTGGTGGATGGCAGACCCACAGACTAGGCAGTGTCCTAGCTTCTTTCTGTATATGTTCGACTGATGTCCTGGCCTCTTGCAAAAATCACAGACAGGGATCTGCTTCTGAGGTGCTCTGTTATTTGTCCTTGCCTGATGGTGCTGCTGCTGGTGGTGCGAAGGCCCGTTGTTGTTGTTGTTGGGCCTCTTCTGGTTACCCTGAAAGTTGCTGGTTCCAGGATACTCCCTCTTGGATCAAGAAGGATGGCTCTTCTCCACGTCCTGAGCTCGTATCAGGATCCTCTCATATGTCTTGGCGCTACCTGCGATCACAGGGGTGCGAATCTCTTCTCTTAATCCATACCTGAATCGTTCAGCACGAAAAATCAGTTTTTATAAACCTTAAAAAATCTCGTACGAGGTACGTCCCGACAAATCGGGCGACCCCTGTCACGCCCCAGAACCAGAATACTGGAGAGCAGGGGCAGACATAGCCAGCTACGTATAACGGAATAGAATCCACACCGCTATACGGTCACGGCTGTCTAGATATGTGAGGGTTTCACTACAATCCATCAATCTCTTAAGGTCATAAAATAGCCTATTGTCTCAATCTCAACCAACTAATAATAATCACAAGATATCAGATCACCAAATAGACAATTGTAAGGCGTCCCAAACATTACATATCCAGATGATCATGAAGCTAGTCGTTACAAAATGTGAGGACTAGCAAGAGTTCAGTCATACATGATCAACCCCCGGGGCTTGTCAATCATGTTACAGCCCGTAGGCAGACAATAAGTAAGTACAATCGAGCTAACACTTGCTCGTCGGCCAAACGCCTCAAAAGAATAATTTCAATATTACAGTGGGAGAACAAAAGAAACCCACTCGATGCCCTGGTTACGCCTAGTGACCACCATCGGGCTGGAAGACAAGTAGATCCTTTGCTGCTGCTCCGGTATCTGGCCATACAAAACCAGCTGGGTCAGACCCCAGGAAGAGCAAGTACCACAAAGGAGGCCACAAAATAAGAACCAAAGCCAGCAAATTAGCACAATAATATAATTACATAATAAGAGACAGTAATTTAAGAAAAAGCATGATGGGTAATTATAAAAGACAATCTTGCATAGAATCACTAAAAGACAGGACATATGGGAAAGCATGTCAGGATGATATACGATGAGATAACCATGGGACTATTCAGATAGCTAGATTACAACCCGTAAACCAAACAAGGACCGGGGTTGTAACCCTTCGTCTGAACGGAACTTGGTTTCTCTCACCATTTATCGGCAAGATAAATATAAGAAATCAGGTCAAGTAACAATCTGGAGTGACAATCATTATAGTGATAATCTGGAGTGACAATCATTATAGTGACAATCTGGAGTGACAATCATTATAGTGACAATCTGGAGTGACAATCATTATAGTGATAATCTGGAGTGACAATCATTATAGTGACAATCTGGAGTGACAATCATTATAGTGACAATCTGGAGAGTACAATGCATTATAGTGACAATAGAGTTCAATCATTTAAGTGACAATGGTGGGTGCCCCATATAACAGTGGGCTGGAAATGTGCCCTACTCGTCGGCAGGCTACAAGTCCAATCATTTGCGGCCGGGATAACGGGATCGCCTGTAACTGGGGAACATCTCTTTATAACTAGTGAATTATACTAATTATTAACCTTAGTCCAATTTCGTAGGTACTCCTGACCGTGGTACTCAGGAGTCCCCTCCTAGACATGATGCAAGACATGACTGGATTATTTGTACAAGCACAATCGCCCACGGTGTCAGGATTAATTATACATGTCATGTCATGTCAGGTAGCCGTCGCAACAGCTATTCAAGATATATCAGGTCAGGTTATCATATCAAGTGTACTAGTCAGGAGTGCGCCACGACGGGCCACTTATCAGGTCATGCTCAATTATCAATTCCAAACATATCCAATAAATTCGTGATTATCAAGTTCAGGACAAAAGGCGTAAGGATATAAAATGGACGTAAAATATCTAATAAAATATTAATATACAGGACTATAGAAGAGCAAAGCTTAAAGAATTAAGACCAAAACTCCAAGAGCCAATGGGTTAAGCAAGGGGTCAGGGGGCAGCGTACACAAAAGTCACGCACGCAGGGGGAGCTGCGTACGCGAAAAGTCACGCACGCTCAAGGAAGCAGCGTACACGAAAAGTCACGCACGCTCACGAGAAGCAGCGTACACAAAAGTCACGCACGCTCAAGGGAGCAGTGTACATGAAAAGTCACGCACGCGCAAGGGAGCAGCGTACGTGAAAAGTCACGCACGCTCAAGGGATGGAAGCAGCTGCGTGAAAAGTCACGCACGCTCAAGGAAGCAGCTGCGTGAAAAGTCACGCTCGCTGAAGGAAGCAGCTGCGTGAAAGTCACGCACGCTACAGGGGAGCAGCTGCGTGAAAAGTCACGCACGCTCAAGGGAGGGGAGCAGCTGCGTGAAAAGTCACGCACGCTCAAGGAAGCAGCTGCGTGAAAAGTCACGCACGCTACAGGGGAGCAGCTGCGTGAAAAGTCACGCACGCTCAAGGGAGCAGCTGCGTGAAAAGTCACGCACGCTGAAGAAAGCAGCTGCGTGAAAGTCACGCACGCTCAAGGAGACACGCTTCCAACAGGAAGTGTACTCAAGGCTCAGTGGCGTAAGCTAAGAAGCTCAGCACACTGCTCACTGTCTTCTCCAAACAGCAAGAACACCATGAAGAACCCAAGCTTCCAAGCATCATAACTTGGCCATCTGAACTCCAAATCCGGATTTCCAAAGTTCCAACTGGAGTGAAACTGAAAGTTCTTCCACATGGAAACATCAAAAACCCCTAAAATCCAACTTAAGAAGCTCAAACCATACAAAATCCAAAATTGGAAATAACTTAGATCTATCACAATGGAGGCTCCAAATCACAAAAATTCAAGTTCTAATGTTGATCACCATGTCCTAATCTATCAAATGGACAAAGAAAAGAGGGTTCTCATGTAGTGACAAGATGCACTTGCCTAGGGTTGGGAGAGTTGTGTAGAGGAAGGAGAAGAAGAAGAAGAAGGAATTAATGGTGGTTGTAATGAAGAGAGAGAGTGGTAGGTGGGGAATATAAAGATGGAGAGTTGTGGCGGGGATGAGGGGTAACATAAGCTAAGGTGATCCAACCATAAATCGAACCGAACCAAACCAACCCAATCCAATCCAAACCAATTAAAACCGAGCCATGACAAAACCCAAAATACGAGAAATACCAAAATTTCACAAGTCGAGAAAAATAAAAATACATGCCAAAAATCCAGATACAAATATAAATACGAAATACGGAAAATACGAAAAATGAGGGTGACAACCCCGTCGCAAATCGAAAGTACCAAAATGTCCGTATCGAATTTGTGGACGTGCGAGAATTGACGGAATTCAAATTGGTTGCGTGTGCACGACGAATTAGGTCCGTATCCGTCGCATTTTTGCGTATCGGGCATTTTCGATATTTTCCAATTACTTTGTGCACACTCATCAAATCGGGACGAAACTTGCGCCATTGGACTCAAATATTTTTCTGGTCCTGTGAGCCAAGTTTGGTCCGATTCTGAGACCGTTGATCGGGACGCTATTTTGGCAGGCCCACAATCCCACTCAACGGGCAATTTTGTGCACGACCCACCGGAATCCAAAATTGGACATACCATTGGGTTCGTCTTATCAAAACAAATCCGTAGACATGTAGTTTAACGACTTTAGAGACCGTAGATTCTGGCACGTATTTCGGTGCAAAGTGGATCCAACGGCGGACATCGTTTTGACCCAAAATTATGATTTTGCCCCTGTTCCAGAATTTAACTTTTGGACAGGCATTTCCTAGGCATATCTTATATTCCAAACTCGTTCGTGATGTTTGTTGCAGCATCCGGAGTCATCTGCGGGATTTGGCTTTTCTTGCTACGTTTATTTGTCGGTTCGAGCTACTGGATTATTCTCTTTTGCACATAACCTCAGGCAAGATACCTTGCCATTATACTGTTTATATTTAGTTTTGTATTTTATTACATATCACTGTTCAGTTATTTCTAGTTCTTACTGTTCTTGATTTACTGTCTGCTCGGTGATATATTAGATATACTTTGTTATTATCCTTTGACTGCATATGGACTTAGAGTTAAAAGACTACCGTCTGTAGTGTATCGCATATACCTTGACACAGTTGTACCACGAGGATGTGTGAGATGAGTACATATAGAGGTTCTTGTGTGTAGGCTGATCCCCCATACGCATGCGATAGGGCTAACTGCTAATAGAGGCATGTTAGGAGACTTAGCAGTTAGTAGAGGTATGTGAGACATGGATGTAACTCTGTTAGGCATTGGGTGGGAAGAACAGTTCCTTAACATATGGGCCAAGTATGCACTTTCCTATTGCCGGTTATCTCCGCGGGAGATACGGTCCTGGATCCTGATACTGATTTACTGCTGGCCTCTGACATTCGATGAATGTTATGCTTTGAGATCCCTGGTATCCTGATGGGCCATACCTGAGATTACTGCTACTGAGCCAGAGTGCCCATGCATTGGAGGTTTGTTCTTAACTGCATAAATACTGTAGTACGGTTAGATTACCTTATTATCGTCTTGTCACTTATTTCGGTTTGTAACATATTATATATTCAGTTTATTATGGCATGTTCTTTATGTATCTTGTTACGTCCCTCTGAGGACTTGGTTATCTCTCCAAGTGTGTGTGCTTCTGTGATATTGCAGGTGTTCTAGTCAAGGCCGTGATCTTCTCCATCCTTTCGTAGATGATTGCACTTGGCTCGTCTTGTTATTTCATCTATTCCTTCTTGTATATTTTATTTGAGATAGTTGGTAGTGGACTTTGTCTCCGCCCAACTTTTGTAAAAATTACAATCCAGTATTGATATCTATTTTATATTAATTCTTATAGCGACAGCTATTGGGTCCCGAGTTGGTCTTGAGCACGGTGGAGATAGTGAAGAAAATTCAAGGCCACCTACGAGCAGCGCAGGATCGTCAAAAGCAGTGGGCAGATAATCGTCGTCGGCCCTTGGAGTTCAAAGAGGGCGACCATGTGTTCTTGAAGATATCCCCCACTAGAGGCACGATTCGATTCGGAGGACGTGGAAAGTTGAGTCCAAGGTACATCGGGCCTTTCGATGTCTTGGAACGTGTTGGAGAGGTTGCCTACAGATTGGCATTGCCACCATCGTTAGAGGGAGTGTATGACATATTCCATGTATCTCAGTTGAGGAGGTACGTGGCAGACAGCAATCATGTGCTTGATTACTCCGAGATCACAGTTGGACCGAGTTTGTCGTACGAAGAGCAACCAGTAGGTATCCTCGATCGCCGAGTGAAGGTGTTGCGGAATCAATCTATTCTATTGGTTCGCGTGGCATGGAAGCATCACTCGCCAGGGGAGTCTACTTGGGAGCGCGAGGACGACATCCGAAACTGCTACCCGTGTTTGTTCGAAGGCGAAGGTATGTCTGCATATTAAGTACCATTATATTCCCTTGCATTGCATTTGATCCCCCGACCCTAGTTTAATTTCGAGAACAAAATTTTCTTTAAGTTGGGTAGGATGTAAACTCCCATAATTTATAATCGATTTTTTTAATTTAAATTAATTTTGTATGTATTTCATTAGTTATGGATTTATATGTTACTAGTTTAATAGTATAAATAATGTATGTATGTATATATATTATTGCATGTGTGCTTGTTAATATTCTATTAACTAAGGCATATAATGAATTCTAGGATTTTAGGAATTTATTGGTAAATTTTTGATAATTTATTGCTAGCTTAAAATATAAATATAATTGTAGCTTGATATATATATATATATATATATATATATATATATATATATATATATATATATATATATATATATATATATAAGTAGTAGTTAAAAGAAAAAAAATTAACAATGGTAATGATTGAGCCCGGCCACACCCAGCAGAGGGGGAGCAGGCCAGGCTCGGGTTCTGGGTCCATTAAGGCTTAGCTTAGTTAAAAGGAAAAAAAAGAAAAAAAAAAAAAAGAAATGATACTGTAGCAATTTGCTACAGTACTATTCAGAACCCGAGCGGCTTGCGGTCGAAAGGAAGCGAAAAGCTACGGAATTTGAAGATTCAAATTTATCAAATCTTCACCTAAAAATTTTGAAAAAATTCCCATAAATCCCTTAGGGGATTCTCCACCGCATAGACTCAAAACCCAAACCAAAAATGGATTAGATTGATCCAAATTTGGATTTAAATCTTAGTATAAATTCTATTGGCCGAGTAGGGTTAAAACCCGAAAATTCTCATCGGAAACTCCATCTGACCTCGCACGAGATCACAGGAGCCACCTCGACGTTCGTGCGCCCCAGCCTGATCGCCTGAGCACTGCCGCCGACGATCGCATCGCGGAGGAGGGGCCGGACGATCGCCTAGAAACAGAGAGTACCCTGTTTTGACCAATCACAGGTACCTACTTTTGCGATCTAATTGTCTTCGATTTCTCGATGGTTTTTCGAACTACCACCTCATAGACGAAGACAACATAACCCTCTTCGACTCCTCTAAGGATATTTGAAACTACCCATTAGATCGTGTAGAGAAATTTGCACGAACTTGAGCAAAAACTGCACAGAAAACTGGAATAGGAGGATGTCAAAACCCCAACTTAGAAGTCGATTTCCAAACAGAATACTAGGATTACCGAGGAACTAATTGAACACATGTGAAGACAACATAACCACGATTAAAACACATTTTTTTGATCTGTATTTCGTTTTCTGTAAGAGAATTAAATCAGTGTTTAAGTTGGGCAAAAAACTGTTTTCTAAAGAGTTAATTTCAGAAAATGTCCACGATACGACGTACGTCCCGACAAACCGGACGACGTGGTCGCGCGCTATATGTATCGAAAGGCGCATATGGAAGTTACCGACGTGTGGGAACTGACGGAACTCATTTTTGTTGCGTGTGCGCGACGAAATCAATGCGTATCCGTCGAGATACCCCCGTATTGGCGTTTTGCAAACTTGTCCATAACTTCGTGTACAGTCGTCGGATCAAGGTGAAACTTGTGCCAACAGGTCCGGATCAAAATTCTGGTCCTGCATGCCAAGTTTGGTTCGATTCGGAGAAGGTCGAATCGGAACCCATTTTTGGCGGGCCCGCGACCCACTCAAACGGGCGATTTTGTACACGGCTCCTCGGAATCCAAAACTGGACATACCTTTGAGTTCCTCTCCTCAAACTGAATCCATAGACATGTAGTTTGATGAATTTAGAGACCATAGACTTTGGCACGCATTTCGGTGTAAAGCGGGTCCAACGGCAGACATCGTTTTGACCCGAAATTACGATTTTGCCCCTGTTCTAGAATTTGACTTTTGGACAGGCGTTTTCTAGGTATATCTTCTTTACCGAGATCATTTTTGATGTTTGTTTCAGCGTTTGGAGTCATCTGTGATTTGTGAGTTTTGGTGCTGACACTTGCTACTCTTGGATTTGCCCTTCTCGTACTACAGGCAAGATACCTTGCCACCTTACTCTGTGATTATTATATTCTTATTTTCAGTTGTTATTTTAGCATTTTATTTCGTGTTATTTAAACTGTGCGTCCAAGTCACACTTGGGTGCAAGCGACTCTATCGGTCGTTTTCTTGTTTTATTTCTTCTCTTGCATTGACTTAGTTTATTGACCACCCATTGATATTGAGATATTGGTATATCTCATACGGCCTTGACACTTGCTTACCATGTGTTGTGAGTCACATGTAGGACACGTATCCGCGTAGTCGGCTGGCCACCGATACGTATGGAGCGTGCGACGGATAGGAGTAACTGCCAATAGAATTGCATGCTAGAAGACTTGGCAGTTACTAGAGGTTCATGAGTCATGGATGTGACCCTACTAGGCATTGGATGGGGAGAACAGTGTCCTTAACGTATGGGTCCTTATGCACTTTCCTATTACTGATACTGCTGGCCTCTGACATTCGAGGAATGTTATGCTTTGAGGTCCCTGGTATCCTGATGGGGCCATACCTGAGTTACTGCTACTGAGCCAGATATCCATACGTTGAAGGTCTGTTCTTAACTGCATTTTTACTGTAGAACTAGTAGGTACCCTATTGCATGCATCTCTTTTCTTTCTATTATATTATCACAGTTATATGGCATGGTGTTTTCTTGTATCTTGCTATGTCCCCTGAGGACCTGGTTATCTTTCCAGGATTAGACGACTTTCCACAGGAGTACGGAGCGCTCTAGATCCATCTTACATCGATGACGAGGCAGTCACTACTGATTTCTAGTTTATTCTATATTTGAGACATTAGTGGACATTATTTTACATCTCATTTTCTTTCTATTTTGCGGAGGTTGGACTCCGATCTTGTGAGACTATTTTTCATAGCTGTTTGGAGTGAGTATGTTCACCCGGCTATCTTTTGATACTCTTATTTATTTATTTGGAGTCTATTATCTTCTGTGTTGAGCTGTGATGAGATTAGATATGTTATTTTGGCCTGTGATTATTTTATTTACAGCTTATGTGCATATATGAGGATTCCATATATTGGAGTATTCTTCGTATATGTGCAGCTGGCATGTTCACGTACTTGGTCCTACGTACTTTGGGACTGGGGCGTTACATATCAGGATCCTCTCATATGTCTTGGCGCCACCTGCGATCACAGGGGTGCGAATCTCTTCTCTTAATCCATACCTGAATCGTTCAGCACAATCCTTGGGGTCAGCAACCAGGTTCTGGGCAAAGCGGCTAAGTCGGCCGAACTCTGCCGCATACTCGCTGATCGTCATGTTCCCTTGCTTCAAGTCCTGAAATTGCCTTTCCATCTCTCGCATCTTCGATGTTGGGAAGAACTTCCTGCGGAACAGCCTCTTGAAGGTATCCCAGTCGAGCTGCTTGTCCTGGAGTCGGGGTTCATTCTGATACCAGATGCTTGCCACATCCTGTAGCTGGAGTCCTACCGCTTCGGTCTTGAGGTCCTCTGGGAGTCGAGCGACGCTCAAGAGACGCTCCATGCTGTCTAGCCATTCATCGGCGTAGATGATACCCTCGGTTCCTTTGAAAGGTCGAGGGCCTTGCTTCTTAAAGCTCTCTATATCTCCGACCTTCATGTTATAATACGCCTCTAATCAAAAGAATGACCTTAAGGATATAAATCTTAACTCCTGAATTATGCTTACCTTGGCAGGTCGTGGCTCCAAAGAAGTGGTTCCTCCTCTTTCGAGGGCAGCCATAGCCACATTGTGGACATTCTCCATGCCTTCTCTCATGATCGCGGTCTGCTCGCGATGGACTTCAGCTTGGGCCGCAGTCTGTTCTCGATGAGCTTCTGCTTGAGCTCTCTGTGCTTCAAGCACTCCTCGTAGCATGCCCACTAGATCAGTGGGATCCACGGGCACTGGTGGGGCAGCTGGTGCGGACACTACCGCAGGGATCTGCGGCTCAGCCCGGGGAAGTGTAGGGTTCGCCGCTTGAGAAGTAGTGGCGTAAGCATCGCGGAGTGCTGGAGATTGATGGGGACGATCGGTCAGCTGCAACGGTGAAGGGTCTGGACGTGCTGGGGGAGATGGGGTGTGTTCGGATGATGACACCTCATCGCCAGCAGGGGTGGTCTTTTCCTTGGTCATAATCTGGAAGGTTTAGGGTACAAACATAAGCAAGGTATCCTACCAGTCTATAATCAAAGAAAAATATTTATTTATATATAATTCGGACCTATGTTGTGACAAATTAATGTTCTAGTGTTCTAATTGTTTCTAGTTATGTTTTCCTAAGTTGTTGTATGACCTGCATGGACCACCACTAAAAATATGTCACGACCCGATCCCAAATAATTGGGTCGAACCGGATCATGCCCAGCCTGCACCATTGTTGAGACGGCGGCAGTAAGCTGTTCCATTAGCAGGTAACCATAACAACAACATCTATATTTGTCACAACTCAATAATCGGAATGAAACTTTATTAAACATTTGAAATAAATGCAACTGGAATTTAAAAGTACTGAAATAAATGCTAAATTCAAATAAATAGAGTTTTTCAATAAAACAACAAAACTGGGAAAAAGAAATCTATCTAAGCAGTCGGCTCATCGGCCTCAGTCCCTGCGTCCTCCAATGGAGACTCTGGCAGCACTACGGGGTACAGAATAGGGTCGTAGTAGCTGCTGTACAACAGCCCAGCATCCTCAATATCCCCTAAAAATGTATCTCCAGTCAGGAGGGAGCAAATTACAATTCATGCTAATTTAAACAGTTAAAATAAATAATAGAATCATGCACTTTTAAACAGTTTAAAAATGAACAGTTTTCTAGCAGCAAAATAGTGTGATTTGAATAGGCAATGAATATGACCGGCTTGGGTTGTACAGTTGTATCCTATTGATACGATACGGCTTATCCCCGTGTGTATGAGGGATAAGCTAATACAGTTCTAAGTTATCAGTTGGATGTGGTCATAAACATTACACTATTCCCCCAGTTCCCAACAGTCAATCAGTCAGTGCTCTCCGAGAGAGTTTCGTGTTGCATCATGGTTTAAACTTGCAGTAAAACGATTATTAAAATAACTGTAAACTAACACAAACTGCACTTGCCTCAAATGAACTGGACTGGAAAGTTGGAGACTTCGATATGGGAATTTAGGATCGTCCTCGAATTCCTACATTCGAGAAATTGACTCAGAATCCAGGGTTACCAATCTAACTACGCTAGTTGAAATCTCTAATTGTGTCCTAATCAATTTTAATTCTTTATTAACAAAACACGAACAAAAATACGATTATTGGTGCGTTGAATTAGTAACGAGGGAAAGATCGTTTAAACTTTGTATTTTGGAAAAAACTCGTCGATACCAAATTAATTGATTAAAACTTTGTATTTTCATATTTATACATATAAAACTAAATTTCTTATTTTAATGAGAAACACATGATCGTTGTTTAAATATTAAAACTTGTAAATTTTAATGTGAGAAAACTTTATTAATTTTTATATGAAAATAATTATCTATTTCGATTTACGCGTACGCTAAAAGAACTCGCAAAAACCAGCAAATCAACAGAAAACCTACGCTACTAAATTACAAGTCACAGAGCCAACAACCAGCTGGGCTTATGCCCATTACAATTTATTTACATAAATTGAAATAAGACAAAATGGTCGTTAGTTCTAAAACTTCCTATAATTAATTATGAGTAAATTAAATGATAAAAATAAAGTAAATATTTAATGAGTCTCAGATATGGTCTAATCGTCATTTAGGCTAATGCCTCAACGTCCGGGCGAAGTCGGTTTCGTTTGCACTTAGCCGGGGCCCATTGACCAATACGGTCGTCGCCCAAAAACCAAAATATTACTAGTATTTTCCGAAAACTATTTTAAAATCATTTTAAAAATACAATTAAATTTTACGAAAAATCCGGCAGCATTTCCTCTATTTTTGGTCAACCCAAAAACTGGAAAAGTGTGCTAATATTTTCCTGCAAAATCCCAAACCAGGGAATCCCAAAATATATATATATAAATAACCACAACCATTTCCAAATTAATTCGGAACGACCCGAAACGAATTCGGAAAACCGAAACCAACCCAAAATCGTCACAGCACAATATCGAAAAAAATCCGAAAATCAAATCATCCAGAAAACCATTTCCAAAAGTTTCGAAAATAATTAAAACCAACTAACAGAAACTTTTCGATGTTTCTCGGAAAATCTCGGGAACGACGTTCACCCAAAATTGAATTTCCCAAAGGAAATTCGTGGACCAACTCATCATCGACACGAGGAGGGACGAACTACTGTGATTAACCAGGGATTACCCAAAATGACGGAATCCGAAGGGTTGCCTCGGACTCGGGACGCGGAAATCCACAGGTCAGACTCGAAATCCAGCGAAGAGTGCTGGACAGGAACTGTCCAGAACAGCGGACAGCCTCGGGGTGCGCCGGGTACTGGCCGGGTACGGGATAGCACGCGGGGTCAGCGCTGGGTCGCGGCGGTGGAGCGCTGGGCGGCCGAGGAAACACGCCGGGGGCGCTGGGTCGGCAGCGGGAGCTCGAGGTCGGGGCGCTGGCGCTCAGGGGTCGGACCGGGAAGGTCGCCGGGGCGCAGCGAGGGCTGGAGGAGGCCGGAGGGTCGGGGCGCCGGCGTCGGGTCCGCGCGGCAATGGGCGCTGAGAAGGGCGCTGGGTGGCCGGGGGTTTTGGGGGAGATGGGTTGAGTGGAGAGCTCAGAAGGTTGCTCTCTGGAGGGGGTTGAAGTGAAGGGAAGTTTGGGGAAGAGTGGAGGTAGATGGGTGATCTCTTGGACAAGTAGAGATAGGGGGAGAGTTGGGTTCTGTGAGTAGTTGGAGTGGTGGGTTAGTGTGTGGGAGTTATAAGGAGAAAAGGTGTTGTGCTGTGGTGAACGGGAGTAATTGTAGGGTGCGAGGAGTGTGGGGAAAAAAATAGAACGTGGGGTTAGGGATGAGAGGGATCTGGTCCAAACTTGGACCAGCTCCAAAAGCAAAATAATTTTTTTTAATAATCAGATTTCAAAAGAAAAAGGGGTAGGACTCGGGTCTGGGTTTCGGGAATCGGGTCCGGTCAGCACTCAAAAGCCATTATTAATTTTGAAATAAATTTTTATAAAACCCAAAAATGTTACTGATAATAATAATAATAATAATATTATTATTATTATTATAATACTAATATTTCACAATCAAAACTGGGTTTCACACCATCTTTCTGAGATCTTCTAATATCTCCTTAGGCATGTTCAAAATTAAGAAAGCTTCAGGCCTCCTACTCAGAGCATCTGCCACTCTGTTTGCCTTGCCTGGATGATACTCTAGCTCCATATCAAAATCCTTAAGCAACTCCAGCCATTTGCGTTGCCTCATATTTAGCTCCTTTTGGGTGAACGCGTATTTTAAGCTTTTATAGTCTATGTAAATTTTGATCTATTCACCATACAAGTAATGTCTCCATAACTTTAGTACAAATACAACAGCTGCTAATTCCAAATCATGTGTTGGATAATTTCTTTCATGAACCTTCAACTGTCGAGAAGCATAAGTATAATAACTCTTCCGTGCTGCATCAGTACACAGCCCAAACCCTTGCCAGAAGCATCACTATAGATCTCGTAACCTCATGACCCTGATGGTAATGTTAGTACTAGGACAGAATTAAAATAATATAAATATTAATAAAATGAATTTACAAAACCTTGTTTTGAAGTCATTTAGAAGCACTTTCATGAAAACAACAATGTTGGGCTATTCATTTGATAAAATTAGTATGTATGTATACACATATATATGTAAACCATTGTATGGAAATTAACATCTACAAATTTGTAATTCATGAGACTAACAAGAATTCTCATTGTGTCGTGAAGAGTTAAAGTGTAGGTAATATATATATACGTACTTGAAATATACATGAGATAAATAGGAATGAAATTCTTCATTTAACAATTGTACACTATAACAAGTTATATTTCAAAAATTCGAGGTCAATAAGCAATTTAGAACCTAAATTTGCACCTATGTACTTATGTCCGTAAATTTAAATAAGCAATATATAACATACATGTACATGTAATGAAGGAAATTTAGGATAAAAGGGGAGGGGAGAGCTTGCCTTGGGTTCTATGGATGATTCCTAAGAGAGAATCCTCTCATAAGATCCAAAATTATGGCTTCCCTACACAAATTGAGATTGGGTTAACACAAAACCTAAAAACAAAATTTTGGATTGAAATATAAAAGGAATGAGGAAGGAGCCATTTGGGAGGTGGAGAGAAAGAGGAGGGGAGAGGTGGTCAGGGGGGCCCGGGGCCACCTGCGGCGGCAGCAGCAGCCGCCTGAGGCAGCAGCGGCAACAACTTCAGCGACAGCAGCAGCTAGCGCAGCAGCAGCGGCAACAGCTAATGCGGTAGCAATTACAAAAACAGGGGGGTTGAGGAGGAGGAGAAGAAGGTGAGGAGGAAGAAGGAGAAGAAGAAGAAAAGGAGAAGGAGAAGATAATCACCTGGTAATGGGGAGGGGGAGGAATGAGTTTCTCTCTCTCCCTCTTGGATATAAAAGGATGATTAAAAAAAATTTGGGATTGACTAAATTGCCCCTTGGGCTTAGTCATGAAAGGGGGTTGCCACATGGCCCCTCTCTCATGCATGGGTGCCACATAGGTGGTTCATCAAAATGAATTTCATTTTGCATGGGGACCAAAGTGGAAAGGGAGATTTATTTTAAGGAAAATAATAAATTAAGAAAATTTTAAGGTAAAAATAATAATAAGGAAATGTATAATTAAAATAGGCTATGACAAATATCGTACTACAAAAAACTAGAAGTGATTATAGATTCATAAAGGTACCATAAGACGATTCCAACAAAAAAAAATGTAATTGATTATTGATTCATAAAGATTGTCTGGAGACGATTCCAACAACAAAAAATTGAAGCGACTCGGACGTCGGAGCTCATCCAGCAAAGTCGCGAAGATATTGAAAAATAATGTTATTTTTAGAACGGATTTTGCTCTATTTTAGACACAAAATATAGGGAATTCTTGGTTGTTAGAAAATGGGAGAGAAATGGATAATTAGGTTTATATATAAGAACCAGTTTATATTAGAATTTGAACAAGTGAAAAAAAATAAGTTTGTAAAGGGGCATAATAGACTTTTCGAATGCAATAAGTACTTAAGCAGTCCAATAAGTGAAAAAAAAATTCACTTCTAGGAAAATGCAAAAAACAAACACACTTATTGGGACCAAATTCACTTTATAAGTGAGGCCCCACAAAAAAAAAAGTGAAATTCACTTATAAATGAAAAAAAAACAACTTCTTAGCTTAACACTGTGTTTGGGAACAATTTTGAGGAGAGAAGGAAAATTTGAGGGAAAAAAATGGAGGAGAATAAAATGAAGGTACAATTAATTTTTCCTTCACTTGTTTGGATGACAAAAAAGTTGAGGGAGAAATTTTTTAAAAATAATATTTTATTTGTTTGTGGAGATAGATATAATTACCATTCAATCATTAATTTTTTCAAATCATAAATGAAACTAACTTTTTTGAAGGATAGATGGGTAATTTCTTCAACAATCCTCTCAACTCTTTCCATTTCCTCCCACTTTTGGGAGAAATTTTTTTGAGTGGGGCCCGCATGAATTTTTCCTCCCAAAATCCTCTCCCTCCTCTTCCCTCCCCCTTCCCAAACACAAATACTTATAATTTTTCACTCATTTTTCCTTCAACATTTTCCTTCCCCCCATTTCCCCCTTTTTCCAAACAATACCTAAGGATAGGAATTTAAAAGGAAATGTTATATAGGGTAAAGTGAGGGTTTAACCTTCTGTACATTTTTTTCAAAAGGGTGGTTAGCAAGGAAAAGTGAGTGGTGGTTGTTTTAAAAAGTCATAAATATCCTTTGTTTCTCATATAAAATATCGTGACATTCTCTTTCAATTTTATTGCTTTCAACATATTGCTATGTCTTTTTGGTTTTCAACATATTGTCGTCCAAGTGCATCGTCTCTTCTCACTTTCTCTTATTTCTCATCATTAAAAATTATTTAAAAAATCAACGACTATGTTTTTATGCATATGTAATGATCATGTTACTTAATTTTATTGTGTTTTGATTCTAGTTATTTTCTTTACATGTGTCATATTTGTGAAGATATTTTGACAAATTTTAATATCTAACTCAATCAAATCTAATTCTATTTCAGATGTAGTAAGGGTATTTTGGTAACTATTATATTTTTATTAATCTTTCTCCCACTAAAAACTCTAATCTAATTAATAGTAATTAAACACATGCCACTCAACTCTCGCAATCCAAGCAAGCTTATATGTATTGACTCTTCTCCCCCTCACTTGGCTACTTCACTTAACCCTACTTGCCTTTTTTTTTCCCCCTCAATCCAAGCATACCCTTAATAAAAGGTCAATCAAAGCATTTACATTATGGATTTTATACTAGCTCTTGGAGTTTGAGCTCTAATATGTTCAATTAAAAAGTTTGGACCCTGAAGGCCTAGTTGGATTGAGGGTAAAAATAGTTAAGGGGAGAATCTGCTTAATTTGAGGGTAGAAATTTATGAGGGGTAGCCATAGAGGGTTAAGTGAGGAAAAGTTTGACATTGTTTTGTCTTTTTTTACCCCTTAAAATGGATGTTAACGAGGGAAAGTGATGATTGTTATTTGAAAAGTCGTAAATATATATTATTTTGACAAGTTTTAATTAAAAATTCAATCAAATATATTATTTTTGCTACATGGTATTTTTTACAACTATTCTAATTTATTTGTTTTTATCTCACTCGAAACCTCAAATCCAAGTAAGAGTTACTAAACACACTTAATTTAACTCTTATTCCAATCAAAGCGAGGTTATATTTAACGACTTCCCTCCCCCTCACCTAACTTTACTTCACTTAACCCATCTAACTACGTATATTTTGATCTCGTTTGGTTCGCAATTAAAATCATGAAATTGGGAAAGAAAAGTTATTACTTTCCTGTGTTTGGGTGCCAAAGGAAATGAAAAGGAAAGGAAAGTGATTCCCAATGGAAGTGAAATTAGGTGGTAAAATAATTTCATCCATCAAAGCAAGGAATTAGTTTTCTACCTTGAAGTATTCACTTTCATTTTCAATTTCAATAACATTTTCGAACATCATAAAGATAACTCAATGAGAATTATAATTTCCCAAAGGAAATAAAATACTAAGGAATTGATTTCATTTCCATTCCTTTCCGCAAACCAAACGTGGCCTAAATCCAAGCTTACCCTATTTTTTGTTTCATTTTTTCCATTATACCTTCATACTACAAAGGCAACAATCAAGTACCAACACATGATGGAAATGAGAGTATAATGGAAAAAATGAAACACAAATAAAAGTTAAGGTTCCATATATTACAATTGTGCATGTTATGACTTAAACTCTAAGTTGGTATAAAATTCAGAATCTAAACACTAATTAGCCCTTAAATCTATTTCATTACTCTAGCCCCTCACATGTTGTTACTTGCTTATTGTGTGTTTGAGAACTTTTTTGAGAAGGGGAAGAAAAATAAAGAAAAATTAATAAAAAGCTAATATTTCTTTCACTTGCTTGCTTGGATGATAAAAAATAGTGATAAAAATATTTTTATGGGATAAAGATATAATTACTATTTAGTTCGTGGTTTTCTAAAATTATATATATTTTTGTAAAATCACTTATATGGATGAATCTATGTTTAAAAAATCACATCAAATATGACAAGTTCAAAAATTATAAATAAAAAAATGTGTTTCATATATTGAAGTGTTTATATTTGTATATTTTCTCTTATTATTTGTTCCTGTTTGAATGTTATAGTTAGAATATATAAGGAAAAAGAAAAGGAAAAACAAATTGTACCATAATCTGAGCCTCTCAGGAAAGAGTAAATTATGAAATCATACAAATTTATTTTTGTTGGCAAAATATTGTTTATACGGGCCTCCAAAGTCGACCAAAATCAGACAAATTCGAAACCAAATTGGAATAACTTGAATTTCCACCACCAAATTTTATTTATTTAAAAATATATTTTTTTTTTACCAGAAAATTGCATAGGAAGCATAGATGTTCTGTTTAATTGCGTAAAAGTTAATATTTGTATACACAGCCCCAATATGCCATTTTGAATTGCGTAAGTTTGTCTTTGATGATTTACGTCCTTACCAAAGACGTAAATTTACGACACATTTTACGTCCTTCCATCAGGCGTATTTTGTACATTTGCAGTTTTTTTCGTTAATATAAATTTTGATACCCTAAATAAAAAAGCTTTTTGTATTGACACTTATTAGTGGTTGATACCCTAAATAAAAAAAAGTTTTTGGTTGTATCTATACTGTATAAGTATCAGCCACTAATAAAAAAAGAATTTTTTTGACTTACACCCCACTTTGTTTACCACTATTAAGGGTGCACCCCACTGTTTTGCACTAATGTACAACACCCCCACAATGGACGAAATTCGTCAAATTTTTTTTATACCAAAATACCCTTGTCTTTTTCCTCTTTCCTCTCACCCCCTCGCCCCCCCTGCGGCCACTGCCCACGCTCCCCCCTCCCCGCCTCCGCCGTGCGCTCTCCTCTCCCGCCTCCGCTCCCCCCTCCCCGCCACCGCCCCCTCCTCGCAAGCAGCGGCATCAGCAGCGGCGGCAAGCAGCGACGACGGAGGCGGGGAGGGGGGGAGTGGGGACAGTGGCCGCGGGAGGGGAGGGGAGGGGAGAGGGGGGGAGAGGAAAGAGGAAGAAGAAAATGGGAGGGACATTTTGGTCAAAACAGTTGACCGTTAATTTCTGACGCATTTCGTCTAAAGTGGAGGGTGTTATATATTTTTGCAAAACAGTGGAGTGCACCGTAAAATGTGGTAAACAAAGTGGGATGCAAGTCAAAAAATTCCTAAAAAAACTTATACTAATAGCTTTTGGTTGTATATAAATTCACGTCTTTCCATCCGTCGTATTTACACTTACAAGTCTACATGTACGTACTTTGTACGTATTTTAGTTAGAATATTATAAGATCAGTTATCGTCTTTTCGTCTTTTTCATGTGACTATTCATGTGTGTATTCTTTTTTTTAATAATGCCAAGAGATTCGAAGTACGAATTTTATTTTTTTAAAATTTTCTATTGAAAATGTAATCTTTGGAAAATGGTAAGGAAATACAAATTTATTGTCATTGGAACATGAAGAATTGTATAAAAAAAAAGAAAACTTCATAGCATGCAACTTTATTGTTTTGACACTTTAACATAAATGACTTGCTAGTTGACATATATAATAACATCATGTTTATAAAATACTCAAGGGTATTTTAGGAATTCAAAATTTTCACCACCAAATTTTCCTATTATATAGTAGAATAGATTAGTGGCTAATACTACTATTGGTTAGACTTCCCCTTTCTTTCCCCTAATTATTTGCGCTAGGCTTAAGAAACAATACACGTCAAATTTATGCCCTCGCAAAGGTGTTCATTGCAAAACGATAAATTCACGCCCTTACGAAGGAGTAAATTGTCAAGTTAATAATCTTTTTCCCCCCTCACATAATGAACTTTTACGACATTTAAACTGACGTATTGGGACTGTACCTACAAATATTTTAAAATTTGTGTCTTTTATGCAATTAAAAATAACTTCAATACTTCCTATGTAATTTTTTTTTTTTTACTGTTTCAAAATATTTCCGTTGTTTACAAATCCTTGAATTAAGATTTAGGTTTAAGTATATCCAATTTCTATATATTTCGAAATCTAGCTTAACATCCGACCCGAGACGAGTGATTTCACAATTGAGCAAAATCATCCATACAAGCAATAGACCTTACCATAAGGTCTCGTTTGGTTCACGGTTTTAAAGAACCAGGAAAAGAAAGTTGTTCATTTCTTTTGTTTGGTAGCCACAAACTTGGAAATCAATTTCCTGACAAAAGAAAAAATGGGAGGGAATATGGTTCCACTCATGACCCATGAGATTGATTTTCCCTCCTCCTTTCCCAACATTTATTACAAAAAATTATGACAAAACTAACCATGTGTTATTGCTTATTTTACTATTAACTCCTCATATGTTGGGTCCATTTTGATTTTCATAATGTCATTTTTATTTTAAAAGGTATGGATATTAATAGAACATTGATATATTTTTGCTTTTCTTTTCTGCACCAATCAAATACTGGAAAGAAAATTAAATGATCTTTTCTAGGTGGTTTTTTTTGTTTTACCAAATAACGGAAAGAAAATGTGACAGGATCCCATTCCATGGAAAGTACAATGTAATCAAATTGCCTTCCGTGAACCAAACGAGGCCCAACTCTATATAAGAAATAAGAAAAAGACTACCGACCTATTCACGGCGGCTGAACGAATTCCGAAGAGAAAAAAAAAGAAAAAGAAAAATGATCATCCCTGTTCGCTGCTTCACTTGTGGCAAAGTACGGAAATTAGGGTTTTCCATAAACCTATTATATTATGTTTTTTTAGGGTTTCTATTTACTTCTCATGATGTTCTAGTTATTTTGATTTTGATTGTTGTGTAGGTGATTGGTAACAAGTGGGATACCTACCTCGATCTTCTCCAGGCCGATTACACCGAAGGGTGAGAATTTGATTCCTTGAAAAACCCTAGTTTATTGTGATCCGTCTGTGCGAGATCTCTCTCTCTCTCTTGTAATTTCTTCTAGGGTTTTATGCATTAGCTGTGTTACAATTGGTATTTTTGCGGTGCCCTTATCGCGTCGTGTCGTGTCAGACACGGATGGTACAGGAGGCGGGCACCACAAAACGCAATAGGAAACTCCCCCCCAAAATTGGGCCCATGACCGTATTTTGTAGTGGTAACATAATATGGGTCTTGGCAAATCGAACATAAAATAGACATCTTGAACGTATTGAACTAACATGCTCATGAATGTATTCACGTTTCCTTTTTATATTTCGGAGAGATGCAAATCCTAGGAATGCACTAAAATTATAGTTTTTTTTTTTCTTTTTTGAAAAAGATTTTCATTTATGTGGAGGTGAGAGACCAGAAGAAAATAAAATAATAGTCTCGTTAGCATCGTGTAATAAAATAAAATAAAATTGTTTTGATAGTTTATACAACAAGAGTAATATAGTACATGCTGTTAATAAATATAAAATTGACATACTATTTAAATTATTCTGCCTTAATACTTCTAAAAGTTATGTTAATCTGATATTAATTGTCATATTAATTTACAGTTATATTCTTAATCAGAGAACATATATGTTTAAATATATTGCAATTATGTTATTTTTAAATATTATTGCTGTTTGTATTATAGATTATACTGTTTGGAGAAGATATTGATTTGGTAATTAGACATTGATTTGCATACCAATAATATTAAAGGTAGTACAATTGTGACATAAGGAATCATTTGATACAATATTATTAAAGGGAAATAGTTTATTAATATCGTAAATTTCTATAAACCTAAGTTTTAAAAATAGATATTAGTTTGGATACAAGCCGAAAGGGTCCTTCTGTCAAAAAGGGTGTAAATAGTCTTAAACAACACAATATTTAAGTGTCTTTGAACCACCGCTAGCTAGGAACCGGCCCCTACAGCTCAACTAACCCAAGTTGATCAAAACTTGATAGACTAAAGATTTGTTAAGGTCGATTAACAAATTCATTCAAACTATTGGTTTAGGACTCTAGAATGCCAGTGTTTTTGGACCACCGCTAGTTGGGGATCTGTCCCTACAACTCAGCTAACCCAAGTTGATCAAAACTTGATAAACTAAAGATTTGTTAAGGTCAATTAGCAAATTCATTCAAACTATTGGTTTAGAACTCTAGAATGTCAGTGTCTTCGGACTACTGCTAGCCGAGAACCGCCCTCTACAGCTGACCCAAGTTGATCACAACTTGATAAACTAAAGATTTGTTAAGGTCGATTAACAAATTTGTTCAAACTATTGGTTTAGAACTCTAGAATGCCATATTGATTCAATATACTATTCGTGCAGGACCTTTAGGTTATCGCTTTTATCATAATGACTAGTAAAGTGAATCATCTAGTATCAAGCCTGATAAATTTAACTGATCTTACTTTAAGATGTGACAGAGTCAAATGAGTTTTGCTTACTATCCTAGGCTTATATCAACAATCGATAGAATCATATCTATGTTAACTTATTCTGATGACATCAAGTATGATTTAAGAGTAACCCAATCATCTAACTCATAAATCAAGTAGAGTCAAATGAGTTTGGCTTACTACCCAAGGCTTATATCAACGATCGATAAAATCACACCTATGTTAACTTATTCTAATGACATTGAGTATAATTTAGGAGTAACCCAATCATCTAGCTCAATCAAAATCAAAACCCCTAAAGAAATAGAGTATCATTGTTACTTGTAGAATTCTAAGTGGTTTATCCGAGTCATTATATTATATATTCTTTGGATATAAAGTGCTAAAAAAAACTATGAGAGGCATTGGAAGGAGAATGAGGGTTTACCTGTGGAACAACATAGATACTCACAAGATGACACGTTTATGTAACAAACTATTATAGCTAAAGTACCTTGGACTCTAAAATGATACCTTTAGATACTGCTTGAATGACTCAAAATTTTTATTATGTATATACATATTCTATATATTTATGTACATGTCAATTTTTTTATATAAATGATTATAATAAATCTATTATAGAACTGCTAAAGCATGATTTTGTGAATTCTAAAACGAATATGTACATTTAGTTGCGCTTCAAGTCAATAAAAAGCCTAATAGACGAATATGTGGAACAACATAGATACTCACAAGATGACACGTTTATGTAACAAACTATTATAGCTGAAGTACCTTGGACTCTAAAATGATAGCTTTAGATGTTGCTTGAATGACTCAAATTTTTATTATGTATATACATGTTCTATATATTTATGTACCTGTCATTTTTTTCCTATAAATGATTGTAATAAATCTATTATGGAATTGCTAAAGCATGATTTTGTGAATTCTAAGATGAATAGGTACATGTAGTTGCGCTTCAAGTCAATAAAAAGTCTAATAGACGAATATGTGGTTCTTGACTATATAAAGTCTGATTTTTTTGACAGATCTGTTGACGAATAATCTGTATAGGACATTCATTCTAGAATCATCGAGGGTATAGGACATTAATCCTAGAATCATCGAGGATGATGGAGTTAAGCCCATAAATAAGTCGTCAGCATTAGCAACCCAACCAAGTCTGACTGGAGATCCCAAGAAGTCGGTTCAATGGGTAGAAACAAGCTGGACTTAAGTGACTAGTATGGAATACTGACCATGATATTAAATTTTCATAAATTAATGCCCAAGCGGCTGTACGAAGTTGTACAAAGATACTTCATCCCTATGATGACAATGTTCCAGTGTGATTTGGTTAGGATGAGTTTTAAAAAAACTCTTAATAGGTCTAAGCATGATTATGCAGGATTTGATACCAATTACCAAATCTTTGAGGACTAACTATATGAGAGATCGTGAAGGCCGCGACTACGAGACGTGACGATCCCGCCACCCGATAGACTCAAGAACCTCTAGCGTACTATCTGTGCTATTGTCTGAACCTGATTTAAGGCGTAGTCCATCAAGTACTTTTTCAAATAAAGACAATAGTCACTAAGTGAGATTCAAGACTATAATCTATCTACCTGTTGCATAGTATTCGTTTATCCATAAATTATCTACTTTTATTCTTTTAATTATCATCTCTGTTTTTGGAACTTGATTTTTTTTTTTTTTAGGAATTGTTGTTTAGTTTGTTTAAAAAAATCAATTCTAAATCAAGAGCTGAAAGTTTATCCTAGACCTTTTCAAACCAACACAACCACCACTCCTATTTTTATGCCACAACCTAGTTAACCGCTCACCACATTTCTTCTTCTGTATATTCCTCCATCCAACCTATCATCATGACCATGACCATGACCATTATTGCTAACGACTATACAAGCCTCCATCAAGCTCTCTTCTGATTATGTTACTGGTGTTGTTGTTGCAGTGCATTATTTATGTGGTAAAGCAAAGTTCGGATAATTCTTCCGGAGCCATGTGCAGTGATGGGAAGCCGGTAGTAAGAGGATTTTACCTCTAGGAGAATTTGAGAGGAAGTCTGCACATAGATCTCGAATAATCTTTAGAACAATGATTCGTGTACATACGACTTCCCCAGAGACCGATAACACTAATTCTTTTATTTTGTTAATTCTATTATCGGGATTCGAGTCATCTTCCTACTGAAACAAAGTTTCTTAAGCAACAAGTAATTTTTCTATTTAACAAAATGAAATACCTAACAATATGTTTAGTTAAACAACATAATTATTTATATTCTAAACAAAATTATAAGAAAATAATAAGCGTTTGAAAATCTCTTAGATTGTTAGAAAAAACTTTTTCTATTTCATGAAAATTGAATAACAAATAAAAGGATTAATGTTATTGGTATCTGGGTAAGTCGCGTATGAAACATTGTCCTAAGAGATTATTCGAGGTATATGTGCAGATTTTCTCTCGAATCCTCCTAGAAGTAAAACCCTCTTACTACCGGCTTTCCGTCACTGCACACAGCTTCGGAAGAATGATCTGAACTTTGCTTTGTCCAGATGAATAATATAATGCAACGCCACCACCAAGAACATGATTAGAAGGGAGCTTGATGGAGGCTTGTTTAGTTGTTAGCAATAGTTGTCATAATGATAGGTTGGATGGAGGAATATATAAAAGAAATGTGATGAGTGGTTAACTAGGTCGTGGCATAAAAATAGGAGTAGTGATTGTGTTGGTTCGAAAATGTCTTGAAAAACTTTTAGCTCTTGGTTTGGACTTGGTTTTTTCTCAACAAGCTGAACAACAATCATCTCAAAAAAATTAACTTCCGAAAACAGAGATGACAATTAAAAGAATAAGAGTAGAATTTTCTTTGACAAATGAATACTATGCAATAGGTGAGATAGACTATAACCTTGAATCTCACTTAGTGATATTGTTTTTATCTGAAAAAGTATTTGAATAGTCGCGACCTTCACGACCTCTCATATAGGTAAGTCCTCGAAGGTTGATGATTGGTGTCAACCTTGTATAATCATGCTTGGAGTGACCTTGGACCTATTAAGAGCTTTTTAAAACTCATCCTAACCAAATCATACTGGAACACTGTCATCATAGGGATGAAATATCTTTGTACAACTTCATACAGTCGCTTGGACATTAATTTATAAGAATTTAATCTCAGGATCAATGTTCCATATTAGTCACCTAAGTCCAGTTTGTTTTTATCATTGAACCGACTTCTTGGGATCTCCCGTCAGACTTATGGGCTTAACCTCATCATCCTCTATGATTCTAGGATTAATGTCCTATACAGACTCTTCTCAAGAGATCTATGAAGTTTTTTTTCGACTTTATATAGTCAATAACCAAATATTCACTATTAGGCTTTTTATTGACTTGAAGTACAGCTGCAAGTACATGTTCATCTTAAAATTCACAGAATCATGCTTTAGCAGTTCTAGAATAGATTAATTATCACAATTTATAGAAAAAAATAACAGGTACATAAATATGTAGAACATGTATATGCATAATAAGATTTTTGAGCCATTCAAACAATATCTAAAGCTATTATTTTAGAGTCCATGGTACTCCTAGCTATGATAGTTTGCTACATAAATCTGTCATCTTGTGAGTATCTATGTTGTTCTACAGGTGAACCCTCATTCTCCTTCCAATGCATCTTATGGTTTTTTAGCACTTTATATTCAAAAATATGTCATATAATGACTCAGATAAAGTACTTAGAATTCTGTAAGAAACAATGATACTCTATTTCTTTAGGGGTTTTGATTATTAAGCTAGATGATTGCGTTACTCATAAATCATACTCAATATCATCATAACCGATTAACATAGATGTGATTCTATCAATTGTTGATATAAGTTTTGGGTAGTATGTCAAAACTCATTTGACTCTGTCACCTCTTAAAATAACATCAATTGAATTTATGAGGCTTGGTACTGGATGATTCATCTTTTCCATCATCAATTTAAAAGTTATACAAGAATAGTGTATTGAATCAATATGACATATAGAGTTCTAGACCAATAGTTTGAATGGATTTGCTAATTTATCTTGACAAATCTTTAGTCTATCAAATTTTGATCAACTTGGGTTAGTTGTAGTGATCGGTTCCTAGATAGCTGTTGTCTGAATACACTTAAATACTGTGTCGCTTAGGATTATTTACCCCTTTTTGACAGGACCATTTTGGCTTATACCCAAACTAATCTCTAGTTTAAAAACTTAGATTTACATGGATTTGCAAAGCTAATTTTTTAACCAGATTGTATCAAATGATTTCTTAATGTCTCAAAGTGTAATAGCCTTAGTATTATTGGTATGCAAATCAATGTCTAATTACCAGATTAATGTCTTCTCAGAACAGTGTAATCTATATTACAAAAAACAATTATTTTTAAAATGACATAATTATAATATGTTTGAACATATATGTTCTCTCTGATTAATATAATAAAATGAATATAACTCTAAATTAATATGACAGAATTAATATCAGATTAACATAACTTTTAGAAGTATTAAACTTATGTCAATTTTATATTTATTAACAACATGTACTATAGTAGTCATGTTGTTTAAACTATCAAAACAATTTTATTTTATTTTATTACACAATTTTAACATAAGACTATTATATGGAGAATATTATGATTAACTAGATTATAAGGAGACTGGAAACAACATATGTCATGTTAGCAAGCAGAATATTAAAGATGTGTATATATATGTATTCTGTTCATAATAAAACAATATATTTTATTAAAACAATGGACAATATTTATATAACATGTGCTGTGGTATAATACAACACAAAGAATATGAAAAACTGAAATGGCAATTCTAGCATGACAAGAGCTAAGAACTCAACAGTAAGATAAGGAAATTGATAAGAATAAATATGTTGAGTATGTTAAACCATTTACTTCGCAGGTTCCATATTGATTTTGACAAGTATATTGAATGAGAAAGGTGAAAAATATTGCAGAAAGATTTCATTTCTATCAATCTTTTCCAAATGCAATATACTTTAATAGCAATATACTCTAATATTATCAAGTGTGCACTTTGCAAGTAGCATACGATGCCATAAGTTCCTATTAAAAAATAGAACTTTTAAGAAAAACCTCAAGGAAAAACTAATTTGTTTGTGCTACTAGCAAGGTTCACAGTATCAGACCCTTACTATGAGTATCGGATCGACACTACGACAATATCGACATTTTCGGATCGGAGTATTAGATTTTTGCATATTGGAAAGCAAATAATTATTAATAAATTATTAAAACTTTATAAAAAAATATTTTATACATTTAGATATAATTTTAAGTACTTCATGTGTTGTTTCTTAATAGTTTTGAAATTGAATAAAATAGTAGTCACCATTGCCAACTGGTTTACATGCGATAGATAAGTTTTCTTCTTTTACATGTTTTTACAACTTTGTTATACTTTTACACCCTTGCTAATTGGCCTTTTTCGTTCAATTTTCTTTGACGAATTGACTGGAAAATAGATCTGTAATGTCGGTATTGGCCAAGTATCGATATCGGATCGGGACATGCCAATTTATATTGGAAAGAATGCACATTATATTAATCAATTATTGTGGATGTATTCACGTTTCCTTTTTATATTTCAAGGGAAAGAAGCAAATCCTAGGGATGCACTAAAATTATTTTACTCTTTGAAAAAATTTCTCATTATGTGAAGGTGAAAGACTAGAAGAATAAATCTTCTACGAGCTGGAAAATCACTGATAAGCATTTGAAACCATTCACTGATCTATATTTATAAGATGTAGTTCCTGTTGTTCAAAATCTGACACTGGTCTACATATAAGACCGAGGCATGGAATCCCTACTTCTTCCAGATCGATTGCAATCACTCCAAAGATGGTTATGTTTCCATTCTTCAAAATCAAAACCTGCCTATGATCTACACATCTGTCGAGACACTGGATTTTCTCACCCCTATTTAACGCATTAAGGACCTGTTTACTTGGAGCTCTAAAAAGCTAAAAGCTAAAACTTACCAATATAGAATCTAATAACCTGAATGCTTTGCAAGACTGACTCTTGAAATTTATATTCCTCATAGGAAGTTTTGCGATTAATGGGGTTAAATTAGAAAAAAAGGCCTTTTATGTAGCTATGACATGCAACTTGCAAGTCTTCCAAGTTCTGTTTTATTAAGTTCCAAAAAGGAAACCGAAACCGAAATTAAACTCCTTAGCTTTATCAGCATCACTTACAATCGTCGTAAAGGTTATATTGTTCCTATTATCAGTGTTCTACCAGTAAGATGAAATACTAAGTCTTCTGTCCTCCATCTGATGTGGTCACTCTGTAGGTGGTAGTACCAATTCTACCTACATGATTTGAGGATTTAAGATGTTTTACCTAGAGGATAAAACTTCATGAAATAGAAGCCAATAGCCTTAAACCCATTTTTAAAACCTCTAATCAGACTAGGATATTTCAACTACAAACCACTCAATTGAGAACCGTATGGTTTGGTATATTCCTCACAGCCACAAAAATTAATGAGGTTAAGGAGGGACTTTATATACCTACGACATGGAAGTCCAAGTTCTTTGTCATAATGTGTCATATAGATGAATGCAATTTTCTATAGCAAATTGTATCATCTTATATCTTCGTTTATACGCTTTATAGTCTAGGGGAACTTGGAGGTGCTTCTTGGTTGCATGAGCTTCAACTGCAACCCAAAAGGTAGGTCTACCTACATGCTAACTAGCTATCTAGGTTTTATGGAATGACCCTCTCATGCTCATAGCTAGATCGCTCCCGTAGGAGCGATCGTCCTCGCTAAGGCGTGATGTCGCACGAGCCTAGATTGCGCTCGTGCAAGGCGGGTTCCATAACGGCCGATTACAGCGGCTGCGACGGGGTCGTCGCACAGAAGTCCCAAGCAGAGACATTGAAATATGCAGCGAAAATTTAGAACAAAACACAAGTCATTGCCAAATACTCTTTATTGATATTGGAACAAAGATTACAATGGGACGCAAGGCCAAGATTACAATCACTCGAGCTCACTCTTCTCACATTTTACAAGTTTACTCGGCTCTCTCTCATCTCTCAATACATGTCTCGAGCAAGCGGATGCTTCGGAAGACGACGTCCATACATTATGTCTCGTATAAGTCTTGACTCCATGCGGCCGCACGCTTCGAATTGTCAAGGAACTCCGTGCCTCGACGCATCCAAGCGAGCTCCGCGCCACGAGCTTCTACCTGTGCCTGCACATGGAAACTATGTGGGTGTCAGTACTCAACTGTACTGGTGGAGTGAGCTCCTCGTCCACCCATACAAAAATTAACATGTTTGATTTACTTTTGTGCAACATAGTCCCTTCTTATCAATTGTCTTTCTGGTCTTGTCTTAGGATCAGTTTTATGACAGACGCCTTGGCATGGTTGTGTCTGAGGACTATCCCGTGCTTGCAACAACAACGTTAACTCATACTTTGCCTCTAGACCCTTCTCGTGCCAACAACGTTAACCTATTAAGTTGTGTTTGTCTGACGGCCATAATCAGAGACGCAACTACACGATGAGACTCCATTTTCGTTTGACCGTGCTACCTCCTTCATTGTGCCGTGCCTCGTAACTCAGTGAGACTTAACCGCATCGTCGCCTCGCGGCCCTTGCTACTTTGATCTCCGACTGAACCACTCGAGAATTGTGAACTTAGTGTCACTTGACCGACTAAGCGTGACGCGTTCTAAGGCTCTGCGCGATCGCATCGCCTCGCCGACATACTCATTACTCGTAATCCTCCATTTTGGCTCGAATGAGCTAGTTTAGCTAGAAATTTGGACAAACATGGAGGATTGCCGCCAGGTTGACAACCGGTCATAAATTTTTGTCAAATCTTGTATGGAGGGACTTTATATAGATATTTCAACTACAAATCACTCAATTGAGAACTGTATGGTATGGTATATTCCTCGCAGCCACAAAAATTAATGAGGTTGAGTTAAGGAGAGACTTTATATACCTACGACATGGAAGTCCAAGTTCTTTGTCATAATGTGTCATATAGATTAATGCAATTCCCTATAGCAAATTATATCATCTTATCTCTTCGTTTATACGCTTTATAGTCTAGGGGAATTTGGAGGTGCTTCTTGGTTGCGTGAGCTTCAACTGCAACCCAAAAGGTAGGTCTACCTACATGCTAATTAGCTACCTAGGTTTTATGGAATGACCCTCTCATGCTCGTAGCTAGATAGCTAGCTTAGCTAAGAATTTGGACCAACATGGAGGGTTGACACCAGGTTGACAACGGTCATAAATTTTTGTCAAATCTTGTATGGAGCATTCTCATGCTCTATACTCGACCCCATTATAATGGGAGAAGGCTTGGATGATGATGCTGGAAGTCCAAATTCTATTTATTATAAATTCCAACTTCCAACAAGGACATAGAGTTTATAAATCGGTTACTTATCTATGTTGATAACATCCCTTTGGTGCGACTTTGATTTGGGATGCCAACATGCTATTTTGACTAGCTAAACATCAATATAAGCTTTGTTTGCATATACGCTTGTGGATAAGCATTTGCAAAGAGAATGAATATAGCCTGGATGTATTCAGTTCAGGTTGAAGTCCATTTGAAGATGCTTCAACAATTAGGATAAAACAAGGATGTTTGAGAATTTAGAAGAAAAATATGATTTACTTCATACAACACGAAAAAGTTTAAGGTACCTTCAAAGTTTTCCTATTCTTCAAGAGTTCAATTGTAAATTTCGGTCTACCTTGTTCCCATCTGTAATGGACTCCCAAGAAACCTGATATTACTATAAAGAAATTGATAGTCATTCATATCTAATCCTGTGACAGGTTGCTCTAAAGTATAGATTTATATATATATATCTAACATATTCCGACATTGTCCCTATCAAGACATCTTGAAAGTTATATTATAAGCCTAAGCTGGATGCATAAATCTGAAGTTATTATGTTTAGATGAGAAGTCTCATTGACGCATGAGAATGATACTTAAACCCATTTGTTTTCAAAAGTGGATATTGGGGTGTCTTAAAGCACGTTACCCTCATGAATGTAGTTTATTCCTCTACAAAACCCCCCTTTCATTCATAGATCTGACTGTAGTTACCCTCAGTGATACTTAAACTGCACTCATTGCTCCCTCGGTTTCCCCAAATTCTTTCTATCTTGAATTGGACCTCCAGACCTGACAATGATTACCTCCTCTCTCCTACTATGTGATCTTCCTCCTTTCCTGTCATTTCCTGTCCCTTAATAGTCAGTCGGTGTTTGCTGCTGCTATTGGCTCATGGCAGAGGATAGTACTCTTGAACCAGATGTCGGTTATCCTCCCTTTCCCCTCTCCTAACCTTTTGTGCCATCCTCCTCCCCCTCTCTTGTCAACTATAAGTAGCAAAAACCAATGTTCTAAATTTCGCTAGGCGGAATCGGTGCGCCGGAAGGCCGCCTAGCGCCTATGCCCCGATTTATTTTTATATATATTTATTTTGAATATTTATCGAGATACATAGTTCATATGTAGTATGTTGACATATAAGTTTAATAGGCTCTAATGGTTAGCATGGTTGTGTTTAAGTTTGATATTGGGGGTGATCAGGGGTTCAAATCCAATGGGATTTTTTTTCCTTCAATTTTTTTTCCTTTTTTTAACTTAAAACCTAATAAAAGGGCCCACAAGGAGAGAGAGAGTCTCTCCATCCACTCTCCTCTCCTCTCCTCGCCTCGCCTCTCCTCTCCAGCAACCACCACCAACAACAGGTAGCTGCGTCGGCGGCGGCATCGTCGTCGGCAGCCAGCAACAGCAGCAACAAGTAGCCAGCAACACCAACATGCGGCGGCGGCGGGTAAGTATATATATATATTAAATTCCAGATTTGATTTTTTTTTTTTGAAAAAATTGAAAATAAAATCGGACGAATAGTCCGCCTAGGCACCGCCTAGGGCCGTCTTGGCCGAAACCCGTCTAGGACTGCCGCCTAGGGGGTTTTTGGTGCGGCCGGCGGCCGTCTAGCGCCTAGACCGAAATTTAGAACACTGGCAGAAAAAATGTCAGTCAAAGCTCGAGGGGACTGCACATAGCCCAGCAGGTCATCTATCTAGTTAGGCTCTTTATATTGTGTGACAGTTCAGTCGTGGGGTGTATAAAGTCCAAGATGGCCAGGTCATAAACGAGGGACAGGACTTTATGCATTGTAGTATCTAGTTGGATTGGGATATGGTTCTTGGGAAAGAGAACGCGATTGCCTTAACTTTATGAATCTTCAGGGGTATCTTCTGGAACTGAGACTCTTTATACAGAGTAACAATAGAGTACTTATATACAGTGAACAATAGAACTCCAAGATACCTGGAAGTCCCTTGTTTTCAGAGTGGAGATTGGTTCGATGGTGTTTTCCTCAAGTTTCCCGGTGGATCGGGGGAGAGAATTGGGGAGGGGTTGGATGACAGTAATTCACATAAAAAGTTGGATCGGTAGCCTGTCTGTGTTGTGTATAGACTGACTGGATGGCTATCAACGTGAAATCTTTACTGGCTTAGTTTGATAAGCATTTGCATAATGAGGTCAGAGAGCTGGTTAAAATTGTCGAGGGTTGCTATTTCGTGAGAAATAATCTTCCATGTCATGATTCACCTGTAGAACCATTTGTGGCAGAGTTGTACTATTTTAGAAGAGAGGAGTGGGGGTGGGGGGTTGATTATTTCTTGAGACTAATGGCAACAAGTTTTATGCAAATACTTGACCTGCTAAAAGCTAACATAAATTTTTATCCAGAGGGGTGAACTTCGTAAAAATAGTAGCAAACATACTTTTTTTAATTTTCTTTTAGCGGGGACACATCGCCATCTTAAATGGCGGTCACGCTGACATGGCGAGTTGCCGTGGCCGAATGGGAACATCGCGCCATAGGAGATGGCGGGCCTGCTGACGGGGCAGCGTCCGCGCCATTGCTAATGGCGGCCACGCTGAGGTGGCGTAGCCGCGTAGCCCACGCCATAGAGAATGGCCGGCGCGTTGATGAGTGCCATCCATGATGGTGGCCCTTTCCAAATGCTCCTCCAACCTAAAAAAAAGTCATATAAACACAAATTTTAAAAATTAATGTAGGGACTAATTTGTACACACCCTCCACCAAAGAACAATAGTTCCTCCTCTTCCCCCGTCCTCCCCCTCTTTGCATTGGATCATATCATGGTCAATGTTATGTTGGCACCTCACAATATTTTATGTTGTGTTGGCACCTCACAATATTCACACCACCCCTTCATGGCCCCACCAAAGGACAAAATGGTCATTCTCCATCATGTATAACTCTCACGCTTTTTATTACACCCCCAACAAGAAGTAGAGACTAGAGAGAGAGAGAGAGTTGCACTATAAAGAATCCAGAAATTTTCATCCAGACAGGACGGTCTACGAGATTCAATTTGAATCTTTGATGGCCACCGCCATCCTTAATGGCACGGCTTCTACACGTCAGCAGGTCACCGCCAAGCCACCACCATCCTTGATGGCGCGGCTTCTACACGTCAGCGCGGCCGCCATCTTTGATGGCGCAGGGTCTGCCTCGTCAGCGGGCCCGCCATCTCCTATGGCGCAGAATGCCCATTCCGCCACGACAACTCGCCATGTCAGCGTGACTGCCATTTAAGATGGCGATGTGTCCCTCTAAATGAAAATTTTAAAAAATTCCCCGTTTGCTGTTATTTTTACGAAGTTCATCCCTCTGGATGAAAATTTCTGAAAAACTAAAACTGTTAACTGAATGTTCCACAAAGATGGAATTATGTTCTTTGTTTTCAAGTATACTACGACGTTCATCTCTCTTTTGGTGTATCAGCGAGGATTTTGAATTTCGGATTACATTCACAGGATTGTGAACGTTGTGTTCTGTTCTTCTTGCACTACAGATTGAGCGAAGCATGCTTATTGTATTCTGTTGGTTTTCCATACTATAATCCAGCAGTTAATGATATCTGGAGTGTCAAACTTTCAGGGATGCTTTGGATGCTTTAGGCCTGGTTCGTTACTGCTGCAGGCGGATGCTCATGACTCATGTTGACCTCATCGAGAAGCTTCTTAACTACAACAGTAATATCTTAACCTATTCCATCTTTATTCTTATTTGTATTTCTGTCGGCTTCTTCTGTAACACTTGGTATTCTGCACAGCTCTCGAGAAGAATGAGCCCATCCAGTAGTACTCGCTTTTCACATTGTCGTGGCACCTGAGCAGGGCGGCAGCTAAGAAAGTGAAGGTGCAACTTAATGGAGATACCAATTGTCTGTTTTTAGATGTCTAGTTGTATATCGAGTTGCTAGTAGATGTTATGCTAAATATATTACTCGAGTGTTTGTGCTACATTGACACATGTTAGTACTCTGATACTGATACCCTTTGTGCTGCCTGGAAGTAGGTAGTTTGTGACAATATTAAGCTGAATATGCTTGTGGGTATTTTATTAGTTTCGTATTTGTCGGTCTGTTTAGCCTTTACGAATGTGTGGGTGACTGCATTGATTTTTGTTATACTGCTAATTGCATCCTCGTTTTTCTTCTAGTTGCTGCTGTTGTAAGTCTCCCCTATAGAACCATAACTTGCTTGGCTCTGCCAACTGATGCAAAGATCTTTGTGCTGGGTATCTGTGAATGTGATTTTATTCTTGAATGTGATGTGTTTCTATTCTGTTTCAAGGATTGAACTCTCCTCTAATTTCCTTATGGAGCTATATGTGAAACTTTGGTTGCACACCATATGTTGAGCTGCTACTCGAACACCGGATCTGCTGTGTGCTATATATATTGAACTTTGGTTGCATAGCATCTGCCGAATTGTATATGAAACATTGGTTGCATAACCTGCAAAGCATTGTGGGGATAAATGGACCCAGTTGACATCTCAATAAAAGATGCACCTAACCTGCAGAGAGGCATTCGCGCTGAGCAAATTGTTATTGAGCTTGTTGATATCGGCACACAAGTAACCAACTCAAATTCCAAAGACGTGTACAAACGTAATCTCGTCAAACTCATCTGAATTGTTCCAATTCATTCCAATGTCAGATTCGGCAAGATCTCTAATAAATGGTTTAATTTTTGTACAGCTCACCCTAGTGAATGGAGATGAGTATCCAACAAAATGCATATGGTTACAAGAATTTACTCGGCCTTGTTATCAGACTGTATATATGTACATGCATTGCACATTAGGTTCATAAATTATTTGTTCAATTAATCACCTAGGAATAATTATTTCAGCGGACATTCTAATCGTATTATCAACCCGTGGCTCATCTATATTACCAACACATAAAAAAGATCCAAAACATAATGAACCATTTCTATCTCGCATTTTTTGCCCACGTTCAATCTGATAAAAATCGTGTCAAACTTTGTAGTCAATAACACTTTGTTCAACTCCAACATGTCTTTTTCTTGGTAAAAACTCTTAAGTACATCAATATTACTTTCACACCGACCGGCAATGCAACACAAGCATGGCATAGACGGAGTTCAAAGTTTTTTGTTTTGTTTTTGTTGTCTTTTTTTTTCTTCCTAGTTTTTAGGTTTTTTCCCCTCTGTGCAAGCATTTCCATATATTAAATGTTTGGAAAGAGGGAAAGCTTCATATTTGGAACAAAAACTTTTACGGTAAAGTCCGAACTTTTCTTATTATATAGTAGTATATATATATATATTAATTAAAAGTGGTGATTACTTCTCATCATTTTATCTAAAAAAATGATTTAGCATTGATGGGAAGCCCATTCCTGTCAAGCTTGACCACGAGTGTAAGATAGCATAAACAGAAATACTATTTATCATCCAATTTTTTTGGGTGATAGCCGTTTGTGTCTTCCATGATGTGGCAACTGACGTGGCATCTCTGTTTCATATTTTAAACTAGATTTGAAAGAAGAAGAAAAAAAAAATAAGAATTTGAGGAAAACGTAATCTTATAAAATTTTATAGATTAGGCTGTTTTGGAAGAATATCAAGCAAAATAAAATTATGTATTCTCTTGTTCATATGTATTATTAATAATCTCTTTAAACCCCACATAATTTAGTTTAAAATCATGGGATTTTTTTTTAAATGTTGTTTCTTCTTAATTGCCGATATATCTCCTCATCCCCCGGCGAGCCGAAGCGGCCTGCCCGATAGGACTTGTCATGGGCCAGGCCCACATTTTATAAAAGCGGAACAGACCCGTTCTTTAGCGGGATGGGCCGATTTTTTTTTGTAATCGGACCAAAGTCGGCCCGTTTGAAATGGGTCCAATTCGAAGCGACCCGTGGGTCCAAACGGCTCCAAATTTTGTATCGTTTATAGTTTTTTTTTTTTTTTTTGGAGGTGTCCATTGTATCCTTTATAGCTCACACAACTCCTGCAAAGACACCGTCGATTAAACAGTTTGGTTACTACATAAAATCATGTTGTCAATTGTGTTTTCCACCAATTCATTGAGCATGAAAGAATCGAAAGGTCTCTAGTAGAAGTTTCACTTACGAGTGTTGCATACCTCTTAGATCCCTACTGCAACACCAAAGCTGATTAAGTCTACCACAATGACAAACTAACATGTCTCCTGCATCTTAATGACACTGGCATGCCCCTGGCACATCATTGTCGACATACATACAACTTGCAGAAGATGGTCATTTGATAGTGCTTTTCCTAGTTGACCATGTACATGATCCAACTAATGCATGATCGTCAGTTAGAAGATCAAAACAATCAGATCAAAGCCTCCGTACCAATTTTTGTGTGTTGCATGTCCAAATTTACCAAAATTGGAAAGAAAGACAAATGTTTAACAAAATTTTAAATTTCCGCCATATGGACATATCCAATTTCTGCCAGACCGTATGGTGAAAATCCACCATCTCGATTCTTTCCTCGATTTTTATGTGTTTTGATTTTTGTTGGTTTGGTTTAGTTGTTTTGGTTTTTGTTTGGTTGTACAAGAAGTGCCCTGATGCGATCCCTGACCCAAAGGTCGTCGTCCAATAGGTTCGCAACGACCGCGACACCCCGATGATACTCGACAACAACTAATAAGAAAATGGACGTTCGCTTTCCAAAATCTTACACCCATCCAGATTACCGGCCTGCTGGACCCGTTTCGGGACACGTAATAGCGAGCTCATTGGCTCCGTCGGCTTCTTGTTCAGAGATCTGTCAATTGAGGATGCGCGCACCTTCCACCTTCGATCATTATTCAACGATGAAACTGAGCAATGATTCCCACGATATATCTTTTTTGAAGAGAGGCGAGCGAAGTGAGCAGCGAAGTGAGACGAACGAAGTAAGGTGTTTAGCGGTTAGCTGCGGGTGAGGAAAAAGATAGCCATGCACAGAAGGAGCTCTTTTATCAATAGTAGAAGATTGCACAGACAAGTAAGGCTTAGAAGTCACTAGCCTAAGACTGAAACATGGTCTATAGAACCCATAGGCTAGGTCCAATAGACTCCATTAGTGAAGATGACGTATAGTAGACTCCACTAGTGGAAGTATAGCATCGCTTGTCCGAGAATATGCTCTTAGCCTTTCCTTCTTTTTCGGTGATGTGGAATAAGCAGCACATGAAGGCACTGTTACAGACTCGGTTGTTACAGATACGTACATCAGCAGATATTGGTACCACTTATGCCACAACTAACACTACAGTTGATGCCAATTCTTCTGAGGTTATTTCTGGAGCTTACTAAATGAGGCCTTACCTTGAAAGCTTGGTCCCGGTCAATTGAGTTTGGAACCCTGAACAGACTGCCGGTGATAAGTTGGAGGAATGTGTGAAGTGAGTAAGCCCGTAAGGAGAGCAAAGTGAGTCTGGGAAGGCGAGCAAGCGGAGCTAAAAGGATATCTTCAGTAAGGAAAGAAAGCATTCAGTCCATATCGACAATTATGTGAGGCTAACTGTCACGCCCCAGAACCAGAACACTGGAGAGCGGGGGCAGACATAGCCAGCTACGTATAATGAAATGGAATCCACTCCACTATACGGTCGCGGCTGTCTAGATATATGAGGGTTTATCTACAAGCCATCAGTCTCTTATGGTCAATAACAAGCCTAGTGTCTCAATCACAAGTATGCAAGTAAAATTACAAGATGTAAGATCACCAAATATACAATAGTAAGGCGTCCCAAACATTACATATTCAGCTGATCATGAAGCTAGTCATTACAAAATGTGAGGACTAGCAAGAGTTTTAGTTATACATGATCAACCCTAGGTTGCCAATCATGTTACAGCCCGTAGGCAGACAGTAAATAAAGGTGCAATACGAGCTAACACGTGCTCGCCGACTAAACGCCTCAAAAGAATATTTTTACAATAGAGTGGGAGAGCCAAAAATAACCCACTCGTTGCCAGGATTCTGTCTAGTGGTCACCATGTGGCTGGAAGGTCGGTAGATCCTCTGGTGCTACTCCGGTATCTGGCCATACAAAACCAGCTGGGTCAGACCCCAGAAAGAGCAAGTGCCACAAAGGAGGCTTCACTTAGGAACTAAAACCAATAATTAGCACAAGAATAATAATATATAATAAAAGACAGTAATTAAGGAAAAGCATGACAGGTGATATACGATGAGATAACCATGGGACTATTCAGATAACCAGGTTACAATCCGTAAACTAAACAAGGACCGGGGTTGTAACCCTTCGTCTGAACAGAACTTGGTTTCTCCCACCATTTATCGGCAAGATAAAATAAGAAATCAGGTCAAGTAACAATCTTGTACAGGATCAAGACAAGACTAGACTGAGTAAACTCCATCCAACATTTTACGGCCAAGCAATAAGTACGGCATGATACTTTAACTAACTAGGGTTATCACAAGCCTTAGTTACTAGCAAGATGCAATGAGATTATTCCACAACCATAAGCCCTGCAGACCATCTAGGTTATCCAGGTCGAATATTAGTACAATAAGGGTACAACACATGACAGTGTGCTGGAAATGTGCCCTACTCGTCGGCAGGCTACAGATCCCAAGTGGGGCGCCCAGATAACGGGATTGTCTGTAGCTGGAAAATCTCTTCATGACTACTGGATTATTCTAGTTGTTAGCCTTAGTCGATTTCAGTGGGTACCCCTGACCGTGGTACTCAGGGGTCCCCGTCCTAGACATGATGCAAGACAAGACGGGTTCATTTGTACAAGCACAATCGTCCACGGTGTCCAGGTTATTAAATCTTGTCATGTCAAGCTGGCCGTCGCAACGGCCTTCAAAATATATATCAGGCCAGGTTTACTTGTCAAGAGTGCGCCACGGCAGGCCACTATCAAAAATTATCATGTCAAGTTATCATGTCAAATTATCATGTCAAGCTTACTGTCAGGAGTGCGCCACGTCGGGCCACTATCATGTCATGTCAAAAGTGCACCACAACGAGTCACCATCGTGTCAGGGAGCAATTAATTTGGCACAAGCACACATTTAGTAATTAAATAATAGAAGGGACAAGTGGTGTGGGGGCTCATGCGGCTCGGAAAAATTTTCTTGCGACCAGCAAGTGGTGTTCCCATGCGGTCAACAATAAATCCCATATGCAGCTCACATACATCCCCTATGCGGCTAACGTATGTTAATACCCATACGGACATTTGTGGCCAAGCTATTAATATAAAAGCATGCAAGCGTCAGCTTGAATGCAAGCAAATTAAATAACATGGTATTGTCCATGCATGCGACCACAATTCAGACAAATAAAATATTTAAACAATCAAAGTGGACCCCATGCGGCCCAAAAGTGGAAGGTCATTCATGCGGCCAATATAACAAAGAGGACATGAAATCAAGTAAGACAAAAGATAGTGGGACTCGCAATAATTGCAAGCTCTCACTTCAGCAAGCAAGTCAACTAAAAGAAGCTATGAGGGACCCCCACAATAAGGGCAGCAAGGAAAAGATACACGTGAACCATTTAATTAATGGTTCACGTGGCCGAGAAAAATAAATATTAGATGGCCATGCGGCCAACACCAAAATTATCACGCAGCAACCATCAAACAAGGGCCATACGGCCAAAATATTACGTAGGTCATGCGGCAAAAATAATAATATATAGGCCATGCGGCCTCAAGGTAAGCTTGCATTTTGCAAGCAAAGAAATGTCATGGGGCCCACAAAATACAACTGTACAAATATTACCTTGCGGCCTATACAAATAAGGCCACATGGCCAAGCAATTATTTTCATGCGGCAACTAAAGTGCTGGGCCAGGCAGGCAATTTAATGCATGCAAGCAATTGATAAATTCTCATGCGGCTACAATTAGCATTTGCAAGCAAATGCAAATGTATAGGAGATTAAATAATACACTACTATATAGAGCCATGCGGCTCATTATTCTTAATGCATTAAATGCCAGCTACTGTTATGCAGCCAAGAATGTAAGCGAAATAATAACACATGCATTATTATGCATCCAACACAATGCATTAAATAATGCATGCACATGCAACAAGTGCATGCATGAAATTTCCATGCATTAGGCTTACTGTACGTAAGTATGCATCTAACAAATGCATTATAGAATGCTTTAAAGCATTAAATAACTAAGCCTAATGCATTCAACTCATTATTTAAAGCATGCAACTTTGCTGATGATAAATAACTAAGCATAATACAATTACATCATGCGGCTATGTGCATTAAACTCATTAAGTCCATGCGGCTGACTAACAAGGCATCATTTAATGCTTTAAGTATATGCGGCTGGTGCTACATATACAAGCATGCATGCGGCTGACTTGGGTATTGCTCCTTATGCGGCTAAGTGCTTTACGTATGCATGCAAGCTGATGCTGGCTAATGTATTAAAATATGCATGTTTGCTAATATATTTAAAAATATGCAAAGACCATGCGGCTATGTGCATTAATGGCTCCCACAGAGAACATGTCCATAAAAAATACCATGGCCTCCATGCTCCTTCAACCCACAATAGGAACCCAAATCCAGACTCCCGTAGGTCAAATTTGGGTAAAATGGAATTCTCTACAACATGGAACCATCAACTAGCAAAAATATGCAAGTTTGATAGATCAAAACTCCTGAAAACCGATAATACCACAATGCTAGATTTACAAGAATTTAACCATGGAAATAAAAAATGCTAAGTACTAAAGTGGGTTAGAAACACATAAGGAAGACAATGGAACAATAAAAATGGGGTTCCTCCATGAAGTAAGATGCACTTGCCTAAGCTCTCCACTCTCTCAGGTTGGTGGAGAAGTAATGGTGAAGAAGAAGAAGTTAATGTGGAGAGAGAAAAGTTTGGTGGGATATTTAATGAAGAGGGTGGTGGTAGGTGGGAGTTAATAAATGGTGATGGTGGTGGTAGGTGGGGTGGGTTGGTTCTCCAACCAAAATCGAACCAAGCCTAACCACATCAAGCCGAACCGAACCAAGATAAACTCAATGAATTGCCAAAATAAATCAAGCAGGGAGACATGCAATACGGGTTAAAATACGTACACGTATTCCAAATATGTACTACGAGATATGGGCATTACAACTCTACCCACCTTAAAAGAATTTCGTCCTCGGAATTTAATCAAGAGGCTAGAGATTGCAATGACAAGCTATACTAAGCAATCAATCAATCAAACAATCAATCATGCAAGCAAGAAATTTTGAAGGCATGAGGAAGAGGGAAAATATCCTGCTAGAAATCTCTCTGCCGGTTCTGAATCTGAGCCGGGGTCAGGGCATACTGCTGGGGTCTCTGCTGCTGGAAGACTTGTGCCTGAGGCGGCAATGGTCTCGGAGGCTGGTACTGATGTTGCTGCTGCACTGGTGCTGGTGCTGGTCCCCTTACCGAGGGACTAGTCTGGGCCGATGAGGAGAAACCGGCTCTATTCGGACAAGACCCTATCTTGTGGTCCGGTGCTCCACAAGCCAAGCACAATTCCTGTCTCTGCGACACTCCGAAACAACGTGTCCTGGCTTCCCACAATGAGTGCAGCCCATTGTGGAAGACTGCTTCTGCTTCTGTTGCTGAGGGGACGTGACCGACGTCACTGAGGCCGCCTGTCTCGGAGTTCCAATTGTCAAAGCCCTGACTGTCGGGGCTGGTGCTGAAGACTGGGTCATCTGGCCGTGAGATCGCTTTCGACCTCCGGTTCTGTCCACGATCCTGTGGGAGGTATACTCGTGCCTCATGGCCGTCCTCAATACTGCATCAAAAGTTTGATGCTCAAACTGCTCCAATGCCAACAAAATTTTGAGATGGAGCCCCTGCTGGAACCGCTGGGCTCTATCAAACTCGGTCGCCACCAAGGTGGGAGCAAACCGACTAAGCCTGGAGAACTCGGCCGCATATCCATTGACCGTCCTGCCCATCTGCTTCAGATTGGTGAACTTGGTCTGTAGGTCGTACCGAGCCACAACATCGAAGTACTTGGTCTGGAATCTCTCACAAAATACTGTCCAAGCAATAGGTGCCACTAATCCCATAGCTTGTGCCGTCCACCAGCTGCGGGCAAGATCCAGTAACTGCAGGCGCACCATGGCCACCTTCTCGTCTTCCGGAGTCCTGGCTGCCTCTAGAATCACTTCTGTATCCTGAAGCCAAGTATCTGCGGCGATCGCATCTTCGCTGTCATCGAAGAATGGAGGGTTCAGGCGCTTGAAACTGTTCGCTACACTGTTTCCATGACGACCGCCTCTGTTCAGAGCATCTTCCACTTCCTGGTGCAAGATATATCCTCTACGATCCTGGGAAGCTAACAAGGTCCTGATGAGACCCACCAAAGTGCCATCATCAGGCTCTGCAGGCTGGATGGGCTGAACTGGTGGCTCGGGATCCCTGGTAGGCATGACTGTCACCCTCATTTTCTGTATTTCCTGTATTTCATATTTGTACTCGTAATTTGATTTTGGCACGTATTTTATTTTTCTCGACTTGCGGATTTTGGTTTCTCGTAAATGGGTTTTGGACCATGGTTTGGTTTTATTTTGTGGAGTTGGTTTGGTTCATCATGAGTGGAACACCTTAGCTTGTGCTTTACCTCCATTCCACCACAACTCCCCTCTTTATAACCCCACATACTTTTCTCTCTCCTCATTATTTCCATTTATTTCTTCTTCTTCTTCCTTCCTCTACACAACACCATCACCTATAGGCAAGTGCACCTTGCTAACAAATAAGCACCCAATTTTATTTGTCTATTTGATAGATTAGGACATATAGATCAACATTAGAACTTGGAATTTTATGATTTGGAGTCTCCATTGTTCTAGATCTAAGTTTTGATTATTTTCGGAAATCCTTGGTTTTGATCTATTAAACTTTGATTTTTGCTTGTTTTGATGCTTCCATGTGGAAGAGAATTCAATTTTACTCAAGTTAGAACTTTGAAAATCTAGATTTGGCTTTGATTTGACAAATATATGAAGATTTAAAGTTTTGGTGTTCTTGAGGAGTTCATCTCAGCCTCGGTCAAGGCTCTCGGCCAGTGCTCTTTAGCACTTGACCGTTTGCGCACCCGGCCTGTGCTCTTTAGCGCATGGCCGATTGCGCATAGGCTCAGCCAGTGCTTTGCGCTGCGCTGGATTGCGCTGGCGCAAGCTAGCCATGCGCAAGCCAGCCATGCACAAAGTAACCCCTGCGCACTTGACCATTGCGCCAACCTCTCCTGCGCAATTCACTCCTGCGCAATCCACCCCTGCGCAGTCTGGTCATGCGCAATCTAACCCTGCGCGCTTGGACCCTGCGCAGTTCAACCCTGCGCCAACCACCCTGCGCAATCCAACCCCCCCTGACCCCTTGCGCAATCTATTGGCTCTTGGAGATTTGGTTTAATTTCTTTAAGCTTGGCTCTTCTATAGCCCTATACATTGATATTTTATTAGATATTTCATGCCCATTTTATATCCTTACGCCTTTTGTCATGAACTTGATTTTACTTAATATGTCTGCAATAAATATTGTACATTGCTTGGTATGACAAGGAACTAGCATAACACGACAGTGACCCGTAGTGGTGCACTCTTGACATGACCAACCCGACTTGATAGTGGCCCGTGGCGGCGCACTCCTGACTTGACTTGACTTGACTTGATAACTTAACTTGACCTGCCTTGACACCGTGGGTGGTTCTTTCTTGCTTGCTTGTTAAATCCACTTGTCCAGTCTTGCATCATGTCTAGGATGGCACTCCTGGGTACCACGGTCAGGAGTACCTACTAAAATGGATTAAGGCTAATAACTAGAATAATTCAGTAGTCATGAGAGATTTCCCCAGTTACAAGCAATTCCGTTATCCCGGCCGTAATTATTTGGACTTGTAGCCTGCCGTCGAGTAGGGCACATTTCCAGCTCACCGTCGTATGGGGCACATAATTATTGATAACTGCTTAATGAATTCGAATCGCCTGGATAACCTGGATTAGCTGCAGGGCTTGTGGCTGGAGGAACATCTCATTGCATCTTGCTAGTAACTAGGATCGTGATAACCCTAGTTAGTTAATGTAGAAAGCCGTAGGCAATGATTGGCCGTGATTGCTTGGATGGAGTCTAGTCCAGTATAGTATTGTCTAGAATTGATTGATTGTAAAGTTGTACCAGAATGATTGAAGGATTGTCACTATAATGATTGTCACTCCAGATTGTTACTTGACCTGATTCCTTATATTTATCTTGCCGATAAATGGTGGAAAACCAAGTTCCGTTCAGACGAAGGGTTACAACCCCGGTCCTTGTTTGGTTTACGGGTTGTAACCTAGCTATCTGAATAGTCCCATGGTTATCTCATCGTATATCATCCTGTCATGCTTTTCTATATGTCATGTCTTTTTAGTGATTCTATACAAGATTGTCTTTTATATTACCCATCATGCTTTTCTTAAATTACTGTCTTTTATTATGTAATTATATTATTGTGCTGATTGCTGGTTTTTGTTCTTATTTCGTGGCCTCCTTTGTGGGACTTGCTCTTTCTGGGGTCTGACCCAGCTGGTTTTGTATGGCCAGATACCAGAGCAGCTCCAGAGGATCTACCTGTCTTCCAGCCCGATGGTGAACACTAGACGGAACCCGGGCAACGAGTGGGTTTTCTATTTTGTTTCACTCACTCTATTGTAAAATTATTCTTTTGAGGCGTTTAGCCGACGAGCACCTGTTAGCTCGATTGCACTTTACTTCTGTCTGCCTACGGGCTGTAACATGATTGGCAACTCGAGGTTGATCATGTATGACTTAACTCTTGCTAGTCCTTACTTTTTGTACGACTAGCTTCATGATCACCTGGATATGTAATATTTGGGACGCCTTACAATTGTATATTTGGTGGTCTGATATCTTGTAATTATTATTAGTTGGTTGAGATTGAGACAATAGGATAATTTATGACCTTAAGAGACTGATGGCTTGTAGATAAACCCTCACATATCTAGACAGCCGTGACCGTATGGTGAGATGGATTCTATTTCATCATACGTAGCTGGCTATGTCCGCCCCCGCTCTCCAGTATTCTGGTTCTGGGGCGTGACAATGACTCGAGAGGCTGCTCCTGAGTACTGGGCCTGATCTTCTGGTTGCTGCTGGTCCATGGGAGGTGCTTTGCCTTGCTGATCGGCAGGTCCAGGAATAATGTCGCTGAAGAAGACGACATAGGGAACAATAAGGAAGGATCAGGACAGATCAATGATACAAGCATGTGATCAGGACAAGAATATCAGGGATGAGAAGATACGGGCAGAGATCAAGGGCGAGTGCTGATTGAGACATCTATTCGGTAAACCCTCACATATCTTGATTTACAAGACCTGCATGGGCCACACTTAAACCATGTCACGCCCCAGAACCAGAACACTGGAGAGCGGGGGCAGACATAACCAGCTACGTATAATGAAATGGAATCCACTCCACTATACGGTCGCGGCTGTCTAGATATATGAGGGTTTATCTACAAGCCATCAGTCTCTTATGGTCCATAACAAGCCTATTGTCTCAATCACAAGCAAGCAAATAAAATTACAAGATGTAAGATCACCAATTATACAATAGTAAGGCGTCCCAAACATTACATATTCAGCTGATCATGAATCTAGTCATTACAAAACGTGAGAACTAGCAAGAGTTTTAGTCATACATGATCAACCCTAGGTTGCCAATCATGTTACAGCCCGTAGACAGACAGTAAATAAAGGTACAATACGAGCTAACACGTGCTCGCCGGCTAAACGCCTCAAAAGAATATTTTTACAATAGAGTGGGAGAGCCAAAAATAACCCACTCGTTGCCAGGATTCCGTCTAGTGGTCACCATGTGGCTGGAAGGTCGGTAGATCCTCTGGTGCTACTCCGGTATCTGGCCATACAAAATCAGCTGGGTCAGACCCCAGAAAGAGCAAGTGCCACAAAGGAGGCTTCATTTAGGAACTAAAACCAGCAATTAGCACAAGAATAATAATATATAATAAAAGACAGTAATTAAGGAAAAGCATGACAGATGATATACGATGAGATAACCATGGGACTATTCAGATAACCAGGTTACAACCCGTAAACCAAACAAGGACCGGGGTTGTAACCCTTCGTCTGAACAGAATTTGGTTTCTCCCACCATTTATCGGCAAGATAAAATAAGAAATCAGGTCAAGTAACAATCTTGTACAGGATCAAGACAAGACTAGACTGAGTAAACTTCATCCAACATTTCACGGCCCAGCAATAAGTACGGCTTGATACTTTAACTAACTAGGGTTATCACAAGCCTTAGTTACTAGCAAGATGCAATGAGATTATTCCACAGCCACAAGCCCTGCAGACCATCCAGGTTATCCAGGTCGAATATTAGTACAATAAGGGTGCAACACATGACAGTGTGCTAGAAATGTGCCCTACTCGTCGGCAGGCTACAGATCCCAAGTGGGGCGCCCAGATAACGGGATTGCCTGTAGCTGGGAAATCTCTTCATGACTACTGGATTATTCTAGTTGTTAGCCTTAGTCGATTTCAGTGGGTACCCCTGACCGTGGTACTCAGGGGTCCCCGTCCTAGACATGATGCAAGACAAGACGGGTTCATTTGTACAAGCACAATCGTCCACGGTGTCCAGGTTATTAAATCTTGTCATGTCAAGCTGGCCGTCGCAACGGCCTTCAAAATATATATCAGGCCAGGTTTACTTGTCAAGAGTGCGCCACGACGGGCCACTATCAAAAATTATCATGTCAAGTTATAATGTCAAATTATCATGTCAAGTTTACTGTCAGGAGTGCGCCACGTCCGGCCACTATCATGTCATGTCAAAAGTGCACCACAACGGGTCACCATCGTGTCAGAGAGCAATTAATTTGGCACAAGCACACATTTAGTAATTAAATAATAGAAGGGGCAAGTGGTGTGGGGGCTCATGCGGCTCGGAAAAATTTCTTTGCGGCCAGCAAGTGGTGTTCCCATGCGGTCAACAATAAATTCCATATGCAGCTCACATACATCCCCTATGCGGCTAACGTATGTTAATACCCATGCGGATATTTGTGGCCAAGCTATTAATATAAAAGCATGCAAGCATCAGCTTGCATGCAAGCAAATTAAATAACATGGTATTGTCCATGCATGCGACCACAATTAAGACAAATAAAACATTTAAACAATCAAAGTGGACCCCATGCGGCCCAAAATCGGGAGGTCATTCATGCGGCCAATATAACAAAGAGGACATGAAATCAAATAAGACAAAAGATAGTGGGACTCGCAATAATTGCAAGCTCTCACTTCAGCAAGCAAGTCAACTAAAAGAAGCTATGAGGGACCCCCACAATAAGGGCAGCAAGGAAAAGATACACGTGAACCATTTAATTAATAGTTCACGTGGCCGAGAGAAATAAATATTAGATGGCCATGCGGCCAACACCAAAATTGTCACGCAGCAACCATCAAACAAGGGCCATGCGGCCAAAATATTACGTAGGTCATGCGGCAAAAATAATAATATATAGGCCATGCGGCCACAAGGTAAGCTTGCATTTAGCAAGCAAAGAAATGTCATGGGGCCCACAAAATACAACTGTACAAATATTGCCCTGCGGCCTATGCAAATAAGGCCACATGGCTAAGCAATTATTTTCATGCGGCAACTAAAGTGCTGGGCCAAGCAGACAATTTAATGCATGCAAGCAATTGATAAATTTTCATGCGGCTACAATTAGCATTTGCAAGCAAATGCAAATGTATAGGAGATTAAATAATACACTACTATATAGAGCCATGCGGCTCATTATTCTTAATGCATTAAATGCCAGCTACTGTTATGCGGCCAAGAATGTAAGCGAAATAATAACACATGCATTATTATGCATCCAACACAATGCATTAAATAATGCATGCACATGCAACAAGTGCACGCATGAAATTTCCATGCATTAGGCTTACTGTACGTAAGTATGCATCTAACAAATGCATTATAGAATGCTTTAAAGCATTAAATAACTAAGCCTAATGCATTAAACTCATTATTTAAAGCATGCAACTTTGCTGATGATAAATAACTAAGCATAATGCAATTACATCATGCGGCTATGTGCATTAAACTCATTAATTCCATGCGGCTGACTAACAAGGCATCATTTAATGCTTTAAGTATATGCGGCTGGTGCTACATATACAAGCATGCATGCAGCTGACTTGGGTATTGCTCCTTATGCGGCTAAGTGCTTTACGTATGCATGCAAGCTGATGCTGGCTAATGCATTAAAATATGCATGTTTGCTAATGTATTTAAAAATATGCAAAGACCATGCGGCTATGTTTGCATTAATGGCTCCCACAGAGAACATGTCCATGAAAAATACCATGGCCTCGATGCTCCTCCAACCCACAATAGGAACTCAAATCCAGACTCCCGTAGGTCAAATTTGGGTAAAATAGAATTCTCTACAACATGAAACCATAAACTAGCAAAAATATGCAAGTTTGATAGATCAAAACTCCTAGAAACCGAAAATACCACAAGGCTAGATTTACAAGAATTTAACCATGGAAATAAAAAATGCTAAGTACTAAAGTGGGTTAGAAACACATAAGGAAGACAATGGAACAATAAAAATGGGGTTCCTCCATGAAGCAAGATGCACTTGCCTAAGCTCTCCACTCTCTCAGGTTGGTGGAGAAGTAATGGTGAAGAAGAAGAAGAAGTTAATGTGGAGAGAGAAAAGTTTGGTGGGATATTTAATGAAGAGGGTGGTGGTAGGTGGGAGTTAATAAATGGTGATGGTGGTGGTGGGTTGGTTCTCCAACCAAAACCGAACCAAGCCTAACCACATCAAGCCGAACCGAACCAAGATAAACTCAATGAATTGCCAAAATAAATCAAGCAGGGAGACATGCAATACGGGTCGAAATACGTGCCCGTATTTCAAATACGTATTACGAGATATGGACATTACACTAACCCACTCGCTTTTTCCTGAAGGTGACCCATGGTCTTTGGTATAAAAATGGGCAGATAGATGGGCCTTGACCTTGGCAATACCAGCATGATCATCTATCCTGGACAACAAAGACTTCTCGTCGACCACCGACACCAAGAGGGAGATCAAGAAGCAGTGCAATGTAGCCAACAAACACCACTAAGGTAATGGTCCTTACGAGAACATAAACAGTGCATGCAAGCATGGTGGTGGACGTTACTACTTGTAGTTAGAGCTGTCAAGTGGGCCGGACCGGCCCAAATTTTGGTGGGTCGGGCCTCTCAGGCCCGTGCATTATAGCGGGCCGGACCGAAAGGGTGAAAACATAAGCCCAGTCCGGCACATGTCCCATGACACGGTGGATTTCGTACCGAACTGTACCGGGCCGGTCCCGATATATTCTATGTAGATAAATGTTGACATAAAAAAAGAAGATAATTATATGATAAAAATGCATTCATACTTCATTTCTTCCATTAGTTTGGCTCATCAATCACAAAATATCTTCCTATACTTCATTTCTTCTCAGGATATGGGAGGCCCATTATTCTAAGTAAGAACATACTGTCCTAGTTAAGAATGTCCATATGTTCATGCAACTACAACTTTTCTGTCTTGATGTTTAAATGCGAACATGCAACATTGCACCGAAGGTCTACGGTGGTTTAAAGCTCAAATTGACTAATTGAGTAGAAAAGGACACAAGAACTATGCTTTTTCAAGAAAGAAATATCGCTAGTAAACTAATAGTTCCATATCTTATAAAACATGAATCTACCAAATGCTTCAGCGCCCGGGAATAAGAATGTGCTGTATAATGACACCAGGTGGATCTTAGAAACAACAATTCCAACGACCATGAGCCGGCTCTAAATTGTACTCTTAAAATTTCATGATATGATTAGTTTAAAAAAAAAATAAACTAGGGTGCATGGTACTCCAAATTATTCTGATTTTATAACACAATCTTTAAAATATTCAGGGGCCGGGCCTTTAATGGGCCGAGATATAAGACCCGGCACGTTTCGATATACTTGGTTGGACCGATTCGGGCTCACAATTAACCGAATCGGACCAGCGCATGGGTTATTTTTTCGGGCTGGACTTTTGCTGGGCTGGGCCAACCCGATCCATTTAACAGGTCTACTGATAGTTGACATTTTATGTACTTGATCCAACCTATTGTTAAACCAAAACAAATAATAAACCAAACAAAAACAGCTAAACCAAAGCAAAAAATAACTAACATGTCGGATTTCCGCCAACGGTCTGGTAGAAATTGGACATATCCAATTTCCGCTAGTCCATCTGGCAGAAAGATCTTTGTTTCGATATTTTGTTAAACATGTGCATTTCTTTCCAATTTTGACAAACTTGGCTATGCTACAGAAAATTCTGTACCAAATACTCGTTACCAGATAACAGATACATTTTATATGATTTCAATATCTCAAAGATTCATCAAGTATCGTGCGTCAGGGGGCGTCGGCACGTCGGCGGCATTATCGAGGTGGCGGCTAGGACTGGGAGAGGAAGACGAGGAGGTGAGTGAGAGAAGAATTGGAATTATGACCGACTCTTGTTCTGGGTCTGGAAGAGGAAGAATAGAGGAGAGAGGAGAATTAGAATTAGGGCTGGTTCTTGTCCACCGCCTTGTTAGCAATCACCCGAATAAAACACATATTATACGCAAATTTTTTCGTATCTTACATAAACGTATAATATTTACGTACTTTTGAAAATTTTGGATTTGTACGCGAATTTTAAACTTGTGGCATTTTAAACGCGTACCGTACGAATTTTTAAAAAATTTGGCCAAAAAAATGTGACCAAGAAACTCGACTCTTGCTGCTATTAGATATTAAGACCGGCACAATTCTAAAAAATTATCAAAAGAAAAGAAGAAAAAATCTCACAGTAACCAAAAAAAGAAATCCAAGAGTCTTTGCACATGTTGCTTGCAACAATCAAAGAAAATTTTTTCGATTTTCCATCATCCAACCTCTTCTTATTCTCACACTGAACCCTTGTTTATGAAGGAGCAGAGGTGGGTGGGCCCTATATATATACGAAATTTTTAGTGCCGAATTGATTCATATGAAACATACTAAACACGAATTAAATCTGATCCGAATGTTTTTCGTTAGACGAATTTTTGACCGATTTTTTGACCGTATTTTACTTATATTGTGCCGATTTATACTCGTACTTTTGCCGTTCCGAATTTTTTCCATTTGCCGAATTGCTAACAAGGGTCCACCGTGGGAGTCTCTTATAACGAAGTCTCAAATATGATTTTCCTATTGTACACCCCAGAAACATACCTGATTGGACCCATTTGCTTTGAAAATATGACCCGTGCCAATCCATTAATATCACACGTTCCGTCCTGGCCTGACCCGTTAAATTTTAAAATTTATGAACGGACTTCTTTGGACAATTTACGGTTCAAAGCCAGATCGAAATCACGAGTCTGATGTCCTTTGCCTTGTTCCTGACCTGAACGAGCAAGCCAATTATTGAACTCATTGCTGACCTTTTTCTCGATATGGAACTTAATTGTCGGTATTTGCTTCTCAATCATCTTAATTTCTCAGCGTTTTCACAGGAATACACTCCTAGGTAAATCTTCTTTATAAGATTACAAGTTTTTTAGTGCAAGGTGTGTCAAATATGTGACAGTATTGACAACGACGGAACCAAAAATTCAAGTTGAGTAGGCTAATTGTGCGTTAACTCATATAAAAAAAACATGAAAAAAGAAAAAAAAAAATTAGATGAACTAGAGCCCACTCCAACTCTTATATGGTTATTCCTCTGGTGACTCACACGTCAAGTGCATGTTCGAGACCTGAAAGAAATCTTAAATAGTCTTGATAGCCTCTGCATTGTTCTTTTTGATCGACTACAACTCCAGATGCTCTGTTTTACTTTTACCAACAATGTGAACTTTCATGATATGCTAGTGATTTCATTCATTTTCACACTATATATTACTGAACATTTCAAAGTGCTCAAATAAGTGCAAAATCTATCAATTTAAGGTGTTTAATTTTTGCATTTTAAAGTATTCATCATTCTATAGTGAGACTTTTTTCAAGTATTGAGTCATAAGCTCCCAAATCTTGAGCTTATAAAAAAGACACTATTACAACCTTTAGTAAACTTTATTATTACAAAACACGTCCAAACCATCGTAATCTTTTCTTATTTTCATTTTCTTTAGTCTACAAAAACAAAAGACAAAACTAGTTTCGAATTTGTCAAATTATAAAATAATTTTTGGTTTTCAAAATGGACATTTTGCTTAAAATTTAATCTTTAAATAATTTTTAGTTCCAAAAAAAGGCAAAATATAAGGGCACATAACATTTTGATCGGAGCTCGCCAAGTGTTAGTTTTCCATTATTTACAAGTTTGCCACTGAAAAAATTACTCAGGACTATCCAAGTGGTAGGTATAAAAGATAACTCTTATAATTTTTGTCTCTTCCCCACTCTCCATTCTCTCTCCCCTTTTTTTTTTTCTCAAAACCCTAGTTCTGGTCCCAACTTTTTCTCAACCCCACATTTCTCCAAACCCTAGAAGATTCTCCAAGGAAGGTTCTTAGTATATTCGGTACGATTACGTCAGCTAAACGACAATTTTTTTTTAAATAATTTGTTCTTTTGAAATAATCTTATATTTTGTCCCAATGTAAAAATTATGGAAGAAAGTGGATCATCACGTCTATCAATCGAGGAAACCGGATCTTCCGAAGAACACGACAAAATATCCAAAGAACTCTCGGTAAATTTTCGACCGACCAAATACGTAGTCGACACATAGAGTTCTCCCGAAGACTTGGACACTAGGACTACCAAATATTGTGGCAGTCCCGAAATAAACAGTCTGTAAAGTTGGACTGCCACAAAATATGGCAGTCCAAGAAGTAACTAGGACTGTCAGATTATGCGGCAGTCTATGTGTAGAAATACTGTACAATAGGACTGCCAGACTTTCTGGCAGTCCATAAAACACGAAGGACTGCCATATTACGCGGCAGTCTATGTGTAGAACTAGTGTAAAATAGGATTGCCACAAAACATGGCAGTCCAAGAAGTAACTAGGACTGTCAGATTACGCAACAGTCTATTTGTAGAAATATTGTACAACAGGACTGCCAGACTTTCTGGCAGTCCATAAAACACGAAGGACTGCCAGATTACGCGACAGTCTATGTGTAGAACTAGTGTAAAATAGGATTGCCAGACTTTCTGGCAGTCTATAAAATACGAAGGACTGCCAGACTGTCTGGCAGTCCTGTTGTACAGTCCTGAAGGAATGCCAATTTTCCTTGACAGTCCTGAAGTTGTTCATATTGTAATTTTTTTTGTAATTGTGATTGGCAATTTTTTTTTGAAATTTAATGTAGGGCATACCACCTCCTATTTTCATTGACTTGAGTAATATATTCTCAACGGATGTCACCTTTGAATCTTATGAAGAAGCATTAGAATGGTGCAGACAAGTTGGAAGGCAAGCAAACACAGTCCTTATTATTTCAAGGTTATTACGAGGCCCGTCGTGTCGTAAAACTGCTGATCTTGGATGCGAAAGAGGTAGGACATTTAGGCTTCATCGCAGAAAAGAAGAATATGCCCGAAAAAAGTCTCGAAGAAGGCGGTAGGGTCCAGAAAGTGTTGTCCTTTCAAGATAGTGCTTGTCTTAAGACATGATGGAAAGTGGACAGTTGATGTCAGAAATGGGATGAACAATCATACGCTGGCGGAGACACTTACTGGTCATCCCTATGCCGGAAGGTTGAATAAAGAGGAGAAGAAGTTAGTTGAAGAATTGTTCAGCTCCGGAGTTGCCCCGAAATAAATTTATTTCGCGGTGCGCCAGAAGAATGAAAAGAACAAGTCTGCGATGAGGACAATCTACAATGCACTCTCGAGATCGAGGACAAATACCCTAAGAGGAAGAATGGCGATGCAACAAGTTTTGAAGTTACTTGCCGACAATCACTATGTGTAGTACCATAGAAGACATCCGCCGTCTAATGAAATTACTTCTATGTTTTGGACGCATCCGGATTGTACGCATTTGGCACGGTCCTTTGCCGATGTCTTGGTGGCTGATTGCACGTACAAGACTAACAAATTCAAGATGCCACTTTTTTACATTGTCGACTTCACGTCAATGGGTAAATCATTTTTAGTTGTATTTTGTTTCTTGAAGAATGAAACCGTAAATGACTATACATGGGCATTGAACAAATTGAAGACACTTTACACTGGACACAAAGAGCCGTCTGTTTTTGTCACCGATTGAGAATATGCATTGATGAATGCTATAGATATCGTATTTCCTCATGCTCGTAGACTACTATGCACATGGCATATTAATCGAAATATTCAAGCACAATGCAAGAGCATGTTTGAAAAAGTAGAAGACAAACTTGATGTCACGTCCCAATCCCGGAGGATCGAAAACTAGCCACTGGACGTGATGCCATACAAGTCTAGATTGCACTTGTACAAGGCAAAACCATTACAGTTCCTGGTATTTCTCAGAAAACATTGATAACACAGCAAAATCAAGCATATAAATTGAAGTCACACAAGATATGAAGAATGTATCTCTTTATTGATAATCATAATGGATTACAAGACTTGCAGCAGAATACAGAGTTTACAACTGATTACAAGACTTTTGAATAGCCAACTGAATGTATACACTTGTCCTTTAGGCTACAAATGAAGATACCGACTTCTTTACAATGAACTTGCCAATATGGCTATAATCTCACTGGTATAACTGGGATCCACTGTTCCATACATTATGTCCCGTATAGCAGAAGACATCGTCTTGAAAGAAGAGCTTATGCACACCCATCCGATTCATCGATGCCAAGCACTGATTCACAGGATTTCTCCCAAGCAAACACCTGTAATATTGCCCACAACGCGGGTCAGTACATCATCAATGTACTGGCGAGCGGTGCTGGCCCAACTCACCTAAGAAGACAACACTAAGTAATCATGTTACAGAACATTATTAACAATGCTCTTTCTTGTTGCCTTAGGGTCAATTTCATGTTATAGCTGACAAGAAGTAAAGCATGCAAATCTCATAGCCAACATAATTTAAAGCATACAGATATCACCATTTGGTGATTCTTATCCACGGTCGTATAGCCATCCCTGTATATTTATAATACTTTGCCTGCACAAGATATTGTTAGAAACAATATCATGATTCAATATAAATATCACCGTTCAGGTGATTCTTACCAACAGCCGACATCCTTCCTTGTAATTGAGTAATAACTTACTCTGCCTGCATAAGACATCATTAGCACCGGACCTATCTATATGAAGGTCACTGGCGACACGCCATCTTGGACCGTCTTACTGGTACAACGGCGCCCTTTCAATACAGGTAGCTAGCCTCACTGCAAGTCCCGTTTACCGATGCCAGTACGTCGGCACCAATCCTTGTTCCCCCTAGGACGAACCGGGTTCCATGGCCCAGGAATACCATTCGAGGAACCACCTTGTCGACAAGTTGTCCATGACCATGCAACTATATGCAACTTATCCAAGAAGAAAACATATAATGCATGATAAGAAAAACTAAGTAATTCAGCCACCATTCTCATTCATATTGCCATCTTGCCATTTAGCCATCTTGCCATCTTTCTAGGGTCTTGGCGCAACCAGCATTCTACATCGGCGACGGGATAATAGAATGTTGTTACCCAATCCCTTTTGCTACTTCTTTGATACCATACATCTTTCCAACCAAACTCAGTGTACTCACCGTCCAATTCCTGGAACTTAGCATCTGTTTATCATACAATCATTCGAATGCAATCAAGCATACTCACTACCCAGTTCTTGGGTCTTACCATCTGTTTTGCCATCTATTCATTGAGCCAAAGCTCGATATACTCACCGCCCAAGTATTTGGGACTTTGCCTTCACCTGTCATGTAATTCTTCGCAACATCGTACAAGCATACAATTCATCTAGCAACAACAGTTTACGTTCAAGTGATTATTATCTTTTATTATCTTTTTCGAATTCCATACAAGGTGTTATTGAGCAACACAATAAGAAACATAGCACACTATCCTTTATTTTAAGCGTGAAGCTAAAGGATCTTTGAAGGGTTCAACACTACTCACATTCATAGGACGATTTCCGCCACGATCGCATAGCCTTCCAAGCGATCCTTCGCATAATCCCAAGTCCAACAAGGCTTCATCGAACCAACCATCCATTATAAGCCATCTAGCGGGTCGGGGCACTACAATATATACCACTCAAAAAAAGTTTCGTCCTCGAAACTTAAAACAAAACTCATCCCCAAAACTTCAACCAACTTTTCATGAAACTTCTCAAAAAAAATCAACTTACACCATTTAATATTTCTCTGCAATCTCTCGAATGATTTCAAGTAATATACCGTCTCGATATAGCATCCCAATTGATCCAAAATAGTTTACCATCTTTGATCTTTCCTCCGACACTCGTGCAAATCCTTTAGCACATGATAATCCTCCCCGTGGCTTCGTTTGAATTCAGCATATCACTTAGTTGGAATCATACACATATTTTAGGTGTCTCCAAAATACATACATTTTAGCCAAGTTCAGTGATAGAGAAAGCGAACGAGCTACGGTGTAACTTCCTTTCCGAACATCAATAATTCTCTTTGAGCATCGTATAATCCTACTTGTTTATTCAATATTCCAACCAACTAATAACACAATAAATGTTACCAATTCCAACTCGAAAAATTTCCACAATCGATCCAAAATTCTCCAAAGTATTTCGATTTAGATGTATCAAGTATTCCTTTCAAGTTCATTGTCATCCATGCCACCAAAGTTGATAAATCCTATAGCCACATTTCATTTCGATATCCGATTCTCATCGATCAATTCTTGTATTCGTCATCGTTCGCATCCATACACTTTGTTTACAACTTGTAAATTTCCTGATCATAATCCATCTTCCAAATTGTACCATCCATTAAATTGTACCCCCATTCCACTCTTGTAACATTTCTTGTTGTACCCAAATATATTCTCTTATTGATAAGCCAACATATTATCCTCTCGCATAAGCAACATCTTCTATCCAACAACATTAATCCCGAGGGTCATTCCTATTCACATTCGCTCTCGCCGATCTCGGCTACATGCACTATCCCATTCTGTCATTACACTTATTCTCAATTCTGATCCGATCAATAAAATTATTCAAACTGTCTCAAAGCACTATCATCAATTTTATGCCGCTCAATATTAATCAACCAAATCCAACCAGTTCCAATAATTTCCAGCATTCCAACCAATGCAACTCAATTTCTGAAACCAACATGATCCGTCATCCCATCCAACATTATAACATCAAATTTTCCAAATATCCATTATATTCCGAAGCCTACCTTCCAACACATCTTACTCATTCCGACTATACTCACGCAACATCAATAGGGACATCCTACGGTTTTCCAACAGTCAACATAGCATTCAGTCAAGTCTCTATGGTCAGCTAATCTAAGCCAAACCAAACATTCAGCTAGCTCATATGAGATGACTAGCTATCAGGGATATACTTATCTCTTATCTTAGAGGCAACCAATTCTCATCATAGGGTAACTCTATGGTCTGACCAACTTAGGGACATGGGATACCACCCCAAATCTTATGAACTTATTCCCAACACGAACAACTGAAGAACTTAGCCAACCAATCAAAAACTTAAGCAACCAACCAACATTCTAGGCAACCAACCGACACTCTAGTCAACCAACCGACAATCTAGGCAACCAGCCGACACTCTAGTCAACCAACCGACATTCTAAGCAACCAACCGACACTCTAGGCAACCAACCGACAATCTAGGCAACCAGCTAACAATCTAGGCAACCAGCCGACATTTTAGGGTCAAGTCTTTCTACCCGTTCTCATACTCGGGCCATACCGAACGAAGTCTCATTCTAGACTTACCCGTAACCGACAAAATCTATCCGACAATTCTATCCAACAATTCTATCCCACAACTCTATGGGTCAATCTCGAAGCTATCATATAAAATTCCTCAATCGAGTATCCAAGATTTCAATTTCTACTTGCATAGACATAGTATTACTTGTTCAATCCGACTTGTATTCTCATATCGTACTCAAATTGTCTATTCAATCGGGTCAACTATTCCGAGTTATCATCCGACATTGCTATCTCAATAGTTTATCACTTATGATCTCTTCCTACGGTCTCTTTGCGACATATTCATTTCCCACATTCTAGATCATCGATACGGTCCGTACTCTCTTAACCAACAAAATAAGGTAATTACATAATCATATTTCTTCCGAGGCATCATTTATAAATTTTCTAGCACCAACACGGTCATCCCTTAGCAATTCACTTTAACCATCAATATTCGTTTTACATCATCTTCTTGTGATTCTATAAGAAGATTTACTATTCATGCACCGATCCAATCTCTATAGCACCAATCATCTAGCATTCGTACTTCGGTCATCCAATTGAATATGACATAACTTAATTAGCTAAGTCATAATCCAGCAATTCTATATTCCACCAAACTTGTTATTCATGCGACAACATCATCTACCGATATGGTCTATTACATATCGCTGCACCTCGATACTTATTTGTATCCCAGCCATTCGACTCTCGTAAGGAACATCTATTCTTTCATGCATCAAGGAACAAGTACTCATTCTCTATGCCTCAAAATAGTCAAGGGTCATAACTTGTTAATTCGGAACACATCAAATTTTCTCCAGCACACTGCACCACGTGCTAAGATCATCAATTCCTCAAGCCCACTTTCTACTTTTTGGTCGATGCAACTCTCTGCATCTTCTAAATCATTCACAATATCCCGATAAGCGTCTAACATCACCATCAATTCTGTCGATAACTAGCATGCAATTTCTTATACTCAATTCCAACATCGTTCAATATTCGGTCCATCTTATTCTTGTAAAATCTTTCGATAGTAACACCACACCATCGTTACTAAGCCTGCCATCCTCCTTACCCAACTGATTCAAGTCTTTGCCTGAATCTGAAATTCGTTTCCTTCCCAACCAAGGCATCATTTCATATTCTTAATTCTCTTATTACCCAACATAATGCTACCCGACATGGTCCAGCGATGGTTCATCTGAACACATCAAATTCTCACAGCGGGTCATCCAACTTAATCATCAAGGGACATTCCTAGCCGTCATGTATCAATCGTAAGCTCAGCTACGATTCGATACCACCCAATACCTTATAGGTAAAGCAATCACAAAATCATAAACACATCAAGGTTCAAGGGACATCTTATTATGACGAGGGTATACGTAATATACCACTCAGAGTTCAAGCCATTCCGACACAATATTCTCTCGCATCAAACCAACATCCAATCTGGACTATCCATCCTGCAGTGGTTATGCTGACCACAAATATCAACTCAAGATTCTGTCGATTCCCATTCACCGAAATCCATGCACATTCTGTTCCAACATACCAAGCCATCACCCACGGTCGATTGCTGCATAACAATCGACTCAAAGAATCCCATGCATAAGACATCCAACATACATCACAAACTTATTATCGCATCGCATCATTGTTATTCTTTTTGGTATATTTTAGAAATTCAACAAAGCACACATATCACAACCTACATATTTAGACTTATTGTATAGAACACCCAGTGAGAGGTTAGAATGATCAACGGACTTTCAGTCAAGGGAACAACTTAGAATATTTTGGAAGCAACACAGAATAATCGTAGAAGCACTATGAGTCATCATAGAGGCAACTTTGATTTCATCGCGGAAGAAACTTTGAGTATTCGCGGAAGCAACTTTGATTCACCGTGGAAGCAACTTTGAATAATCGTGGAAGCAATCTTTGAATCATCGCAGAAGCAGCTAAGAATCATCTTAGTAGCAACATTGATTTGAAACAAATCGAATAGGAATCCGAGGACGTAAAGCCGTGCTCTGATACCATTATGTCACGCCCCGATCCCGGAGGATCGAAAACTAGCCACTGGGTATGATGCCGTACAAGTCTAGATTGCACTTGTATAAGGCAAAACCATTATAGTTTCTGGTATTTCTCAGAAAATATTGATAACACAGCAAAACCAAGCAGATAATTGAAGTCACACAAGATATGAAGAATGTATCTCTTTATTGATAATCATAATGGATTACAAGACTTGCAGCGGAATACAGAGTTTACAACTGATTACAAGACTTTTGAATAGCCAACTAAATGTATACACTTGCCCATTAGGCTACAAATAAAGATACCGACTTCTTTACAATGAACTTGCCAATATGGCTACAATCTCACTGGTATAACTGGGTCCCACTGTTCCATACATTATGTCCCGTATAGCAGAAGACATCGTCTTAAAAGAAGAGCTTCTGCACACCCATCCGATTCATCGATGCCAAGCACCGATTCGCAGGATTTTCCCCAAGCAAACACCTGTAATATTGCCCACAACGTGGGTCAGTACATCATCAATGTACTGGCGAGCGGTGCTGGCCCAACTCACCTAAGAAGACAACACTAAGTAATCATGTTACAGAACATTATAAACAGTGCTCTTTCTTGTTGCCTTAGGGTCAATTTCATGTTATAGCCGACAAGAAGTAAAGCATGCAAATCTCATAGCCAACATAATTTAAAGCATACAGATATCACCCTTTGGTGATTCTTACCCACGGTCGTATAGCCACCCCTGTATATTTATAATACTTACTCTGCCTGTACAAGACATTGTTAGAAATAATATCATGATTCAATATAAATATCACCGTTCAGGTGATTCTTACCAATAGCCGACATCCTTTCCTGTAATTGAGTAATAACTTACTCTGCCTGCATAAGATATCATTAGCACCGGACCTATCTATATGAAGGTCACTGGCGACACGCCATCTTGGACCGTCTTACTGGTACAACGGCGCCCTTTCAATGCAGGTAGCTAGCCTCACTGCAAGTCCCGTTTACCGATGCCAGTACGTCGGCACCAATCCTTGTTCCCCCTAGGATGAACCGGGTTCCATGGTCCAGGAATACCGTTCGAGGAACCACCTTGTCGACAAGTTGCCCATTACCATGCAACTATATGCAACTTATCTAAGAAGAAAATATATAATGCATGATAAGGAAAACTAAGTAATTCAGCCACCATTCTCATTCATATTGCCATCTTGCCATCTAGCCATCTTGCCATCTTTCTAGGGTCTTGGCGCAACCAACATTCTACATCGACGACGGAATAATAGAATGTTGTTACCCAATCCCTTTTTCTACTTCTTTGATACCATACATCTTTCCAACCAAACTCAGTGTACTCACCGTCCAATTCCTGGGACTTAGCATCTGTTTATTATACAATCATTCGAATGCAATCAAGCATACTCACTACCCAGTTCTTGGGTCTTACCATCTATTTTGCCATCTATTCATTGAGCCAAAGCTCGATATACTCACCGCCCAAGTATTTGGGACTTGGTTTCACCTGTCATATAATTCATCGCAATATCGTACAAGCATACAATTCATCTAGCAACAACAGTTTACGTTCAGGTGATTATTATCTTTCATTATCTTTTTCGAATTCCATGCAAGGTGTTATTGAGCAACACAATAAGAAACATAGCACACTATCCTTTATTTTAAGCGTGAAGCTAAAGGATCTTAGAAGGGTTCAACACTACTCACATTCATAGGACGATTTCCGCAACGATCGTATAGCCTTCCAAGCGATCCTTCGCAAAATCCCAAGTCCAACAAGGCTTCATCGAAACAACCATCCATCATAAGGCATCTAGCGGGTCGGGACACTACACTTGATATGGACCGCTTCACAGAATTCTACAACAATTGGACCCTTGTGTGGCGAGCAAGTACTGTAGACGCTTTTGACAAAGTATGGTTGGAGTTCAACGAGAAGTGGGAAAGTAGCAACAAGCAATGTATATCTTATATCAAAGACACATGGGTTGATCCACATAAAGAAGATTTCGTCTTAGCATGGACGAATAAGGTGAAGCATTATGACACGACCACTACCAACCGTGCCGAAGGTTCACACTCAATACTGAAGAAATATCTACATTCATCGGTCGGTGGTTTTGTGTCAGTTTGGCAGTCGATAAATCTAATGACCAATTCGACGGTGAACGAGATAAAGGCTTCATTTCAGATGAGCCTGAATATTGTAAAGCACGAACATAGGAAAGAAAAGTTGTTGTCTGATTTAGTCCATGTATTGTCTCACTATGCATTGGTGTTGATATTTGATGAGATTACTCGGGCGAATTCAGTTGGTTTTGATACCAAAGAATGTGGTTGTAATCATCGACATTCTCTCGGCCTTTCTTGTGCTCATGAGATCAACGAATATCGACGTCAATGTAGACCTATTCCAGTAGTGGTCGTTGATCAACGTTGGAAATAATTGTCAGTCATGCCTATGGTGGACAGTCATGTCGATTTTTTTTCCTTGCTAGAAGTTAAACTCCTTCATGCAAGATTGTGTGCTGCACTAGAACCTGAGAGGAAGTCTATTGAACTTACCCGGCAAGTAGTCATGTGCATGAGCCATCTGTTGTCGTTGCCCCGAAGGGTAGACCACCAAGAAGACTTACAAGAACACATAAGAAGAAGCTCGAGTCTACTAGAAGAGAACTATCATTATTTGAGCATATTGAAAGAAGCGTGGAAAGGTTCGTTTGTCCAAAGAGAAATGACAAGCTTCCTATTCAACGAAAGAAACAAAAAACAAGAGTTGGTGTCACATTCGACATATACATTCATATATTTCATCCTGCGATACGGAAGTACATTTGGTCTATTAAAGATGTGCCTAAAGATGGACATTGTGGGTACCATGTTCTTGCAAGACATCTAGGCTATTCCGTTAAAGACGGATGGAGATAGGTTAGAGCAGAGCTGTACGAGGAGTTGGAGTCTCTTCCCTTCTACAGCAAATTACTAAGCCCAGATACAATTAGAGAATTGTTGACAAGCATTCCGTGCGCCGATCAGACTACTGGAGAGGAACATTACATGGATGTCCCTTCTGCTACATATCTATTCGCTAACAGGTACAATATACCAACACATTCTTATTAACGTAAAAAGTTTGATAAATACTTATACTGCATTTGTATTCGCTTACAGGTACAAGATTCCAATTATCATTCTATCCAAGAGAAGTAACAACACATTCTTTCCAATGACCGCTCCTCCGGCAGACTACACTATGTCCACTCTATATGCCATTGGACTTGATGATAATCACTTCGTCATCCCGCGATTGATCGGGCACAGTCCTATTCCTCCATCTGATCTAGTCTGGTATAAATATGCTCCGGAAGAATCGATTGCTTGGACGACACTCTACACCGATGCGATCAATGTCTACAAGAAGATAACAAAGTACGTGGAACCAATACCAAGGTCGAAAGACCACTACGATGTATTGATTGACTGATAGTGGGTCCTACACCGATACTTTTATCATATTTTGTAAACAGAAAGAAGGAATTTATATCTTTTGTCACATTTTGTAAACAGAAAGAACAAAGTTTATATCTTTTGTCACATTTTGTAAACAGAAAGAAGGAAGTTTATATTACTACTTGGAAACTTTATTTTAGAGTATCACATTTGAGTATCGGTTTTGGTATGAGTATCTTATTAGAAAATATAAAGCGGAGTTGAGTATCACATTTATATTTGAGTATCGCAAATATATTTCAGTATCACAAATATATTTGAGTATCAGTTTGAGTATCACATTTGACTTTACAACAAGGTTTAACCACGACTGCCCAGTTTCCTGGGCAGTCCTAGTTCACAACAAGTTTTAACTAGGACTGCCCAGATCACTGGCAGTCCTTCATGCATGACGGACTACCAGAGATCTGGGTAGTCCTAGTTAAAACTTACTGTGAACTAGGACTGCCCAGATCTATGGCAGTCCGTCATGCATGAAGGACTGCCAGCGATTTGGGCAGTCAAAGTTAAAACTTGCTGTGAACTAGGACTGCCCAGATCGCTGGCAGTCCTCGTTAACAGAAAGTTTAAACTTGGACTGCCCAGATCGCTGACAGTCCTTCATGTATGACGGACTGCCAGAGATCTGGGCAGTCCTAGTTAAAACTTTCTGTGAACTAGGACTGCCAAGGAAACTGGGCACTCCTCGTTAACAGAAAGTTTAAACTTGGACTGCCCAGATCGCTGGCAGTCCTTCATGCATGACGGACTGCCAGAGATCTGGGCAGTCCTAGTTAAAACTTGCTGTGAACTAGGACTGCCCAGGAAACTGGGTAGTCCTTGTTAACAGAAAGTTTAACTTGGACTGCCCAGTTCTCTGGCAGTCCATCATGCATGTAGGACTGCCAGAGAACTGGGAAGTCGTTAAAACTTTGCGATACATGATACTTAATCAAATACTTCAATCAAATACGACGCTCAAACGATACTCAATCAAGTAAGATGCTCAAACGCAATATGATACTTATACGACATTAAGTATTCGAAACATATTACAACAAAATGTTGGTGTTCAAAATATAATACAATAAAAACGACATTAAGTATTCAAAACACATTACAACAAAAACGACACACAAAATGTTCAAACAAATACAACAAAGTCATTTTGTCTCATGACGCATCTTAGTACGTCGCTCGTTTTCGAGAAATGGATAGTCCGATGTGATGTTCATCTGGTTAGCAACGTCCACGTAGTTCTCTCCCTTACACAGCACGAGACTTTTTCCCAAGTTTCTTACTTTGGAAGCCTGAAGGAAAAAATAAGGGTTAAAATTAGCCAGGTTACTATACTGGTAAACATTAATTCGACATACTACTACTTGCCATCTTTTGTAGTGCATCAAGCAGGCCTGCCTTGTTTGGTAGAGGAGCAGCTACCAGTACTTCATCACCTCGCGTATCTGGATTCAACATCATACCATGTCCGGCCTCTACATAATAATTCATATAGTCATCACTATAATCCCACATCTGCACCACCGGACGTCGTTGAGTTTCAGCGACTACATGACGTTGCCATTCAGTGAAGAAGTAAGAGCCCCAACGGTAGTCCGACGGGACATAAGTTGATGCTTTGGTCCCTTTTGAAGAAGTCCTCAAATTTAATGTGCTCGGTATAGTTTGCACGTAGCCAAACTGACGAAGCACTCTGTCTGGCATGTGAGGCTCCTCAATTTCATGACAGGATATCAGACCTTGAAATAGTGAAACTCCTTGCAACGAACGAGAACTATTTCGAAGATCCCGATATGGATGCCAAATAATCTACATCATAGTATAAGTAATCAAGACTTAAGAAGTTAGTATTGTTTCACTAGAATGAAATCCTAAGTAAATAAAAATTTAAGTTAGCATTGTCTCACCTCCTTTTCGTTCATATCTTCAAGTGCGACACGCATGGAAGCCAAAGTATACGGATGTCTGCTATCTATCTTAACTGGATTCCACTTGCACATCCTATGTAGCTACGCATCGTAGTCTTTGTTAAGAGTAGCCCTCTTTAGCGTCAAAAAATGTTCGTATATCCATGCCTGTACATGAAATGTAGAATGAACACATATTAATCGACCTAATTTAATTTAAACTATAAACAAAGTATGATTTAATTGACTCACATGGAGCAGAGTTTGACAACCAGCTATAGTCTTCGATCCGACTCGAGATGCAGCCCCAAGTTCACGGTAGAGATAAGCTAGTATACCGCTTCCAAAGGATATTTGATCCACAGTGCCTAAGTTCATAAAATTGTTTATATATTTGGCGTGAATCGAGGTTCCGGACTTATCCGGAATGCAGACGGCTCCCAAGATGAAATACATGTATGCCCGGGCCACTACATCGTCGTTGGCATCGTCCTCATCGTCATCTTCATCGTCCTCATCGTCATCATCATCAATGCGTGTATTCCTAAGAAAACTCAAAGGAACTCCGTACAACTTCTTAAACTCGGGGAGACTGACAAAATTCTCTGTCTTAATACCGAGTGGATTGGCGACCAATTCCACCATCTCGTCATATATCTCAAAGTCGTCCGTAGAATAATTCATCAACATTGGACGACCATCAATTCTAAGTCCCAAAATGTGGTGGACGTCGTCGAGGGTGATCGTCAACTCCCCGGATGAGAAATGAAAACTGTTTGTTTCGGGATGCCATCGCTCCACAAACGCAGAGATCAGTGCGTGATCCAAGATCTTATACGAGTGTTTCGCAATATGTTGCAACCCAGTAGGGATGATTTTGGCCTTCACACCTTCTTTCAAATTGTCAAAATCCCATGTACTACACATCTTAGCATGGTTAATGACCCGCAAGATACGCGAGCTTTTCTGAAAATAAAACAAGATAAAGAATATATAAATATAAAATATAACTACTATTTTCAAAAGTCAATTTACATCTAAGGTAATGAACTTGCCAGATCCTGCCAAATTTGGTAAGATATGTGATTAGACAGAGACTTCAATAGTGAGCAACCGATTGGGCTCACTTCCTGATCAGCTCTATCAGAAGCAGCCTTCTCGTGAGAAGGTCCAGAACCATTATCCCCCCTTTATGAACAATGGCCAAATCATCATCGGAGGAGGAAGAATCAGGGCGAGGCTTCTGTTGCTTCGATTTACTTGCAACGTATTTGGTTCGACGTGTTACAGTCTGAGAGGGTGCCTCCGGTTCTCTTATCGTTATTAGTTTATCGCGAACCCGCTCAGCTTCACGTGCCTTCCGCTCCGATGCGGTAGGACGTTTTCTTTCATGCTTGACGTCAATGTTCTTCGTCTTCGGATTCGGCTCGTGACTACGAATATTTAATATCAATCGAATAATACTTAGCAAACATCAAACAAGAAGTGCAATACAGGACTGCCCATGTTTCTGGCAGTCCTGTATACTGTTATGACTGCCTGAAACTGTGGTAGTCCACTTGTACAGCAAGTATAACACATGACTGCCGTACTTTGTGGCAGTCATTTATACATCTACGACTGCCAAAAAGTACGACAGTCCTGTGTTATAATTGTTGTACAAGTGGACTGCCACAGTTTCAGGCAGTCATAACAGTACATAGGACTGCCAGAAACTGTGGCAATCCACTTGTACAGCAAGTATAACACAAGATTGTCGTACTTTGTGGCAGTCTTAGATGTATAAAGGACTGCCACAAAGTACGACAGTCCTGTGTTATACTTGCTGTACAAGTGGACTGCCACGGTTTCTGGCAGTCCTAACAGTACATAGGACTGCCAGAAACATGGGCAGTCCTAGTCGACTCGAGATTTTCTTAACTATCATTCTATTACAAATTCATGATCATCTAGAACGATTGTCCGTCGTATTAACTATAATTTCATTACAATGTATACTTGGGTTTTTTGAACTAAATTATTAGGATTTTGGGAGAAAATTGACAACTTTAAGTATTAGGGTTCTTACCTTGATTGAGAGGAACGTTTGCGTGCCATCGTAGCGAGAGATCGTTAGGAAATGGTGGAGAAGAAGATCCCAAATAATATGTAGCTTCAGGAGTGAAAAATGGTGGAGAGGAAGAAGAAGAAGAAGAGGAAGGAAAATAGGGTTTGTGAAGAGAGGGAGTGAAATTTAGAAATGAGATTGATTTTTGGGGTTTGGGGAGGGTGTGGGGTTTGGACAGCCCCCTGAGTAGAATATTTTGATAGCCCGAGTAAAATCTTCTCAAATCCTGGCTAGTCCGATCAAAATATTATGTGCCCTTATAATTTGCCCAAAAAAAACTAGTATTCAAGTTATTAAACAACTTTCGAGTATATTCTTATTTGAAGGTAAATTTGAGGTTAAAATTGATTTATGTTGCTTTGATAAAATTATTTGATGATAAACTTGATAAACTTATATATATATATATATATATATATATATATATATATATATATATATATATATATATATATATATAGGGAGCGGATCGGGAGCCCCGCCCGCGGAGCCCCGCCGAAGCCCCGCCCCCCCTTAGCCGTTGGATCGCGCGGGCGGGCGCGGGCCCCAAGCGGGCCCCACGCGATCCGACGGTGCAGGGGGGGCGGGGCTTCGGCGGGGCTCCGCGGGCGGGGCCTTTGATCCGCTTCCATATATATATATATATATATATATATATATATATATATATATATATATATATATATATATATATATATATATATATATATATATATATATATCATTTGTGCTAGTAAATTTGTATTTAAAATAATATTATAATATTTATTAATAAAATAATTAATTTATACATTTATAATGTACTTTAAAGTTGTCACGACCCGCACCCTAGAGTTAGGGCACGAGAAGTGGGTACGTCCAGCCTACGTCGCAGTGTCGGCGGTAGAACGCTGTCCTAGGTCTCATGCATCTAATAGTATAAGGCTAAACAGTTTATACTCTCCGAATGGGGGTGACATAGCAGATACAGACTCAATCACATCTAAGGTAGAGCATGATAAGGATAGATAAAACATGAAATCCAAAAGAGGTACAACAGAGAGAAATCTAAGTGTCTAAGATACACAAATCCAAAAATACATCTCAAATCTCCAAACTCAGATACAGTAATCCATAAAGTAAATACAACTCCAGACAATTGAAAATAGCTAACTAAACAACCTCTAATGTGTCTCCTCTAGGCTAGCAGGCAATCTCCAAGCTATCTGTAAAACTTATCAACGGGTCCAGTCAGGACAGGAGCGAGTACAGTACATCTTAACAATATTATAACAGGTTAGGAAATATAAACATGCTAGAGAGTAAGATACAGGATCTGAAGAAATAACATGATGAAAAAGAGAGAGACTGTAAGTAAATAGCTACAATATATAGAGAACTATCAGTGACTAGTGATTCAGAGCACAAGATGGTTATGTAAACGGCACGATGTTGTATACGAGTAATCTACAGAGGTTGTACACGAGTAATCTACTGGATTGATTACATAACCACTTCTACTCCCCCGCCCCAATCAATACACAAGGATCAAGCTAAGTTATGTTATTGCGCACGAAGTATAGTCGCACACGAGATCATGTGAATACATGAATATACACGATTTCACACGATTTGTACACGAATGTCACGAATACAAGGAGTACACGATGCTCACGATAAAGTACACGAACACGAATACCCGATGTATCCGCTAAGGGGATAACATCGCACAACAAGATCCATATAGTACTAATCCGTGTTTCCAACGTGTCAGCATTATGTAAAGTAATCTAAAGCAGGAAATATAATCCTAAATAAGATATGAAATGATCAGAAAATGTACTCGCCTGGTGTCTGAATGTCCAAAGTAAATATACTGTCCGAGGAGAGGTGTTTGGCTCTTAATCAGAACAGCACAAGTCACAACATGTCCAGAAGGGTAATATAAAGCACTACAATGCATTTTACATGAATCTAGGTCAAACTAGGCCAAAGTCAACCCTTGGTCAACTCTGGTCAACTGCACTAGTCAAACTAGGTCAAACTAGGTCATGTCCTAATCCAGCAAGTCTTACTAGGCCTAACCAAGACTATCCTAGCAAGCACACATCAATACAAGGCTATACAAGCCAACATACACCCAACTCTATATAGCATGCAATTATTCAATACTCAAATAGGCAAGAATTCACATTAGATATACACTAGGTAATCTATTACTTTAAGCTATACATGTCTACACATATATACACATGCATATATTGGTATTCAACATTAGGTCTATAATCATGGCATTTCAAATGGTTATATAAACTTATATATTACAACACAATATGCTAACATATATATAATATACATACATAGCTAAGTTAACTGTATTCATAAATACTTATTTAAGAGGCTATGTATGTGTATGTGTATGTGAACATGGCAAAGGGGCAAGTGAGGGTTAAATGGGCATACATAGTGTATACATATCAAAGAGTGTCAAAGTGTAAGTGAACAAAGTATCAAGTGTGATAGTGTCAACATAGTGTAAGGGGTACATGAGGTAATATAGGATTTGTGTTAACATAGAACATTACATCTCATTAACTTGTATATTGCATATATTACATCTATTATTACATTACATTCATGCTTGCATTCATTCATCATTCATTTATTCTCTTGCACTACTATATGCACCATACATTACATATTATGAAACCTACATATTCATTACAAGCCATACTTATACATGCTTACATTAGATAGGATACTTACACCTCATACATCATTTATTTAACCATTTACTCATGCTTGCATTCTCTATTTAATTACATAATGTATATACATTAACGTGGGTTAAAATCAAATAGAACATTATATTACACACAAGGGTGCACAAAATGCATATACCGAATAGTAACTCCTACTAATAATCAATACTGTACCATCTCAGCATGAATTAAATTCTAGGATTAAAGTATGTTATAGATCTATGTGTTAGCTTTCCGAAACTTCAAACGGATCGCGTTTTCGTTTTCGGAAACTCCCGGAATCGCGAAAACACCGAGAACGTGTTTATCTTTCGTATAGCTGACACTCAAATAATTCTCCAGAAAGTTACAGAAAGAATTAGACCTATTAATATATGTTTTTGGAAAGCTAACTTCAATACGCTTCTTTTAAAAAAAACGGGAGATTAAACCGAGCTTTGAGCTAGAAGTTATGCCATTTCTAAGTTAGGGCTGAAATTAAAAACGTGGATAAAAATCATGACGGATTTGGGTAGTTTGAGACAAAAGAACACAAGTATATAACATAATATATCAAGAACTCACTCTCTACATTAATATATATATATATGAGACACTATAGAACACATCTCCAATACAAAAATATGAGATTAAACATGTAATAATTTATTCATACATAACAACAACACATAGTGTGTCCAAATTTGGGGTTTTCCCACATGGACACAACCACAACACAAAGGACACTCCTATGACCTCCAAATGGACACGAAATGGACACAAATGGAGATACAACCATGGGGGTCATTCCTATGGGTTCAAAATAGACCTATATGCATGAGGAAATGAAAAGGAGAAGGGATTTATACCTCCCGGTAGATCGAATCGAAGAAAAGCCTTCCCGGAGCGACACCGACACGTAGAGATTCCAAAAGGACACGAACGAGCTTCGAATCCTCCCAAACTTGGGTAACTTCCTCCTTGGCTAGAATGGAGAAGGAAAGAAGAAGATTTGGTGGCAAAATGGAAGGACTTGGTGGAGAAATTGCTAGGAATTGCTCTCTAGAAATTTGGGGAAGAACAAGAGAGAGAGAGTGTGGATGAGAATAATGAAATGAACTTGAGCCTATCCTCTCCCAAAGTGGCTGGCCATATTGGACTATTTGTCCTATTATGATAAGGTCCAAAATGCCCCCACTAACCTATTCTATGAGTATTAGGAAAGGACTAATTGGTTGGGGCTAAATTAGTCATTCTAAAGTCTCTAATCACACTAACCTTATCTATAATAATTAGTCTAACCTCTAACTAAAATATTTCTATCATGTGGACTAAAATTAATATCATGTGGACCATGCCTAACTAGTGTGTGGGTCCCACTAGAGTCAAACTACCCCCGGGTCCCCGTTACAAGTCAGATTGAGATGAAATTCGAACCCGACTCAAATAATCCCAAAACAATATCATAAATAATAAAATAATATCAAAATAATTCAAAGAGGTCAAATGAAAAAATATCCTTAGGCCAAAAATGACATTAAAATATCATAATCACATGGTTAGGCTCTAGGTCAAACAGTCTCTAGGGTTTCACTAGCAAAACTTCAAAACCACAAGTCATTGATTTAAATAATTTTAAAATGATTTAAAATCACCAAAAAATCATATCATGAATTAAATATCATTATTAAAATAATTATAAACACGAAATTTTAAAATTACCCTCATTTGGAAAATTGGGTGCTACAAAAGTAATAAAAAATTAAATAGCATCACTTCTAAAGTGTACCATAAAAAATAATAAGAAATTTTCATATACATGGGAGAAGTTGGTAAAAATTTCACTAGACGGAAAGAAGTTTGAAAAAATTCCAAAGAGAGGGATGACTCGCCATCAAACATGGCGGGGTGGAGTGAGGAAGAGAGAGGGAGTACTAGAGTGGAAAGAGAGAGGAGAGACCGCCATCAGAGATGGCGGGGTGGTGTGGAGACCGCCACCACTGATGCCGTGGTAGAGAGAGGGGAAGAGAGGAGAGAGGAGAGAAGAGGGGGGGGCTGCCATCTAGTATGGCGGGTGGTGAGAGGGTGGACTGCCATCCTAGATGGCGCTGGCAGAGAGGGGAGATAGGAGGGGTGGAGAAGGGGACCAGGAGCCCCATGCATGGCGCTCTGTCAAGCACGGTCTTCCACACTCCATTGTTACTCACCCATCCTTTTTCTCTCTCTATCTCTCTCTCTCTCTCCCTCTTCTTATCCTCTCTCTCTCTCTCTTACTGACTCCCCCCTCCCCCTTGCCACCCCCTCCCGGGCCCCCATCCCCCCCCGGAGCCCCACATCTCCCCCCTCTTCCTCTCTCTTTCTACCACCGTCATCTAGTATGGCGGAACCCCCCTCCCCATCCCGCCATCCTAGATGGCGGTCTCCCCCTCTCTCCTCTTTCTACCGCGCCATCAGTGGTGGCCGTCTTCACGCCACCTCTCCATCATTGATGGTGGTCCCTCCTCTCTCTTTCCACTCCAGTACTCCCTCTCTCTTCCTCACTCCACCCTGCCATATTTGATGGCGAGTCATCCCTCTCTTTGGAATTTTTTCAAACTTCTTCCGTCTAGTGCAATTTCCATAAACTTCTCCCCTGTATATGGAAATTTCTGAAAAATAATATAACATTTTAAAGTACTAGGAATATATAGGCATGAAATATTTTTTCTTAAGTCTCTGTTGGTAAGTGTATATATAGTGATGGGTTAAGTGTTTGGGAGAGAAAAAAAAGGGCTATTTATAAGGGCACATCAAAAGTTGATTAGGGCTAGCCAGGATTGGGGCTAGCCAATGTTTGAGAAGAATTTACTGGGACTATCCAAATTTTCTACTCATGGGGCTGTCTAAACCCCACACCTCCCAAAGCCCAAATTTTACTCTCATTTCTAAATTTTACTCTCTCTTCCAAAACCCTAGCTTTCTTCTTCTTCTTCTTCTTCTTCTTCTTCTTCTTCTCCACCATTTCCATTCTCACATCTCCATCAAAATCCTAGTTTTCTTCTCATCATCATCATCATCATCTTCTTCTTCTTCACCATTTCCATCATCACCATCTCCATCAAAATTCTAGTTTTCTTCTCATTCCCAATTTTGATGGCACCCAAAAAATTAAATAAACCCTAAAATGCATGAAAATAAAGCTTAAATACTTCTTTCCTCACAAAGAATGCATGGAAATAAACCCTAAAATGTATATTTCACTCAGATTGAAATAAATCATAACATATTTTTTTCATTCGGGAATTTCTACTTTAGGACTGCCAGAAATTATGGCAATTCTGAAAGGGACTTGCTGTACAGCAAGTCCCTTTCAGGACTGCCTCAATTTCTGGTAGTCCTAAATATGTCTAGGACTGCCAGAAATTGTGACAATCCTGCTATAGAGCATGTTCCTTTCAGGACTGCCACAATTTCTGATAGTCCTCAGTACTTCTAGGACTGCCAGGCAGTCCTGTTGTACATCGAGCCTATTTCAAGACTGTCACAATTTTTGGCAGTTCTCAATACTTCTAGGACTGTCAGAAATTGTGGCAGTACTGATTTGAACCCAATTCTTCTACAACTAGGATTTCTTCCATAGTTTTCTTCTTCAACTAGGATTTCATGCATAATTCTTCCGTTAATAAAGAAAAATTGGTTAATAGATTAATAGATTTGATAGATTTGATAACCCAATTTTTTTTACAACTAGGGTTTCGTACATAATGTCCAAACAAGAAGAAAAAAAAATAAACTAGGGTTTAGAAAAAAAGATCTGAGAAATTAGAAGAGAGCAAAAAATTAAAATAAACTAGGTTTAAAAAAATTGATGTTCTTGTTCTTATTGTTCTTGTTCTTGTCGTTCTTTTTCTTCTTCTTCAATGCTCTATACATAATTTTTTCTTTTTCTTTTTTCTTCTCTCTGTTTCTTAAGTGTTATCTATAGTGATGGGTTAAAGAAGTGTTTGGGAAAAGAAAAAAAAAGTCCATTCATTGATGTGTAGAAACTCTCAAGTCTCCTTTCTTTCCATCCATCCATCATAATTCCTCTTCTTGCAAAGAAGCATCATGTACTCCCACTCCCAGTCTCTTCTTGCTTCACATTTGCCTACTCTCCTATATCATTACATCACCGTCCTCTTCCATTCTCCACCCATCACCTAACAACAACTGCTCATTGGAATGCCAGCATCAGATCCCACATCGACGCCGGTCGCTTCGATGCGGCTCTCTCCCTCTTCATTTCCATGCTGCGTTCCCCCTCCCGCCCCGACCGCTTCACTCTCCCCCTCGCGATCCGAGCCGTATCCGTGTCCCTGTCGTCCTTCCCTGACAGAACCCACCTCGCCCGCTCCATCCACTGTATCGGCTTCCAGCTGGGCTTCTCCGGCGACGCCCACTTCTGCAACGCGCTGGTGGGCACGTACGCGAAATCTGGTCGGTTCGGCTACGCGCGTCAAGTGTTCGACGAAATGTGCTGTCCCGCCAGGGACGTGGTCTCCTGGACCAGCATGATGTCGGGTTATGTTCGCGCCGGCAGCTCTGTTGGCTGCTTCCGTCTGTTCCGCGAAATGAAACTGGCCGGCGTCGAGCCCAACTCGGTGACGCTTGCGGTCGTGCTGAGCGCGTGCGGTGCCGGGAGGGACGGATGCGGAGGGAGGCAGTTGCACTGCCTCGCGATCAAAGGGGGCTTCGAGAGCGACGAGCTGGTTGGGAACTCGATCTTGACGGTGTTCAGTAAGGCTGGCGATTTGGCGGTGGTTGAGAGGTTCTTCAGTTCGTTCGAGCGGAGGAGCGCTGTTTCCTGGAATGTCCTAATGTCGGGCTATCTCTCGAGAGGGGAGCTGGGTGAACTTGTGCATTGCTTTGACGAGATGAGGGCCGAGTCAATTCCTACGCAGGAGACCCTGACTCTGGTTATCTCCGCATCTGCGAAGTGTGGGGATCTTCTCCAAGGCCGCAAGGTGCACGGTTTTGCGTTAAAAACTGCGCAGAGCGACAAGGTCTTGGAGGCTTCCCTTCTGGACTTCTACGCGAAATGTGGAGAGTTGGCATCTGCAGTTCTTCTGTTTGAACAGGTCCGAGCCGAGAACTGCATCGTGTGGAACGTTATGATGTGGGGGTTCATCCAGAATGGGCGATTCGCAGAGGCAGTTGGTTTGTACACAAGAATGCATGAGTCTGGTCATGAACCTGATATCGATACTCTCAGGGGCCTAACTCTTGCTTACACTCAATTGGGTTCTTTGCGTTTGGCGAAACAAGTTCATGGATATTTGACAAGAAGAAGCACTCTTGGGGATGGATGTGGTAGGGAACGATTGGAAACATCCATCCTCAACATGTACGCAAAGTGCGGAAGCATCGTTTCGGCACAAAGGTGCTTCGAACAGATGGTCGGAAAAGATGTCATAGCATGGAGTTCGATGGTCGAGTGCTACGCAATCCATGGTCTTGGGCTCGAAGCTTTGGAAACATTCTATCGAATGGAAGAGGAAGGGATAAAGCCGAACAGCATCACGTTCCTAAGCTTGCTATCAGCGTGCAGTCACTCAGGCCTCGTCACTGAAGGAGTTGAAGTGTTCGACACTATGTCTAGGAAATACGGGATCAAGCCCGAACTAAACCATTATACTTGCATGGTGGATCTTCTTGGCAGGGTTGGAGAGCTCCATGAAGCTCTGAACGTAATTAACAACATGAACGTTAAGCCTGATGCTCGGATTTGGGGGGCACTGCTTTCTTCGTGTCGGGTTCATTCGGACGCGACACTTGCGAAATATGCGGCGCAAGAATTGTTTGAATTGGAGCCTGACAATGTAGGTTATCATGTCATACTGAGAAACATCCAAGTTAGTATCAGTACAAGGGATGCAGCAGCTAATAGTGCTAGTGAGGTTAGGAGTGAAGGGGATTGTTTCAAGAAGGAACCAGGTTGGAGCTGCATTGAAGGCAAAGGGAGGATCCATATGTTCGTCTCTGGAGATAGATCACACCCTCAAATTGTCAAATTATACAGGGTGTTGGCATGTTTGTGTACAATAATCCAAGAAGAGATGATAGAAGAAGCCCAAATGGACACCAGATTATTTTTCTAAGAGCGGTGCTAGGTTGCCCGCGGGTTTGAACCGCGGTCCTAGCCCCACGTGTCACCTAAAGACGCAACTCCTTCTTTCTTTGGAATAGTGTAATAAATGTGTGATTAAGGTCTTTGAGGTACGCACGATGGAGAATAAATCATGAACCACAGGAAGAACTTGATCTTTGATAATATCTAAGTGTTGTTTATGGAACTTAGCATCGAAGCCATCTGGTCCAGGAGCCTTAGACGGATCAATATCCTTGAGAATTGGTTCCACTTCTTCCATAGAGATCATATTACAGAGTAAGCGATTTCCTTCGTCAGTCACCACCCTGTAGACTAGCTCGAGAAAACTGTTGTATAATTAGACCGATTATAAAGTTCTGTGTAGAAGTCAACTGCCTCCTGATGGATATCCAGGTGTGAGAGATAGCCCTACCATCTGTTAATGCCGAGGCACAATTTTCGATGGAAAATTCTGAAACTGAAACAATTGTACACACAACGTTTCAAATGCAGCATCTTAAGGAAGATGTGCAACAGAGATCTTGGAGGATTCTGAATTACGAGGATCTAAAAAGATTCTACGTAATACACAAAAAAATCTAAAGAGACTTTGTGCAAGCAACTATCGGCAGTAGAGCTTCTAAAAAGAAGTTACTGAAGTTACTGAAAAAGGCAACAACAGCGATGACAGGCGAGAATGAGATGCTGGGGTGAATGAACCACCGTTGCTCGAAGCTTTATTCGTCCCACACGAGCACGAACAGCTTCCAGGAACCAGCAAGTTTACGAAGAATTTCTGGAACGCTCGTAAGTCAATATTTGAGACTTGAACGGGCTTCCTGGACTTAACAAACTCTCTCAACTCTCTTCTTGGTGCATCTTTCAAAGGAGGCCAAGGGGCTCTATTTATAGAGTGGAGTTGAGACTTCACCTCTTCTCCTATCCGATGTGGGACTAAAATACCAATACTCAAAAATAGAGTTTGATATTTTAGATCATCCCACAATCAGCATAGAAGTGTGCCAGTCCACGCTTACCCCCTGAACACTCTCGTGCATGCACGAGACATCCTGGAGTCCGTGTCCGAGTCCGAGTCCGCACAACAAAAATTAACTTGCATTCTTGTTGGATTTAATCCTTTTTCCTTCTAGGAAAATACTTCCACATGGCACAAACTTGTGCCCCACTACACCTCATGTGCACACCTCAACACAAGCAATGCATTATATTGAGATACTCACCATTTGGTGTAGCCGATGTGGGACTATCTTTTCTAGTCCAAAGGCAAAAACACCAACAATCTCCCATATATCTCAATATATAGGTTGAGCGTTCCCCACAGTGACTGCCCATCATGCATTAGGAGAGATGTCGCTACGACTTGAATCTTCCCGTATAGGTTAAATAACAGCATGATACAAGAATGGACTAAGCCTTGAATTCTGCACCATAACTGCAATTCTTCCTACTCACATAATGACATCAACTGTGCTTCTGGCTGCACATTGAAGGCCTTGTGCCAGCCTGGTTTTAGTGTATAATTTTTGGGCGTCTACAAGTTTACCCTCAAGAGACGGCCTGATATCTCTGTCCATACACTATAGGTGAGTTCTTTATAAAGAGTCATGGCATGAAGCATTGCGCTTCTTTGCGGTGCTACGCCGCTATGACATGGCTTAAAGCCGAGGCTTTACCCCACCTGGGTACCTCATCGTAGTGTCATACTACTGTAGCATGAGGTCACAGGTCTCTTTGTAGTGCCAAACTACCCAGCATGAAGCCTTGCGCTTCCGTACGGTGTTACGCCGCTATGACATGGCTCGCAAAGCCGAGGCTTTACCCTACCTGGTACCTCTTCGTGGTGTCATGCCACTGTAACATGAGGACATCGTCCTCTTTGTAGTGCTGTCTACCTCTCTTTATTACGATTATCATACAGCATTAGGCTACCTGCCTATTTGCGGTGCTACTCCGTTGTGACTTGGCTTGCAAAGCCGAGACATTACCCCTACCTGGGAACCTCATGGTGGAGTCACCCCACTGTAGCATGGAGTTACACTCCTTGTAGTGCTGCTCTACCGTGCTTCCTGTAAAGCACTCCAGGCATTCACTCTGCCTGAGAACTCATTAAGGCATTTAAGCCAACCTTTCCACAGGATCCGTTTTCCGCAGAAAACAACAGTAGACAACAGTGGTTGTAGGTCCGTAACCTCTCCATGTCACATAGGACAAGTACCCACCGTTCCTGATATTCTTCTGGTTAATAGTCCTCCCTTGAACCAAAAGCTAGATGCCTAGTAGATTTCTCTTTGAACTAATAGCATAAAACTTTATGGTAGGAATGTAATAACACAATATCAGAATGCCTTCAAGCCCATTTTACAAGCTGTGTCATCAACCAGCTGGCGCTTGAGGCCCTTGGTGAACGGATCCGCCAGGTTCTCCTGACTCCGAACATCAATCACTGCAATAACACCTCTCTTGATAATATCGTGTACTGCTCTGTGCTTCAACCGCACCGTTCTCTTCTTTCCATTGAAGAGTTCATTTGATGCCACTGCTGCTGCCGCCTGGTTGTCACAGTATATCGGTATTGCCGGTATCTGAGCCCCAACCACCGGAAGATCATACATGAGCTCCCGAAGCCACTCTGCTTCATCTGCAGCAGCATCCAATGCAAAGAATTCAGATTCCATGGAGGAGCGAGATAACATATTCTGCTTCTTCGACTTCCACGATATAGCATCTCCGTCCATGGCGAATACGAATCCACCTGTGGAATACTCGCTCTCCATATCTGAACACCAGCTAGCATCACTGAAGCCTTCCACTACTGACGGATCTCCGTTGTAGAAAAGTGCATATGTCTGAGTTTTCTTGAGATATCTCATAACACGCTTCACAGCTTTCCAGTGCTCAACGCCTGGATTGCTAGTGAACCGACTCAGCATTTCCACTGCAAAAGCTATGTCAGGCCTTGTGGCAGTAGTAGCGTACATCAAGCTTCCGATGACGCTAGCGTACTCCAACTGCCTGACGCTTTCCCTCGAATTTGGCTCCAGCTTCTGATCACTCCGGTACGGTGTATCAATAAAAGGAAGATCTTGATACCCGTAGCGAGTGAGCATCTTCTCAATATAATGAGATTGTGACAGCGCTATTCCAGTGCCTGTCCGGATGATCTTGAGCCCCAAGATTACGTCGGCATCCCCAAAGTCCTTCATACTGAACTTGGTCGAGAGGAATTTCTTTGTCTCTGTGATGCAGCTTAAATCCGTACCTAGGATTAGCATGTCGTCCACGTAAAGACATACGATTACTCCTCTTCCGTCAGCAAACTTCGTATAGACACACTTGTCTGTTTTACTGACCCTGTAGCCATTTGACCTTATCACCTTGTCAAACTTTTCATGCCACATTTTGGGAGCTTGTTTCAAACCATACAGAAACTTCATCAACTTGCAGACTTTGTCTTCCAGACCTCTGACGACAAAACCTTCTGGTTGTTGCATGTAGATCTCTTTGGTCAGCTCGCCATTAAGGAATGCCGTTTTCACATCCATCTGATGTATCACCAGCTTGTGTATTGCTGCTAGAGCAATTAACAATCTGATGGTTGTCATCCGAGCTACTGGAGCATAAGTGTCAAAGTAGTCGATCCCCTGCTTCTGAGCAAACCCCTTGGCCACTAGCCTGGCCTAGAACTTGTCAATGGTTCCATCTGCTTTCATCTTCTTCTTGAAGATCCATTTGCATCCGATGGGTCTTGCTCCTTCTGGCAGGTTAACCAATACCCATGTGTTGTTGGAGGTGATTGAGTCAATCTCGTTGTCTATCGCCTCCTTCCAGAATACAACATCTCTGGTCTTCATCGCCTCATCATAGGTAAGCGGATCTGCTTCTACATGATAGGTGACGAAGTCATCTCCGAAGTCTTTCGGCCTCCTCGTTCGCTTAGTTGACGGCTCAGCGAGTTCTAGTTCAGCTGGTGTCTCCTTGACGACAGCTTCATCTTGGACTACTGGTTCATTAAAGACTTTTGTCTGCTTTGTACCCTCATCATTCTCCGGAAGATCCGCGAGAACAATATTCTTGTGTTTTGCAAACTTGTCTTCAAAGTATTCAGCATCGCGAGATCCGATGATATGGTTTGACTCGATATCAAAGAATCTCCGAGCATCACTCTTCTCGGCATACCCCAAGAAGATCGCCTTCGTAGTCCTTGTCCCCAGCTTCTGAATCTTCAGATCCGGGAGCTTCACATAAGCCAGACAACCCCACACTCGAATGACATTCAAGTTAGGTCTGACTTTGAACCAGAGTTCATGAGGAGTTATGTCGGAAGTTGCATATGGCACTCTGTTCAGAATGAACGTTGCCGTTAGTGCAGCTTCTCCCCAGTAACACTTTGGAAGACCCGCAGTCAACTGCATGGAGTTCATCATCTCTGTCAACGTTCTGTTCTTCCTTTCTGCTACTCTGTTGGATTGAGGAGAGTATGGAGCCGTTGTCTCATTGATGATTCCATGTTCTTTGCAGAATGATAAGAATTTATGAGACCGATACTCCCCGCCTCGATCACTCCTTAACCTCTTGAGTTGTTGTCCAGTTTGCCGCTCAGCCTCGGCCCTGAACTCCTTGAACTTCTCGAATGCTTCGTCTTTAGACTTGAGCAAGTAGACGAAAGCATACTTTGAGAAGTCATCGATGAAAGTAATGAAATACTTCATCCCGGCCTTTGTAGAGAATTGTTTGAAGTCACAGATATCTGAGTGAACCAACTCCAGAAGATCTGTGCTTCGATGGACCCTGTGAAAGGGTTTCCTTGTGATCTTCGTCTGAGCATATACTTCGCATTTCTCTACCTTACCCCCACACTTGGAGATAAGTCCTAGGCTAGACATTCTGTTCATCCTTTTACAATGAACATGTCCTAGCCTATTATGCCACAACTCAAGAGAATAATCAGAAAAAGTGATTGCATTTATATTATCATGCTGGGTTACAACAAGCTGAATCTTGTACATTCCTTCAGTTTGGAAAGCTTTTCCGAAGAATGTACCCTTTTTGGACATCACCAACTGGCCAGCATTGATGTCCATCCTCAAGCCTGCGTTGCAGAGCAGACTTCCAGAGATCAGGTTCTTAGCAATTACTGGAACATGCTTCACACCTTGAAGCGTCAGAGTGTTCCCCGATGTGAGTTTCAGCTCCACCGTTCCGATCTCCAGTACTTCAGCTTGTGCCTGGTTTGCCATTATGACCTTCTCTGAAGTTGGCTCATAAGAGACGAACCAGTCTTTGTCTGAACAGACATGGCAGGTCGCACCAGTGTCTATCCACTAGTCCAAGTCAGCCCCCACAGTTGCAACCTGTGCTATCATGGCAACTAGATTAGTAATCATAGAAACCTTACTAGGCTCACCTTGTTCTTTGGGCTTGGACTTGCATTCGGATTTGTAGTGGCCCTTCTTGCCACAATTGAAGCAAGTCACATGGGACTTGGACTTCTGCTGCTTGAAAGCAGGACCCTTCACTTTCAGATTCGTGAAGTCCTTCCTTTTGCGATGAGAAGCAGCCTGCTTCCCCTGGTACTCTCTGGTTTGGACCAGATTTGTCTTCGCCAGTTGTTTGGACAGAGTATCCATCTTCTGTTGAGAGCGCATCTCGTCCTCAACATGGATCTCTTGCAAGAAATCTTCCAAGCTAATTTCCATCTTCTTTCGATGCATCCTTACATAGAAGTTGCTCCACTCTGTAGGAAGTTTCGCGACGATCCCTCCAACGACAAACTTGTCGACGAGGGGCATGTTCTCGTCTTCTAGTTTCTGACACAACTTCAGAAACTCCTTCACTTGGGGCAGCATCGCCTTCTCGTCTTCGAAGGTCCACTTGTGATATTTTTCTACCATGAAGATCTTGGACCGGTTCTCGTCATCTTCATAGAGCTTTCCCAAGGAGTCCCATATCTCTTTGGCAGATGTCTTCTTGGAGTAGGACTCTGCCAGAGAGTCTTCCATGGAATTGAGTATCAGTAGTTTGCATATACTGTTTTCTCTCTTCCACTTCGCTTGCTTGGTAGTAGCAGCGGCCACAGCTGCAGCAGATCCAGTGGTTGGAACGATCGGTTCTTCTTCCGACAGCACATGATCAACATTCACGAGTTGAAGATTTAAAGTGACCTTTCGTCTCCATATCTGGAAGTGTTCGCCATCGAATTTCTCCAACTTGTTAAAGCCGGTATCGATGAGCGAAGCACGAGAATTATCCATCTTCTCAATAAAGTTTTGAGATTGTTAATGCCGAGGCACAATTTTCGATGAAAAATTCTGAAACTGAAACAATTGTACACACAACGTTTCAAATGCAGCACCTTAAAGAAGATGTGCAACAGAGATCCTGGAGGATTCTGAATTACGAGGATCTAAAAAGATTCTACGTAATACACAAAAAATCTAAAGATACTTTGTGCAAGCAACTATCGGCAGTAGAGCTTCTAAAAAGAAGTTACTGAAGTTATTGAAAAAGGCAACATCAGCGATGACAGGCGAGAATGAGATGCTGGGGTGAATGAACCACCGTTGCTCAAAGCTTTATTCGCCCCACACGAGCACGAACAGCTTCCAGGAACCAGCAAGTTCACGAAGAACTTCTGGAACGCTCGTAAGTCAATATTTGAGACTTGAACGGGCTTCCTGGACTTAACAGACTCCCTCAACTCTCTTCTTGGTGCATCTTTCAAAGGAGGCCACGGGGCTCTATTTATAGAGTGGAGTTGAGACTTCACCTCTTCTCCTATCCGATGTGGGACTAAAATACTAATACTCAAAAATAGAGTTTGATATTTTAGATCATCCCACAATCAGCATAGAAGTGTGCCAGTCCATGCCTACCCCCTGAACACTCCCGTGCATGCACGAGACATCCTGGAGTCCGTGTCCGAGTCCGAGTCCGCACAACAAAAATTAACTTGTATCCTTGTTGGATTTAATCCTTTTTCCTTCTAGGAAAATACTTCCACATGGCACAAATTTGTGCCCCACTACACCTCATGTGCACACCTCAACACAAGCAATGCATTATATTGAGATACTCACCATTTGGTGTAGCCGATGTGGGACTATCTTTTCTAGTCCAAAGGCAAAAACACCAACACCTTCTGTGTTAATAATGTTATGAAAACTATTTCTTTGTTGTCTAGTCCGGATGACAGCATGAAAGACCTTCTAACACTAATCACCATCCTTCAGCCATATAGACATTTGGCTCTTGCATTAGGTGAAGCTCTTCTTGGAATCAAACTCTGCTTACAGTATTATGGAGATAAACTTTCCATAAACGCTAGTTGCAACTGGTCCTACAAATCCCTAAGCTCCTTTTCCAATTCTTGAAGTTAGGGTTCGACTCTAGCCTTATTCCATTCTTTAAGCTCCCATTTTACAAACTAATAACTTTGTACCAAATAAAACTGTATATTCCCTTCTACTGGCTTCTGGAACCCCCGGAACACTGCTTTATAACCTTCTAGCTCAGGCCAAGAGTTACAATATCTGAACGACCTAGCTTTATGACGAGTGCATCTCACTACTTGAACCAAAATCGACATGTGATCACCGGTAGTAGCGGCAAGTCCTTCCACAGATAGTCCGAGCTTTCTAGCTTAGTGGTATTAGAGCGGACATCCGGAGGGGCCGGCAAGGTTCGAGTCCCCCAATTGTGTGTGTGCGTGTGATTTCAAAAAAAAAAAAAAAAAAAAAAAAAAAAAAAAAAAAAAAATTCCTTCCACAGATATCGAAGGAAACATATCCATCCACCATTACCTAGCGCCCGAACTAGCTGACACGATATGCACTTATGAAGAAGGACTCTATTTTTTCAGTACCTAACATGCCCAATCCTAGTTAAACAAGTTAAGCCATAGCTGGTAAACACCATCGAGAATCAACAAGAATAGTATCATCCATTCTTCTTCCTTCAATATTCTCATGTCCATAGAGAATAACATTAAAATCACCTATACGAATTAATCATTGGTATAGTATCTCCAATTGCACTGCTCACCTGGATAATATCATGCCACAAGCGAAAGCGTTTGGACCGATCATTATACCCATAGACCGTGCCCACTATTGATGGAGCCCAGCTTGGTTAGTAAAATCAAATACAATCAACTGTTTAGACCATTACCGAACCTACCCAGTCCAAATTCTTGTATTCCATAATATCCAAATCCGAACTATATCACAAAGAGCTAGATTGTGAATCGACGACCAATTCGTAAGATTTCTTCTCAATTATTAGTTTAGAAAGGGATTTGATTTTAGTATCCAGGAGGAAAATAATAGAACATTGAAACTGGTTGATGTAATTTTTAATCTCTCCCCACCTCCCAACGTGAAGACCACAAGAGCTTGTGCATCACCTCCTGTGTCCATGCTTGAATGTTAAGACCCCAATCTCTTCCCCATAACACTCATGGTTGATGATCAATGGCCTCACATCTTTCTGTCTCCATTCTCCTTGGATAATGGCTCCCTCCTTCATAGGGTAATATTCCCATTCTCATCTCGATCCTTGACATCCCGCTGTTGCAAGTTCTCTTTGCCATCTATATTGACCATCATCTCCACCTTTGTACGTAGATCAAGCAAATGCCCAAAGTAGCGACAATTTATGCAAGCTGGGGACCCATTCATACTCAACCGCCAGCCTGAGTTGGGATCCATTAGGTAACATAAATCACAATTGAACATGGTAACACATTCGAAATCGAGACTTCAACAAACACGCAAGCGTAGGATAAATGTTGTCTTATCGTTGTAAGAATATCAATTTGTATGGGTTTTTCAATCAGATTAGCCATCTTCGTGACCAAGGATGTGCTCCACGATTGAGTGAGATATCTGTATCTCATCCAAATTATCTCATGACAATACCAAACATATTATCTTTGTCACTTCATCACATTATCATCAATTACCTTATCATAATCTAAATACGGTAATCATAATATTATAAAATTAATAATCAAGATATCTGTTACAACCAACACTTTTCACATTAGATGCTTGAACATATTTTAATCACCATATGTTAGACAAAGAGCCTGACACGTGTGCACAAGCACAAGTGTTGCACATTCCTCCTAATTTTAAAGAATTGAAAGTGCATTAATTGTTGGACATGTGTGATAGATGCCCACTCTTGCACTGAACCGGCCGAATCTAGTGCTTGGTTTAGACCCCCACTAAAATAACCCAAACTAAACCGGGCACCGATCCCTCCCTCCTTTCCGACTCCAAACTGTCACAGATTCACAAAAGAAGAAGAACCAGAGCGCTCTCTCTCTCTCTCTCTCTCTCTCTAATGGCGTCGAGATACTGGGTCGTCTCCCTCCCCGTCCAGGGCTCCGCCACTTCCCTATGGAGCAAGCTCCAGGAGTCCATTTCTAGGAACGCATTCGACACTGCTCTCTACAGAGTAAGAATTCTCAGCCATACCCCTTCCAATTTCCGCTCAAGTCCCTCCATATTTCTAGGGTTTCTGATCAAGACAATGGGCTCTCTCCAGTTCAACACGCCCGATCTCCGCGTCGGAACCCTCGACTCCCTCCTCTCCCTCTCCGACGACCTCCTGAAGGTACCGTCGTCGTGTTTTTGATGGCAAAGTTTTGGATCTTTTGGTAGTGAGTTTTGAGATCTCTGCAGTCGAACGCGTTCATAGAAGGGGTCTCGCACAAGATCCGGCGCCAGATCGAGGAGCTGGAGCGGGCGTCGGGCGTCGACGGAGGGGCCTTGACCGTCGATGGCGTCCCGGTCGATTCCTATCTCACTAGGTGATGGCATTTTCAAGATTTGGATTTGATTTATTTTGGTTTTGGAGAGGGGTTGATTGATTCTCGGAGAGGATTTAGGTTTGTTTGGGACGAAGCGAAGTACCCGACGATGACACCGCTTAGGGAGATTGTCGACGGCATCCATGTGCAAGTTGCCAAGATCGAGGACGACATGAAGGTTAGTATTATTATTTGATTACAACACACACCTACACGTCCTTATGATTGGGGTATTCTGTTTTTCACATGAGCTATGAGTGCTGGACATGAAGGTTAATTAGTTGTTAGTGTCCTTTCGATTTTTTTGCTGCCTTAGAGCATCCACACACCTTCAAGTGCTATATTTTGATTTTAGTCAAAATTTTAGCATTTGAAGGCTGCAGTGGACACTTGTTCGTACTTAAAAATTGCTAGAAAGCTAAAAGACACTCCAGATTTGGAGTATGCCCTAGCTCCTCTACATTAATTTCTGGGCCCACAAAAAGTAACTGTTCTTATCAAACATGGAAGTAAAATAAAGAGAAAAAAGAGGGAGGGAAAAGAGGAGGTTAGTATGGAGTGTACCATTGTGTGCCAATAACAATAAGACACACCAAAAGTAGTAATTTACACAATTTTCAATAATTTGGAGTATGTGTTTGGAGTATCTCCACTATGGATGCTCTTACAAGCTTTACTTAATGATTTATAAGATGGTAAACTAGCAGTAATATTAAAGTGACAAACTTATACTAGGAAGCACAGACACTGGTGCCTGTCTCAGTGTCGCATTGTTCGAGTAAGACAACATAGACACTCCAAAATACATTTCGACACACCAAAACCAATATCGTCTGTCTGTGTCCGTCTCGTGTCATATTCATGTTAATTTGACAGTTTACGACAACAACAACAAGAAGTCTTTATCCCGAAGTTTTGGGGCTGGCTGATTGAATCCAACTTCTTCCATTCGGCTATGTTGCGGACCATGTCCTCTTTAACGGTAAAAAAATCCATATTCTTCTTTAGCACTTCAAATCATGTTCGCTTAGGTCTACCTCTTAGTATATTATCGTTCCTCCTTACCGAGCATCTATTGATCCACGTTGCACACGTCCAAACCATCTAAGTTAATTTTTTCTCCCATTTTGTCCTCAATTGGCGACACCTCTTACTTCCCTCAGGTACACCCATTTCTTATTATATCATTTAATGTATTTGTCACCCATCCATCTTAGCATTCTCATTTCTGCTACACTGACTTTCTGGTCATGTTGTTGCTTAATTGTCCAACACTATGATCTATAAAGTATGACTGATCTTATAGCAGTATTGTAGAATTTTCTTTCCAACTTCGTAGGATTCTTGCATTTTTGGTGTGTATGTTTTATGGGCTACAGAGTTGAATTGTAAGATATTCTCTTGGGGACTAGCAAATGATATATCCTGTTTCACGACCTTAATCCAAGTGTATTTTAACCTACCACTAGTTGCAGCAATTATTCTAAACTAAGATCAAATTACACTTTGGCTCCACCTCAAAACTCACACAATGCCAAGGTGAAGGACTAATCATTCTCTTTAGTTGTAAAGAAATAGTGAAAATGGCAATGATGCCAATTTATATGTGAGGATGGCCTTGAAGATAGTGTATCCAATGCACCTGAGCATTGGAGGAAACCTTTGAGCCTTATGTAAAGGCTTCATAACAGAAATAAATTCCTGATCTCTTGCTAATTTTTGTTGGGAGGGAATATTTATAGGCACAAATATAGTATTTGGGTGTTCATTATATTGACATACCACTGGATGCTGTTGGCCTCACCATATCATCAATTATGCACTCATTGTTGAGTAGAAGGTTTTTGTAATTCTATTTGCGTTGAAGTGACAATCTCGTGCATATCAGCATTATTTTCATTGGAAGGTACCTTAAAGGCAGAAGTAGTGATGTCAGTAGAGGAGTTCATCTGTCATTGTTCGATCTCCTTCCAGCTTGTGTGTTTCTGTTTATCGAATTCTTTTAGAAGGATTTCTATTGCTAATATAAGAGTCGTATATTTGTCCTTTTAGATATCAATGTTTGTGGTATTGGCCGTATCATATTGATTTTAGCATGTCCCAGTTCGATAATAACCCCAAATAATACCAGGCGATACTGGCAATTACTGACGACGGGCTTCCTTTCCTGGTTAATTTAACAAAGAAAACTAATGTCGACACAACCGGTCGTTCAGAAGATCGGTAAGCTATAGTGTGTTGATAAGATTCCTTGCTACAAATTGTAACATTTCCATTTCTTGCACTTTTACATGTATAAATTCCCAACATCTATCCATCTTAATGTTATTCCATTCAAAACTATCTATTGTGGGTTGTCTAAAAGCAACTAAATAGACAATAATATCTATTGTGGGTAAAATCAATATTGAAATATAATTTCAAGCTAATGAAAAACAACTAATGTATAAAATTGTCTATTTTTTTTAATAATTTCTTTGGTTTTCCGAAACAAAAACTCTGAAACTTTCCGAAATCGTAGCTGTGAACCTTGCTGAATACGTCTAGACTTAATGAAGATGAATTATAGACAAAAGATTTGAATATATATATATATATATATATATATATATATATATATATATAGACAAAAGATTTGAATATATATACACACACACACACATGAGAGTGAGGAAGACATTTTCAAATCTTTTGTCTCTCTCTCTCTCTCTCTCTCTCTATATATATATATATATTTTTTTTTTTTTTTTTTTTTTGGAAAAAGGGTAAATTTTATTCCATCAACGCAATAAGGTTACAACATAGAGATACAATCCCATCTCAGGGGGACATTACTAGTACATCCGACTCAATGTTATGGAGGATGCCCCCCAGTGGGGTGGACAGTCCCTCATAGATGCGCCGGTTCCTCTCCCGCCAGACATGCCAAACTGATGCAGCAAGTCTCAACCTAGCACGCCTGGCCCAGCTCTGCTCCTTGCCCCTGCAATCCCCAATCCACTTAAGGATTTCTCTGAAGTCACGCTCCCTTCCAACCCCTCCCAAGTGTCTCCGGCTCTGCTCTGCCCAGATGCTCCACGCCACATGGCACTGAAAGAACAGATGCCTAATGGACTCAGTCTCTGTCTCACACAAAACACACTTAGGGTCAGGGACAGAAACCCCGAACCGAAGCAGTCTGTCCCTAGTAAGCAACCGGCCCAGCACCAGTTTGTATGCAGACAGTTGCATCTTCCTGGCAAGCCCCTTCCCCCAGACAAAGTCGTATTCCTCAATATCATCGAAGTGTGGGCGGACAAGGTCATAGCAGCTGCTAAATCGGAACTCCCCTGCACCCTCCGAGCGGCCGGGAGGGGCCCAAATCCAAACATCAGACAGTGCCGTAGGGGTGATCTGCACCTGTCTGATCTCCTCACCTAACGGAGCAGTGAAACGATACTCCTCTGGCCTCCAGACCCCACCACGGATGATGTGCCTACAAGTCAGACCTCTGTAGGCCACGCCGTCCCTCTGGGGACTCAGCATCTCCAGGAGCGACTGACCCGAGATCCATGGATCCAGCCATAGGTCCGTCTCCCCTCCCTCTCTCATCCTCCTCCGCATAGCCGTCCGAAGTACAGGGCGATTCCTCAGGATATGCTTGAAAGACACATACCCAGAAGTTTCTGCCCCGGAGATACCGACTAGTCATCCAGGCCGACCATAGAGAATCACCCTGAAGGAACCTCCATGCTAGCTTGATCCCCGCCGCCTCCCTGACAGAAACAAGAGATCGCAGACCCACACCTCCCTCCTTCCTGGGCCGACATAGCTGCTCCCAAGAGATGGCATGAATCCCCCCATGCCAAATGAACTTGGCACATATGCCCTCAATCTTTCTGATAGTAGCCAAGGGGACCATAATCGATTGGAGCCAGAACAGAGCAATAGCAGAAATAACCGAACGAACCAGCTCAATACGCCCGCCAAACGATAGGCCAGCCTGCCAGCCCTCTACCCTCCTCTGTGCAAAATCCACCAGACTCTGACAATCACGGTCCTTCGCATAGTTGACGGAAAGGGGCACCCCTAGATATTTCACCGGAAGGTCCCCCTTTTCCACCCCAAGCTCCATGGCCCGCTCCTCCTTCAAAGTGCAGGAGTTGCTGAAGTAGACTTTGCTCTTGTCCCTGTTTAACCGAAGGCCCGATAGCTGTCCCAACTCCTCCATCACTGCCGCAAGCTCCCTCATCCCTCGCATGGAAGGCCTCAACAAGACCAAAAGGTCGTCTACATAAATGAGATGAGAGACCACCGGAGAGACCCTGCTGTATATCGGTACAATCCTCTCCCGATGTACCGCGATGTCCATCAAACAGGTGAAATACTCCATCACAAGGGTGAATAGGTAGGGGGAAAGCGGGTCCCCCTGCCGAAGCCCCCTGCATACAAAAGATTTGAATATATATATATACACACACACACGCACACACATGAGAGTGAGTAAGACATTTCCAACATTTTGATGTCCTATTTTTCAATTCTGCTGCATCTTTTCAAAAAAGAAAGACGAGCGAAGTGAGGGTGAGGCGACTGAAGGGAGGGTGAGATGATATATATATATATATATATATATATATATATATATATATATATATATATAAAAGGAATAATTTGCTTCCCCGTGGGATAGAACCCACCGACTCTCTCTCTCTCTATATATATTTTTTGTTGGAAAAAAGGTAAATTTTATTCCAAAATCAACTCATACAGCTTACAGTACATCCCATGGACCTCTCACCCTACTAGGTGACATAGCATTTACATCAAATTCAATATTGTGAAGTATGCCTATTGGGAGAGTGGAGAGCCTCTCGAAAATACGTCGATTCCGTTCCCTCCACACACGCCAGACAGAGGCAGCTAGTCGTAATCTGGCGGTCTTGAACTATACATGCCCCTACCTCTCTGGCCGCGAATCTCCGTAATGATGTCTCATAAATCTCTGCCTGTGTCACAGCCTCCCAACGACCTGAGGCACTGTTCAGACCAGATATACCAGGACACATTACACTCAAAGAACAAATGTCTCATAGGTTCATTTCATGCTTCACACAGCATACACTTGGGATTGGGGATGGGGATCCTAAACGTAATGAGTCTATCTCTCGTCAGCAGTCGCCCCAACATCAACCGGTAAACGCATAATTGCATCTTGCGAGCCAGGTCCTTACACCAGATGAAGTCATAATCCTCGCTCCTAGGATTCGTTTGGCGTACCAGGTTGTAGCAACTCTTGAATTAGAATTTCCCTGTAGCTCCAGCATTGGCAGGCGGATCCCAAATCCATCTATCGGCCAGCTGACTCGGGTCAATGTCTATCGCTTGAATAGCCGCTCCAAGCTCTGTCGTGTGGCAGTATATCTCTGGTCTCCATACATCATTCCTGATAATATGCTGACACTTCATCCCTCTACTAGCCTCCCTGTGTAACTGGTCGTCTAGTATCTTTAGCAATGATTGACGCTCCACCCAAGGGTCCAGCCAGAGGTCAGTACCTGTCCCATCTCTCATAATCCGCCGAATAGAAGATTTGAGAACAGCTCTGTATCAGAGAATACTTTTGAAAGTTACCGAGTGGTTATTGTTGAGAGCACAGGTCCAAAAGTTGTCCTTCACATACCGACTAGACATCCAGTCCGCCCATAACGACCTACCTTTGATGAACCTCCACGCCATCTTCAGTCCCGAGACCTCCCTGACTGCCAGGAGTGGTCTGAGCCCCACCCCTCCCTCCTCCCGAGGACGACAGAGTCGCTCCCAGGAGATCGCATGGATGTCCCCTCTCCAGATGAAGTTGGCACAAATGCTCTCAACTTTTCGGATAGTGGCAACCGGAACTAGGATAGACTGGAGCCAGAATAGTGCCAGGACAGAGATGACTGATCTCACTAGCTCAATGCGACCCCCAAAGGACAGGTTTGCTGCCTACCATCCTTCTACCCTCCTCTGAGCATACTCCACCAGGCCCTGACAGTCCAGTTCCCTCGCATAGTTAACTGTCAGAGGCACCCCCAGGTATTTGACCGGCAACTCTCCTTTTTCGACGCCTAGGGTTGCCGCTCTTTCTTCCTTCAGCGTACAAAGAGAGCTGAAATAGACTCGACTCTTTTCTCGGTTCAGCTGAAGCCCAGAAAGCTTGCCAAACTCATCCATAGTTCCAGATAGCGTAGTCATCCCTCCCATAGATGGCCGAAGGAAAATCAGGAGGTCATATATATATATATATATATATATATATATATATATATATATATGAGGAGGGATATTGCACGAAACTTATTGCATCAATTATTGCACCAAACAATCTCAACCACACATTTATTTCAATCATGTGGTTATAAAGCATGATGACGTGGCAACAACTTTATGGAATGCTTTATAACCACATGATTGAAATAAATGTGTGGTTGAAATTGTTTGGTGCAACAATTGATGCAATAAGTTTGGTGCAATATCCCTTCCCTATATATATATATATATATATATATATATATATATATATATATATATATAAGAAATAATTCGGTTCCCCGTGGGATAGGACCCACGAGTCAGGATGTGCTATGTCTCCACCTGCTGATCGCTAGAACCAGGAGGCTTTGACGATATGGGATATCTATTTTGATAAATAGGCAGTTGGAAAGATAGGTACAATGTATGATGTGTATGTCAGTATGTCTTCACACGACAATTTTCACTACTCGAGTGAAAACGCATGGAGACATGATTGGCTCTGGAATCACTGCGTCCCTGATTGGTTTGGAAATTGAAGTGAATTCTGATTTTTGGCCAAACATTGTGGTGGTGGTGTGTGTGGGGTTGGGGGGGGGGGGGGGGGGGGGGTTGGGGTGCCGGACTAGGTGAAATTTACCCTATTATCTATACTGTGCTGTGATAACTTTCACAAATATAAAAGGATTAGTGCAGTTATTATCTTTGGTTTGAGCAATTGGATTTTGATGCATTACAATCTTGCCCACCAGTAACTTTAATATCTTCCGATAACGAATATACTATATTATTACATTAGTATATACACAAAAAGGTAATATAGTACGTATTTACATTAGTATATACACAAAAAGGTAATATAGTACGTACGTAGGTAATTAGTAAAGCTATATAAACTTCTGGACCCCAAACTAGTTTTCTAAAAATAGGATTATCGGTGATCAATTGGATCAAGTGGCAGCCAGATACAGCAGAATTTCCATGGTGGACCAATTGCAATCAATTGGCTGTGTAGTTGTTAATCAGTTATTGTTCCTTAACTGAGGTTATAATAGTCTTGATATAAGACATTGTGCGAGAGCTTAGGATTCAGTGATGCGCCAACCTATGTTGGCCTGGATGGATTTGATTTACTTATTCATTTTCTGTCAGTTTTGTGCTTACCATCTGAATTCTATATATTGCAGGTTCGCTCTGCTGAGTATAATAACGTGCGCAGTCAACTCAATGCAATAAACAGAAAACAAAGTGGAAGGTACAATTCTCATCCTTAAGATAGTGTAACCTTGTGGATGGAAACTTTAGGTATTTTAACATTTCAAGTATGGTTAAGAGTAACTTTTTGCATTCTATATTAATATCTTTGTTTTTGAAGTCATTTTCTTTGGGGCACTGAAACAAGGCGCCTTTTTATTTGTCAGCCTAGCTGTTCGAGACCTTTCTAAGTTAGTGAAGCCAGACGATATCATCACATCAGAACATTTGGTGACACTTCTTGCGATTGTTCCCAAATACTCTCAAAAGGACTGGCTGTCAAGCTATGAAACCTTGGCTACCTATGTGGTAAGGGGTGTTCTGCAATCTATAATTCTTTAATTGATGTAAAACAACCTTCAAATCAAAGTTCATTCCATGAGTTGCATTTTTTTATTCTACTTGCTATTTTGTCCATTTGATTTTGTTTTAGAAAATGTTTCTTCTGAAGTTGACTTTAAGATGCTTATCAGCATATCCTCTAAATAATGGTTGATATTGAACATTGGTTTTTCAGGGTGCTGCATTTATCAGTATTGAGATATCTTGCATAACTGATTAGCATAGAAGCTGCTGTCTGCTGTTCTCAGTGACTTTTTATGTAAAAGTAAATATAGTGGCTTGCATGTAATAAGAGTACTATTCAGGGATTATCTAGTGTAGATTAGTCTTTACAATGGTCAGAAGCGGCGGAAGGATAGTCTCTGTTGGAACTGAATTATAAGCTAAATCTGAGGCAGAATATATATTGTAGAATAAGTGTTACACCATGTTAAAGTTCCTGTAACTGCGCCACAACTTTAGAGTGTCAGTGAGGAATGAGGTTTATATATTTATATTATCAACACGCCCCCACAGGTCAAAGACCCATTTTATGGGTTGAGAGCTGGATTCACACAGCGGTACAAGTTTTTGTTAAATCCGCTTATAATGTGCGCCATAGTGAGTGAAACTGGGTTGCTATGATACCATGTTAATGTCACTTCCACTAAACTAAAGCTCAAGTTTGTTGGTCAGCGATGAGGTTATATATTTATATTATTCAACATACCTGAAGGAGGCAACAATTGCATTCTGACATGATAATATTACAGCAGAACAGTGACACTTTCAAGTTACAATTTTTATCTTTTTTTGTTATATGTGCATTGTACCTTTGGTACTTTTTACTGTTGATTAACTCTGTATTGAAACTATTCTAACATATTTAATTCAAGCACCAACCGGTGATCTTGTTGTGTTGGACATTGTTGAGTTAGACACATGGACACTACGGAATATACTAGGACACACCAAAATATGTGCCGACCGTGTTACCGTGTCTGGAGCGTGACGTGTCGGATCTGTGTCCATGCAAAACAGGACGAGCACTATATGATTCATAATTGCATGGTATTTTGTTGAACTTTATAATTAACTAAAAAGTAAAATCTCTTTTGTCTCACTGCAAGAAGGCTTGCTGATGGATTTTTTTATACTAAAGAGTTTGACAACATTTATGGAGCTTTGTTGTGCTCCATAGCCAACCTCATTCTGATGGGAGAAGGATTAGATGATGATCATGCAGAGGCGGCAGAGCAGCTTGAGAATAGAGGGAGAGAGTATGTAGGTTTGAGGGGAATATTATTTGGTATTTGGTTCAGTTTGCAGTTACTTTCATGCTTTAAATTGTAAGTAGAGTTTTACTCTATTATATCAAGAGGAGCTCAAGAGGATGGAAGAGGGGATATGAATGGAAGATTTTTTTTTCCCTGTGAGAGGAAAGTAGCGTCCAAAAGAGGCTTTCCTTGATTTACCTGTACCACTCTTGCCAGATTTTGTAAACATTGATGATTACCCTTTTCAAGTTCAGCCATATTCGTGAAACAAGTATTTTTTAATCTTACAAAATTGAGATGGTAATGCACTCATAGATCGAGGATATTGCCTATAGCACATTGAAAATTTTGATGATTAAGCTTTCCAAGATTGGCATTCCGCAGAACAAGCATTGTTTGCAGTAATGTTCATATAGGCTGAGGATAATGCTTATAGATCATCTCTTCAAGAATTGCTTGGAATTTCGAGAAAACAATCAGCAACCACTGGATATTCTTACAATTTAGGTGATCTGGGAAGCATGCGAATTTAGTGATTGCATATAACCCAGAACCAGAACATTGAAAATATGATTAGCCTTTTCAAGCGGCCATATCCATGAAACAAGCATTTCTTAGCGTAAATGTGATGTTAGTAATCCACTCATAGGCCAAGGACAATGCTTCTAGCGTCTTTGCAGTAATTAATTGGAATTTCCAGAAATCAACCGGCATTAACTGTAATGCTCAGACTTTTAGTTATCTGGTAAGCATGCTAAATAATGATTGCCACGGTGCCACCAGACTACTAGTAATCAGTGACCAGTGAAACATATGGATAACTATTAGTAGTTCCATATAACCTGGAATAGTTTGTAATTTAATACCAGGCATTAAAACCTTGTTTTATGTTCGCAACTAGGCTGGTTTATTTCATCGTCCAAAAAATGCTTAGAGGCCAGATGTTGTGTTGGAAGACTGACACCATCTATCGTTTCGGATAAAACTTTTTACCATAGGTTGATGCCTTAAACTTGGATCTTGGTTCCATTCGTATTTGCATATACCATCAAAACTCAGCTCTTGGTTTAACCATATATCAGGTTAAAATATGTAGAGTAATTTGTATAACAAATAGTAAATTGTTGTATAATAATATTCGGGAATTTTTTTGAGTTCATTGTTTGTTAGTACTTTGGAAATCTAACATAATATCATTTTCCTATCTGTGATCAAATTGCTACCTTTTCTCTGGCTTCCAGATGTATGCTAATGGTTGTTGGGACTTTTGTCTACTTTCCTTTTGAGATTAAGTTTGGTTGTGCTACCTAGTGACTGAAAACCACATTCAGGTACCTAGGTCATCAAAAAAGTTGCATGAGGATAATGAATATGCTCTTTACACCGTAACACTCTTTGGTAAGGTTGCTGACAACTTCAAAGCAAGTGCACGTGAAAAAGGGTTTCAGGCAAGTATTTTTTGGCTCCATTCTGGTGTGTGTATCATCACCCTGCATCAGAACCTTTTGAGGAGGTATGCAGTTTTTTTGTTCTAACCATTGTCACTGAACATCAGACCTTTTTGTTATGTTTCATGGTTCAGATTCGTGAATTTGAATATAGTCCTGAAGCTCAAGAGAGTAGAAATCAGGAGTTGGAAAAACTAATGCAGGCTCAGGATAATATGAGGAGCTCTCTTTTGCAATGGTGCTATGCCAGTTACGGAGAGGTTATTCTTCAACTTTTTCAATAATGTATTTTACTCGTGGTTGGATCTCTCATAGCAGTGCAATTATGACTGAAGCAGATGAAGGTTTTTGATTCATAGGGCTGAAAATACATATGAAATTGTCAAGAGATGGCCAACATGGTTTTTGTATCATCTTCTAAAAGGTCAAAGAGATGCCTATATTTTTAATCTTCTCAACAGGGTTAGAAGCATTAATAGATGTTCTGTATTTACTTGTTATATTAAGAAAGGCACCATGAAATATTTGCTATTTTAGTACTCTTTTTTTAGAGTCTTATATTAGCTGATGTCTAAGAGAACAATGCATCTGTATGATAAGTAGGACCATTGTCTCCCGAGTTCATTTAAACGTTAAGAATTGTGTCGATGTACATTGATTCTATTGTCAAGCTCATGTTAAATTCAATGGGGATGTGCTTATTGCTTTTCGACATTAAGTATTATCTAATTTCACATTATAATGTGGAAATAATTTGATATGGTTGGTCCAAGTTAGACCTTTTGTTGAATTTTGTTAAAAAGAGGTCAAGCAAGCAAGATGATTAACTATGAAGTTAACTTAAGAGTATGAGTTGCATTTAGAACGGGAAGAGTAGCAAGAAATTGTGGTAGGTGTTGCAAGAAGTGATGATGGCGTAATGGAGAATATGATACCAGGAACTACAGTGAAAGATTTTAGGAAAAGCTGCTGGACAAGGTCATATTGCTTGGTTGAAGGGTCTGAAAGTGTGTAAGACATGCACACATAATTGGCGAGACGAACACCATAAACAAACTGTTAATGATATAGGATGATCACTTAACCATCAGTATTTCATTACCATCACGGCTTTCCAATGTTGCTGCTGAAGCATTTCTCGACTTGATCCCGTAAAGATTTCAATGTTAAAAGATTCTTGTAAATGAAGATGAAATAAATTGGACAAGCACCAGAAGAAAAGACGTCGTCGTTCCCTAACGATGTGGCTTTCAGTAAAAGTTGACATCTACAGATGTTGCCTCCTAGACGTCAACTAATCTTAATATTGCTGGAAACCATGAGGTTGTGGGCAAAACATACCAAGGATGTTTTAGGAGGATAAGAGTTCATTATCTTATTGTTATAGTTATAGCAGAATTTGCTCGAGACTATGGAAGTATAAAAGTTCAGGTACTGGTGGTTATTGAAGATTTAGGTCAAACAAAGAGTAAACATCATTCATGAACACGTAAGTGGGTGGTTGGTTGTGCCTATGCAGTGATAAGTATAATTAAACTATTGGTTTTAAAATATGTACATGATGCAGAGCATAATTTGTTTCTTCGAAGATTGACTTGAGTGCAGAGATTCATGATGTGCATTGATTAACAAGTATGACAAACCCAAAGTATTCAAGTCTTCCCTTTTACAAACCAAAACTGCGTATTCAGATTCTTCTGTTCTTTTCAGAAATTCTCTACTTTTATCCTTTGTTGTGTGGACACGGAGTCAACACGTCACATTTCAGATACGGCAACACGGATTCGGCACCTATTTTGGTGTGCCCTAGTGTATTTTGGAGTGTCGTTAGTGTGTCCAATACGTGTGTCCGACATAACACGGACACAACATGAATTTTTGAGTGTCGTGCTTCTTATCATTCAATATCTCATCATCTTACTGGATTTTTTTTTTTCTTAATTTCTTTTCTGTGTGGCCATTAACACACTTGCCCATTAACGCATTTGCCTTGCAGGTTTTCAGTTCATGGATGCACTTCTGTGCTGTCCGTGCCTTTGCTGAGAGCATTCTTAGATATGGCCTTCCGCCATCGTTTTTGGTACCAAAACTCTCAGTACTTCATTGTGGTTGATTAACTTCGTTAGGAATACTAGCATCATTCTCCTATGCTATTTTGGACTTCTCAGGCTTCAGTACTAGCGCCGCCAGCAAAAAGTGAGAAGAAAGTGCGTAGCATCTTGGAGCAGCTGTCTGGAAATACAAACAGGTAGACATCTGCTTATTGTAGCTTCTACTGTCACTTAAACAATAGGCATCTTATGAACTATAACCTAGCCTGGACTATGATTGCCATCAATATCTTAGATGCTGATTTTCTTTGGAAGTTCTGTGTACTTTGTTTCTCTTCAGAAACAAAGTATGACCATCAATTGAGAACTCTAGTGACATCCCAAATATATTTGAAGCTAAATCCATCAAATTTCCACCCTACAAAATTTTGGAGAGAAATGAAACCAAGCAAACCAAGGAGACAAAAGTTACTAGCCCTGTAGGTTAAATGTTTCTGGGGATGCGTAATAGGCCAAAGACCTTTGGACTAAATGAAAGACGGGTTTGGAACCTTTTGGACTAAATGAAAGATGGGGATTGGACTAAATGAAAGACACAGGTACCCAGAATTTGACGTGGCTTTCATGTCAGAAATCATCATCATCGAAGTCTACTTCCATGAGAATGGTGGTTGGATATGGGGAGCATGAGAAAATGCCCACAAAGGAATTGGTGAAGTTTTATGAATAGCTGCCAACCCTCTATGTTGGCGCCAAATTCCTACAATGTTAGCTATGTGAACGAAGGCCCTTGCCATAGAACCAATGAACCAAGGCGCTTGCCAAGTATCGGGGAGGTGACCTACATTTTTGATCATGCATTTTAAGCTCATCCATGATCCAACCAAGGAGCACTCACAATGTTCCCTAGTCTAGAGTGTCTACATGAAGATGTAAGACGGTACAATTTGCTACAGGGAATGACATTCATCTGTAGCACATTAAACGAAAGAATGTCGTTCCCAATCTTTACAGCAGAAAATATAACCCAGAAACCAAATGGAAAAACATATTTAAGTTCAAAGTTTGCATGTAGATTTTTTGTGTGGATTCTGCTATATAAGCAGACTCCTTTCCGTTGGTTGTTCCCACTTATATTGGGGACATACTTGAAAGATATTGCAAATGTAATTGTTTTAACTAAAATTCGAAGAATGGAAGCTTACTTTATCAATCTACAGAGGCTCATATTTTCAGGGAAATAGCAAATTACTCCATCTACATTATCAAGACAAATTGATCAATCTGCAATTTGAAGGTTTGTTCTCTTTTTCCCCAGCTTGTTGAGTCTAACCGAAGTGTATAATTTTGTTCTACAGCACTTTCTGGAAATCTGAAGATGATGTTGGCATGCCTGGTTTAGGAGGGGAAGCCGAAGCTTATCCCTATGTCTCCTTCACAATTAATATTGTCTGAGGGCAACGAAGCTCAACCAGTTCTCGTCACAAATGCTATAGTTTTGAGTATTTGTTCCTAGCAGGCTCTACCAATTCATGGTCTTAAAAGAAACCTGAAGTTTTACTGTATATTACTGGCATGTCATGCCAATTCTTTTTCGTGTATTCCGTTGTTTGCCTAAGTTGGTATAGGCATGAGAGGAAATTGATTGTAAGCTATTTTAGCCCTTCCCGTAGGCCACAAACTCTTGGTCCTTGTATGTTGTGCTTCACTCAATAAGTACTACTGTGTGCATTCAGGATATTGTTGAGAAGTTCTGGTAAATGAAATCGGAGTATATAATTTTATTTTATTTTTGTTACTAAACGTCCAGTGAGCAGTGAATACAAAAAAAATGGCATGGCTCTTCAGTGCCTTCAATGCAATCAGGTTCAATGCAAACAAGGCATTTTTGGATCGGATATTGAAACCTTTACCTCTACCAATAATAGGTGCCTCCGCATCAAGACTCTGAGGTATTGTTTGGAAAGGGAGGAAAACGGGGATCGCGAACGCTGATCATCAAGGAACGTCCATGTCCTGGCTTACTAGCAAGAACTTTTTTTTTGAGCATGTGTAAGCTAGGGTTGTTTCTGAGCATGTGTAAACTAAGTACACATTATTAATGTAAATTTTCCATTTTTAGATTTATGCCTTCCTAATTTTTAGAAACTAGGATAACAAGGCACTTAAAATGTCAGAAAAAAATATATGTTTTTAGAGTAGTTTAAAACTATTTTTATATTTGTACATGGTCCTTAAAATGTCAGAAACGACCGTAATTCTCTCCCATTTAATCTATTTTTTGTTCAAGTTGAAATTCAAACCAACAACTACTCGTTTCATCATTTAGTGGTTTTACATGTGGTATTTACTTTCAATCTTGTTGTATGGCTAGCTTAGTACTAGCTCACTACTAGCAAATGTTAATGTGGCGGAGAGAGTTAACCAAGTTTATATGTTTAGCTGGTCAACAACTTTTGAAAAATATTCTTTAAATATTTCTCTTATGTTAAGTGGCCCCCAAAAACTTTGGGTGATGATATCTCCTATTATGTGGCATCTGACATGGAAAGTGACATGACAGCTGACATGTCATGTTTAACCCAAAAAATTAATTACATAAATTTTTTATTGTTAATGTTAATGCTAATGCTAATTTTAATTTAATGTTAATATTAATTTTAATGTTAATGTTAAAATTAATATTAATGCTAATTAATGTTAATATTAATATTAATATTAATATTAATATTCATGTTAATTTGAAGTTATTAATTTTACTATTAATTTTAATGTTAATGCTAATTTTAATTTAATGTTAATATTAGTTTTAATGTTAATGTTAAAGTTAATATTAATGTTAATTCTAATATTAATGTTAATATTAATTTTAATTTTAATATTAATGTTAATGTTAACCAGCTAAACCTGTAAACTTGGTTACCTCTCTCCGCCACATCAGCATTTGCTAGTATTGAGCTAGTACTAAGCTAGCCATAGAGCAATTTCGATTTACTTTTGGTCTTTAATTAATAGAAAAGTTCAAACGGGGGTATTTACTTTTAGTCTTTAATAAAAGCATCTCCAACCCTATTGTGACTTCTTTAACTTAAAATGTCTTTAAGGCACGTGTTAATAATTGATAAATGTGTATTTTATATTGGTACTTCCACCAGTACATTTATCAATACATAGTTTACATTTATCAATACACGTTTGGAGTGAAATGTGCATTGATAAATGTGTTTCGCTTACATGACAAAAGTTATAGAAGACATTGTGAAGTTGATTATCTAATTAGAGCATCTCCAACCCTATTGTCTTGTTTTGTGTTGTGATTCCTATGTGACATGAGGCACAAGACAATGTCTTTCCTATGTGGCAATATTATATTCACATAAGACAATAAGATAAAAAAATATTCTCCAATGCAAAAGTATTGAGAAGACAATAAAAAGTATTTTTTTTCCAACTTCCAAGACAACTCCTCCACTTCTTCATTTTTTATATAAATATTTTTATTCATAATTGATGATGCGGAGACAGTCATTGTGAAGTGCATTGTCTAGATCTAGACAACCAACTTCACATTGTCCTTGCCATATCAACTTCATGTTTTATTCTACATTTGCATTGGAGATGTATTTTTGAAATAAAAATTTGTCATTCTTATGTGGCAACCATTTTTTTTTAAACTCACAATAGGGTTGGAGATGCTCTTATAAACAATGCACTTGACAATGTCTTACCTGTTAGTGTCACACCCCAGAACCAGAATACTGGAGATCGGGGGCAGACATAGCCAGCTACGTATATTGAAGTGCAACCCACCGCGCTATACGGTCACGGCTGTCTAGGTACATGAGGGTTTAACTACAAGCCAACAGTCTCCTATGGTCAAGAACAAGCCTAGTGTCTCAATCACAAGCAAGTAAGTAAATATTACAAGATGTAAGATAACCAAATATACAATAGTAAGGCGTCCCAAACATTACATATTCAGCTGATCATGAAGCTAGTCGTTTACAAAATGTCAGGACTAACAAGAGTTTAGTCATACATGATCAACCCTAGGATTTGCCAATCATGTTATAGCCCGTAGGCAGACAGTAAATAAGCTACAACCGAGCTAACAAGTGCTCGTCGGCTAAACACCTCAAAAGAATAATTTTACAATAAAGTGGAAGAACAAAAGAAACCCACTCGTTGCCAGGGTTACGCCTGGTGGTCACCATCTGGCTGGAAGACAGGTGGATCCTCTGGAGCTGCTCCGATATCTGGCCATACAAAACCAGCTGGGTCAGACCCCAGAAAGAGCAAGTGCCACAAAGAAGGCTTCACTTAGGAACTAAAACCAGCATACCACAAAAGATAATAAATAAAGAACTGATAATAATAGAGATAGCAACAGTAAACTGAGTACGAGGAAACCATTCAAGTAGCCAGGTCACAACCCTTAAACCAAACAAGGACCGGGGTTGCAGCCCTTCACCTGAATAGAAACCCGTCTCAAATACTATTGGTACAGTAAAGACAATAAACGAAGAGAGGACACAGAACTGCTCCGGGAGCCAGGTTACAATCCTTAAACCAAACAAGGACCGGAGTTGTAACCCTTCACCTGAACAGAACTGGACCCCTGATCTTTATTGTTGAGGCAAGCATAAGTAATCATGTTATTAAAATAAGGTAAAACATGACGAGCATGACATAGGGTACAATAAGACAATAAACGAAGAGAGGACACAGAACTGCTCCGGAAGCCAGGTTACAACCCTTAAACCAAACAAAGACCGGGGTTGTAACCCTTCGCCTGAACAGAACTGGACCCCTGATCTTTATTGTTGAGGCAAGCACAATCAATCATGTCATGTCACAGTCTTGTACAGGATCAGGATAAGACTAAGCTGGGATAAACCCCATCCAATCAATCACGGCCAAGCAAGGAGTACGGCTTGATACTTTAACTAACTAGGGTTATCACGGGCCTAGTTACTAGCAAGATGCAATGAGATTACCCCAACAGCCACAAGCCCTGCAGACCATCCGGTTATCCGGGTCGAATATCTGTTTATGAAGGGTGCACCACATGACTGTGTGCTGGAAATGTGCCCTACTCGTCGGTAGGCTACAAGTCCACTTAATGCGCCCAGATAACGGGATTGCCTGTAGCTGGAAATCTCTTCATGTCTATTGAATTATTCTAGTTTAATAACCTTAGTCATTTACTGTAGGTATCCCTGACCGTGGTACTCAGGGATCCCCTTCCTAGACATGATGCAAGACAGTACTGATTTATTTGTACAAACACAATCGCCCACGGTGTCCAGGTCATTCATACTTGTCATGTCAGGCTGACTGACATAATAGCATGTCGAGATATACAATATCAGTTTATTGTCAAGAGTGTGCCACGGCGGGCCACTATCGTGTTCCTGAACTCATATTAGAAATTTTAGGATATAAGAATAAATGTGACATATCAATTTAATAATAATAATGATAATAATAATAATAATATAATATAATGCAAGAGGACAAGACTAGGGGAGGGAGCTATGTGGCTAATAGGAGTCATGCGGCAGAAAACAGGCGCGCTTATACGGCTGGGACTGCACGCTCATGCGGCTGGAAGAGGGCAGGCGTATGCGGCTCAGGAAGTAATGCGCCATGCGGCTCAGGAAGGAAAGGCACATGTGGCTCAGGAAGGAAAGGCACATGCGACAGCGGAAGGAAGGGGCTTATGCGGCTGGGTTGCGGCTCATCCATGCGGCTCAGGGGGCCTCAGGCTCATGCGACAGAAAGTTGTCAAGCCTTTATGCGGCTGCAAGTATTTAAGTTCATGCGGCTGGATTGAGACAAAAGTCTATGCGGCTGGGAATTGCCCAGGCTTATGCTGCTCAGGAAGCATACGTGTCAAAGTAGTCAATCCCCTGCTTCTGAGAAAACCCTTTTGCCACTAGCCTGGCCTTGAACTTGTCAATGGTTCCATCAGCTTTCATCTTCTTCTTGAAGATCCACTTGCATCCGATAGATTTTGCTCCTTCAGGTAGATCAACCAACACCCAAATGTTATTGGAGGTGATTGATTCAATTTTATTGTCTATTGCCTCCAGCATCTCTGGTCTTCATCGCCTCATCATAGGTAAGCGTATCTGCTTCCACATGATAGGTGATGAAGTCATCTCCGAAGTTCTTCGGCCTCCTCGCTCGCTTCGATGATGGCTCAGCGAGTTCTGGTTCAATTGTTGTCTCCTTAGTAACAACTTCATCTTGGACAACTAGCTCATTGAAGATCTCAGTCACCTTTTCACCTTCATCATTCTCCGGAATGTCCGTTAGAACAATGTTCTTGTGCCTTACAAACTTGTCTTCAAAATATTCAGTATCGCGAGATTCGATGATATGATTTGACTCAATATCAAGAAATCTCCGAGCATCACTCTTCTCGGCATATCCCAAGAAGATCTTCTTCGTAGTCCTTGTCCCCAGCTTCTGAATCTTCAGATCTGGGAGCTTCACATAGGCCAGACATCCCCACACTCGAATGATATTCAAGTTAGGTCCGACTTTGAACCAGAGTTCATGAGGAGTTACGTCCGAAGTTGCATACAACACTCTATTTAGAATAAAAGTGGCCGTCAATACAGCTTCTCTCCAGTAGCATTTAGGAAGACCCGCAGTTAGCAGCATTGAGTTCACCATTTCTGTCAACGTTCTGGTCTTCCTCTCCGCTACTCCGTTAGATTGAGGAGAATACGGAGCAGCAGTCTCGTTTATGATTCCATGTTCTTTGCAGAACAATGTAAATTTATGAGACCGATACTCTCCGCCTCGATCACTTTTTAGCCTCTTGAGTTGTTGTCCAGTTTGCCGTTCAGCCTCGGGCCTGAAATCCTTCAACTTCCCGAACGCTTCGTCTTTAGACTTGAGCAAGTAGACAAACGCGTACTTTGAGAAGTCATCGATGAAGGTTATGAAATACTTCATCCCGGATTTTATAGAAAATTACTTGAAGTCACAGATATCAGAGTGCACCAACTCCAGAAGATCTGTGCTTCGATTGACCCGATGAAAGGGTTTCCTTGTGATCTTTGTCTGAGCACATACTTACTCCCACATTTGGAGATAAGTCCTAGACTGAACATTTTGTTAATTCTTTTACAGTGAACATGTCATAGCCTATTATGCCACAACTCAAGAGAATAATCAGAAAGAGCGATTGCATTGATTACATTTGACTGATTTACAAGCTGAATTTTGAACATCCCTTCGGTTTGAAAATCTTTTCCGAAGTATGTTCCCTTCTTGGACATCACCATCTGGCCAGCATTGATGTCCATCCTCAAGTCTGCATTGCTAAACAGATTTCCAGAGATCAAGTTCTTTGCAATCACCGGAACGTGCTTCACACCTTGAAGCGTCAGAGTGTTCCCGGATGTGAGTTTCAGCTCCACAGTTCTGACCCCCAGAACTTCAGCTTGGGCTTGGTTCGCCATGATAACTTTTTCAGAAGTTGGCTGGTATGTGACGAACCATTCCTTGCCAGAGCAGACATGGCAGGTCGTACTAATGTCTATCCACCAGTCAGAGTCAGCCCCCACAGCTGTGACCTGAGCAATCATAGCAACAATGTTAGAAACCATGGAAATCTTGCTAGGCTCACCTTGCTCAGCTTGTTTGGGCTTGGATTTGCATTCACTCTTATAGTGGCCCTTCTTGCCACAGTTGAAGCAAGTCACGTGGGACTTGGACTTCTGTTGCTTGAACGAAGGACCCTTCACTTTCAGATTAGTGGAGTCCTTCTTCTTGTGATGAGAAGCCACCTGCTTCCCTTTGAACTCTCTTGTCTGTACCAAGTTGGCCTTAGCCAGTTGTTTGGACAGAGAGTCCATCTTTTGTTGAGATCGTATTTCGTCCTCAACGTGGATCTCTTATAGAAGATCTTCCAAGCTAATGTCCAACTTCTTCCGATGCATTCTAGCATAGAAGTTGCTCAAACCAGCAGGAAGTTTCGAGACTATCCCTCCAACGATAAACTAATTGTCGACGAGGGGCATCTTTTCGTCATCTAACTTCTGGCACAACTTTAGAAATTCCTTTACTTGAGGTAGCATCGCCATCTAGTCTTCGAAGAGCCACTTGTGGTACTTCTCGACGATAAAGATTTTGGACATGTTCTCATCATCTTCATATAGCTTACCCAAAGAATCCCAGATCTCTTTGGCCTTCACCTTCTTGGAATATGACTCTGCCAAAGAGTCTTACATAGAATTGAGAATCAGCAGTTTACAGATGCTGTTTTCTCTCTTCCATTTGCTCTGCTTGACGAGTGCAGCAGCAATAGCATCGGCAGTTCCTCCTTCTGGAATCGTCGGTTCATCCTCAATCAACACATGGTCTACGTCCACGAGTTGAAGATTAAGGGTGGCCTTCCTCTTCCAGATTTGGAAATGTTCTCTGTCGAATTTCTCCAACTTGTTAAAGCTGGTATCGATGAAAGAAGCACGAGAGTTCTCCATCTACAAGGATCTTGCTTTGAGATTGTTAGTCCCGGGGCTTGATCAAAGATGGTAGACTCGATGTCGAGATCAGAGGTTCAACAAACGTTTACCTTCTGATTATTCTCGAGATCCAAGAGGAACACTATAATATGAATCTGATTACAAAAGCAACAATAATCAGAAAGTAAATCTCACGTTCTTCCTCGCAATCACAGTTGCTAACGGACAGAACTGAGTTCAAAAAATAAATCTCATGTTCTTCCTTGCAATCGCAGTTGCAGACGGACAGAACTGAGTTACAACTCAGACGAAGGAGAAGAAAGAAGAAAGAAGAAAGAAGAAATGTTCTTGCTGGGTGTAACGCCCCAGTCCCAAATACGTAGGACTAGGAATGTAGACATGCCAGCTGTATTCATACGAAGTACATAGGCCTCGTATGGATACATAAGCTGTAAAATGCAGTAGAACCATAACTAATCTCATCTACACAAAAATAAAAGAATAAAGGATATCATAAAATGATAATGAATTGTCTTGATATAATATGTTGGGCAGATACAAATCCACTACCAACAAGTAAAGAAAAAATACATGAGAAAATAAATAATTTTGGCGAGCGAAGCGAAGACGATCCAAGTGCAATCATCCTCGAAGAAATAGCGATAATCACGGCTAGAGCTAGAACACCTGCGAAAGACAAGAGCACACACCTGGGGAGATAACCAGGTCCTCAGAGGGACGTAATAAGACACATAATATCATGCCATATAAACTGAATAAATATTGCTCAAATAAATAAGTTAATTGAATTATAACATGGTCCAATACACACCTATTGAACGAGCGTACCATCCCCCCAACCAAACAAGGACAGGAGATGGTAAACTAATTCACGGTGACGTATCTTTCCATGCTATGAATCCAATATGGTATCCGGACCCCAACAAGGTTTAATACCTTCCCATCGAAGTAGTAAGTCACACCTACAACCAAACAAGGACAAGATGTGATGAACTAATCCGCGACAAGTTATTGTTCCAAGCCACGGTCAGATACAAGTACCCAAATCAAAAGTACTCGTACCTAACGGATAAAAGTAGCCTAACCGTTCTATGTGAAATGTAGTTAAGAACAATCCTTCCTACGCATGGGTCCTGGCTGAATAGGATCCGCATAGTCCCCCCTTGGGGCACTAGAGGCCCAATCAATAAGAGCATAACATTCCGCAGAATGTCAGTGGCCATCAGTAATCATGGGTCATCAGCCCCGTATCTCCAGCGGAGAATTCGGGTCATAAGGAAAAGTGCATCGAAGCCCATACGCTAAGGAATTGTCCTTCCCGCCCAATGCCTACTGTATTGTATCCACAACACCAAACCACTATAACCGCTAAGTCAAACTAAACATGCAACCTCTATTAGCGGTTAATCCTATTGTACGGCTTGTACGTACTGGTGGCCAGCCAATCACGTACGTTCGTGTTCTATATACGACACACAACTTCGTGGTACAATATGTCAAGGCCAATGAATGCAACACACAAGGTGGTCCCTTAAATCTAGGTTTAATGTGTAAGAAAAATAATACATAGCAAGAAATATAAATGAATAGTAAGTTCTAACAGGTTATGCCATGTATCACAGTTTATTTTGCATAAAAAAATAAATAATGCATGAAATATGAGCTAAAATAAATAAACAGCAAATGGCAAGGTGTCTTGCCTGGTAGTATGCCTGGTGTGCTGCAATAATCACGGTGGCACGAACTGCAACTTCGGATAGCAACTACATCAGGTGACTTCTGATGGTGGCACGGACTGTTCCATTGGGTCCAGAAGGGTCAAATTAGTTAGAAAGGACATAAGGTGGTACGGATTTGGTGACAAAATAGGAATAAGAGGATTTAGTCACGGGCTGGAGGAAATCGAAGGAAATTAGATAAATAACATATATACGATTTTAGAAAACATTTTATAATAATTTTAAAAAATATTTTAGATAAAATACGTACTTACAAAATTAGAAATCGTTTTTCGTCTAAAACTCTAAGTAGTAAAAATATGAATTAGAAAGAAACTATATTTCCTTAGTTAAAAAATACTTGAAAATTCTAGAATATCTTTTTAGGTCAAAACTGTAATTTAAATTACTATAAATTAATAAGATTTTAGGTCAAAGGTGTAATGTCCCAAATTCGTGATACGTATTTAGTGTACGTATACGTGTTTTGGACCCATATTTTATTTTAGTCATGATTAGTTATCTTGGTTTATTTTGCATTGACTTGGTTTTATTGTCATTGATAGTTTAATTGGTTTTAATGGTTCATTGGATTAGTGAAGCTTGGTTTATTTCATGATTCATTTGGTTTAAAATTGCTAAAGAGAGAGAGTTTATTGGCCTTGACTTGATTCACCTTGGTTTATCTTGGCTTGGTTTATTCCTGGGTTGGTTCGGCTTGGTTTGGTTTGCTTGGTTCATTATGAACCATCGGGGTGAACCCCTACCTACCACCACCATCCCCATTTATTAACCCCTTCTCCTTTCTCTCTCTTCATTAATCATCATCTTCTTCTTCCTCATTACTTCCTTACCTACCAGCGAGAGGGAGAGAGAGAGAGAGAGAGAGAGAGAGAGAGGCCTAGGCAAGTGCAACTTGCTTCATGAAGGAACTCCAATTTTATTGCTTCATTCTCTTCCTTACAGCATTTTAACTTACTTTAGTACTTGGCATTTTTACTTTCTATGGCTAGATTCTTGTAGATCTAAGTTTATTTCATTTTCGGATTTCTTGGGTTTTGATCTACTTAATCTTGTTATTTCTATGTTTTGATGGTTCCATATTGTAGAGCATTTCATCTGTCCCATTTTGACCTATGAAAGTTCGGATTTGGACTCCGGATGAAGGTTTCATGGAGCTTGGAAGCATAGATTCTTGGCCTTCTTCTTCTCGGAAGCTTGGAGAAGAAGAACAGTGCTAGACTTGACCGCATGAATACTTCATGCGGCAAGTGATTCCGAGCCGCATGAGCCTTCATACGACAGTTCTGGCCGCATTGGCTTGACTTGGCCGCATGACAATTCATGCGGCAAGTGACTCTGCCGCATGGGACTCTCAGCCGCATAGGCTGGACCCCATTCCTGGCCGCATGGACTTCTCTCCTAATTGAGCCGCATATGCGCCCATCATTTCCTAGCCGCATGAGCTTGCTTCCTCCCAGCCGCATGAAGCCCCTTCCTTCCCACTGGCCGCATGGGGATTGGCTTCCTGACCGTATGCGTCCTTGCACTTCCAGCCGCATGCGCCCCCTTGTCTTGGCCGCATGGGATCCAGTGACCCTGGCCGCATGCGCTCTCCTAATTGGGCCGCATGTGTCTTACCCTTTTCTGGTCGCATATGCTTTAGCCGCATGGCTCTTCTATAGCCCTGTGTATTGATATTTATTAGATATTTTACGCTCATTTTATATCCTAACGCCTTTTGCCCTAAACTTGATTGGCATGATTGAATGATAAACTGACATGACATGATAGTGGTCCGCCGTGGCGCACTCCTGACAAAGTACACTTGGCATGATATCCTGACCTGATATATCTTGAACAGCTGTTGCGACGGCTACCTGACATGACCTGACCTGTATAAGTAACCTGGACACCGTGGGCGATTGTGCTTGTACAAATAATCCAGTCCTGTCTTGCATCATGTCTAGGAGGGGACTCCTGAGTACCACGGTCAGGAGTACCTACTGAAATGGACTAAGTTTAATGACTAGTATAATTCACTAGACATGAAGAGATGTTCTCCAGTTACAGGCGATCCCGTTATCCCGGCCGTAAATGTTTGGACTTGTAGCCTGCCGACGAGTAGGGCACATTTCCAGTCCACTGTTATGTGGGGCACTCTCTATTGTCACTTTAATGATTGAACTCTATTGTCACTTTAATGATTGAACTCTATTGTCACTCTAATGCATTGTACTCTCTAAATTGTCACTATAATTGCCTGGATAACCTGGATAGCTGCAGGGCCTGTGACTACTTGGAGCATCTTATTGCATCTTGCTAGTAACTAGGATTGTGATAACCCTAGTTAGTTAATGTAGAAAGTCGTAGGCAATGATTGGCCGTGATTGCTTGGATGGAGTCTAGTCCAGTATAGTATTGTCTAGAAGTGATTGATTGCAAGATTGTACCAGAACGATTGAATAATTGTCACTCTAGATTGTTACTATAACGATTGTACTCTATTGTCACTCTAGCATATTGTACTCTTCATTGTCACTTTTATCATTGTACTCTCTCTTTTTTACCTTAATGATTGTCACCTTTAGCAATAAATGATCAGAGACTAAGTTCTGTTCAGGCGAAGGGTTACAATCTCGGTCCTTGTTTGGTTTAAGGATTGTAACCTGGCTTCCGGAATAGTACCTTCGTTTTCTCTTTATATATTGTCCAGCTATATTTTATTTAGCATGATTCTCCAGTTCTTTTATGTTAATAATGCTTCTCTTAATCATTTTCTCTGATTGGGGCAAGTGCATTGGTAGTGCACAAACCTCAATCTGTGTTACTCATTGTTGTTTTCTTACATGTTGAATGCTAATGATTTGTTGGTTTTAGTTCCTAAGTGAAGCCTCCTTTGTGGCACTTACTCTTTCTAGGGTCTGACCCAGCTGGTTTTGTATGGCCAGATACCGGAGCAGCACCAAAGGATCTCCCTGCTTTTCAGCCCGATGGTGGTCACCAGACGTAACCAGGGCATCGAGTGGGTTTCTTTTTGTTCTCCCACTGTAATATTGTAAATTATTCTTTTGAGGCGTTTAGCCGACGAGCAAGTGTTAGCTCGATTGTACTTATTTACTATCTGCCTACGGGCTATGACATGATTGACAAGCCCCGGGGGTTGATCATGTATGACTGAACTCTTGCTAGTCCTCACATTTTGTAACGACTAGCTTCATGATCATTCCGAATATATATTGTATGGGACGCCTTACTATTGTGTATTTGGTGGTCTGACATCTTGTAACTATTATTAGTTGGTTGAGATTGAGACAATAGGCTATTTTATGACCTTAAGAGACTGATGGATTGTAGTGAAACCCTCACATATCTAGACAGCCGTGACCGTATAGCGGTGTGGATTCCATTCCGTTATACGTAGCTGGCTATGTCCGCCCCTGCTCTCCAGTATTCTGGTTCTGGGGCGTGACAAAAGGTCATAACTAAACACCACAAAATAATACCATAATATTTTAAGCTTCTATCTCCATTTTGAAATTTACATGCAAGGTCAAGCCCAATACTATCTATATATATGGGTACAATATAATTTTTTTAAAAAAAAATTATTTAATATATAATGATTTTAAATAAATACATTATATATAAGTATTACTAAAGGTATTACTAATAATTAATAAATATGACAGTATAACTACGTATATACACTACTGTAGTTAGTATAGTATACTAAATACCTACTCTACTACCTGCCTTGATTTTTGCAAGAAAAATATTTTAATACTACAAACTTACCTATTCTAATAATAATAATAATAATAATAATAGATATAAAAAAAGAAGAAAAGAAATACAAAAACACAAACAACAAAAACCAAACCCAAACAGTAGGAACACTAAAGGGGGGCTGCTCTCCTTTCCTTTTCGAGTGTGAGAGAGAGAGAGAGGAGCTGAGAGGGAGAAGGAGGCGGCACTGATGGCGGAGGTCGCGGAAGAAGGAGAAGCGGGTGACGGCGGAGCGGGCGACAGGGAAACGGCGGAGAGGGGTTTGGGGGTTCGGCGGAGATCGGGAGGCGCGGTGGTCGGATACGGAGGTTAGGCGGAGGGGAAGACTCGGCAAGGAGGCGGATCTTGCCGGCGGAGCAAGATCCTGGCGGCTGGAGCGCTCGGGGACACGGGCGGCGTTCGACGAAGGCGCGGCGGGCGGAGGTCAGCGCGCGGGGAAGCGGCTGGAGGTATGGGGCTGGAGGCGGATGCGCGGCTCGCCATGGTGACACGCGGAGACGCAGCAAGGGGGTTCTCCGGCGGACACGGTGAGGTAAGGGTGGTGGTGCTTTCCTTTATTATTTTGGAGATTTTTGGGTGGCTGGTGATGTTTGGCCGAGGAATAAGGGGTGCGGTGGCGATTGGCCTAGCACGGGAATGGCAAGGAGGTGGAGGCCATAAACAGTGGTGGACGGTGATGGTGTGTCGAGGCCGGAGTTGGCCAGGGTTTGACGGGAAGGAAGGAGGAGGCAAGGAGGAGCAATGGGCGATCGGGCACACGTGCTGTGGTGGAGTTTCGGTGAGGCGGGCATGCCGAGGTTGTGGTGGTCACGGGATCCTATCATGGTGAAGATGGAGGTGTTGGCGGTGGCTTGCTGGTGGTTACGGCAAGGGTGGCCGGTGGTGATGGAATGGTGTTGGCGGTTTGAGATTGGTGATGAGTCGGTCGGGACGACGTGGACGGTCGGTGATTGGTGCCGTGATAGGGGACGCGGCACGGTGGTCAGTCAAGGAGTTGGGATAAAAATTGGTGTTAGAAATTTGGATGTGTTGAGTCTTGTGTCCTACGTGACACGAAACGAAATCTAGGAAACACGTCTGGGGTTGTCGGACGCGAGATGGGTGAATGTATCTCTAATAACGATAGAAATAGTGGAAGTGGGTGATGGACACGGACACGATGCACGCACGTTTGGTTGTGGAATTTGTGGAGGATTATTGTGGAGAAGATATTGGAGGAGTACCTGCCTATTTATAGGATATGGGAATTCCCAATTGGATAAGGACTAGAAATATTTAAAACCCAATTAGATAATTCATCTATTTATTTAAATAATTTTTAAAACAATTCAAATAAATTTTAAATCCAATCCATATTAATTATAGATACATCTACATCCATAAATTCAAATTGTAAATCATCATAATTAATTTAAACAAATATCAACCATTTAAAATATATTTTTATGAACACTAAAATTATAATAATATTAAATTTCGAAAATTACATTATTATTTAAAATAAACTAATAAATAATTACTAAATATATATGTATGTACAAATAATATTTACATAAATATATTTTTCTAATATACCATTTTATAGGAAAAATTACTTATTATTATAACTGTATAATGAAAGGCTTTTCATAATTAAAATCATAAACTTGAAAATGATAGCTAGAAATAATTATTACATATATTATTTTTGTAATTATAAAATAAAAAAAAAATATTTTTCTAAAATTATGTACGCTCGCACATATTCGCGCTCGTCGAGCAATTACGAAAAATAAAATTTCGTGCGCGACGTACAAGACGACTACGCGACGTACAATATAAAAGTTTAAATCAGTACTAAAAAAAATTGTAGAAATTTAGGGGTTTTACACTGGGGTGATTAAGATCACCGTTGCTCAAAGAAAGATTCGCCCCAACACGATCTGCTCTCAGGAACCAGCAAGTTCACGAAGAACTTCTGGAACGCTCGTAAGTCAATATTTGAGACTTGAACGGGCTTCCTGGACTTTACAGACTCCCTTAACTCTCTTTTTGGCGCATCTTTCAAAGGAGGCCAAGGGGCTCTATATATAGTGGAGTTGAGACCACCTATTCTCCTATCCGATGTGGGACTAAAATATCAATACTCAAAAATAGAGTTTGATATTTTAGATCATCCCACAATTAGCATAGAAGTGTGACAGTCCACGCCTACCCCCCGAACACTCCCGTGCATGCACGAGACATCCTGGAGTCCGTGTCCGAGTCCGAGTCCGCACAACAAAAATCAACTTATATCTTAATTTGTTGAAATTAATCCTTTTTTCTTCTAGAAAAATACTCCCACATGACACACACTTGTGCCCCACCATACCTCATGTGCACACCTCAACACAAGCAATGCATTATATTGAGATACTCACCATTTGGTGTAGCCGATGTAGGACTATCTTTCCTAGTCCAAAGGCAAAAACACCAACATTATCTCAATGTCATCAATTATGAATAAAAATATTTAAAAAATGAATAATAGAAGAAAATTGGAAGTTGGAATTTTTTTTTTGTTTTCTCAATAATTTACATTGGAGAACAACTTTTTTATTTTTATTTCATTGAGTATAGTATTGCTATCTATGAGACATTGTCTTATTCCTCGTGGCATATAGAAATTACAACATATTATATTACAAGACAATAGGGTTGGGATGCTCTAATAGAAAGTCCAAACGAGTCCTATATGGAGTCGAAGTGCAGGCAGAGGTGGGTCATACATCTTTGTCTGCTGATTTGGACTTTGGAGGTTACCTCCATATATCCTCCACTTGGTTTCCTCCAAATCTGTCCCAATAGGATTTGACGGTTTGAAGCTAAGCTAGACCTAATTGCATTTGCATCACCAATTGCTAACTTGTACATAATAATAATAATAATAATAATAATAATAATAATAATAATACATGATCGCATTTGTTAGTGAACAATAATATTCCAGCGGACATGATTCGCGTACATTATTTTTACTTGTATTGCACCCGCAACTAGTCTGTACATTAGTTGACTTCACATTAATTCCTCGTTTCCCTAACCTGTGACATCTGAGGGAATATGTCTCACTCTAACCACTTGAGCTAGAGGTCCTTATATATATAATTAATGATTCAGATTTGTCTGATATGTCCACTAACTGTAATTATGAATGATAGTTTTCTTTTTCCAACAAACATAACACATTAATTGCACATCCCATTAATTAATACCACCACTATTAATAGAGACTCATATTCTACATAGATCTGAACCATTATTTTCTATTGATGTACGACCGAGATTGCGTATAATTTTAGATGTCAAATTGTATGTGTCATCCGATATATATATATATATATATATATATATATATATATATATATATATATATATATATATTGGAAATCGTAATTTTGTCAAACGTTTTTACCAGAAATCGATCTTCTGACCACTTGGACCGCATGTCTCACCACTACCAATAGACTAGTAGTCATTGTATATATATATATATATATATATATATATATATATATATATATATATTGAAGGAATAGGTATTTGTGCCAAACTCGTCTCCACTAGAGCTCGAACTCCCGACCATTTGGACCACATGCATCAAATGACCTCTAGCCTAGTGGTTAAGAGAGATGCATGCGGTCCAAGTGGTCGGGTGTTCGAACCCTAGTAGAGACGAGTTCGACACAAATACCCATTGCTTATATATATATATATTCCTGGATCTGATTTCTATTACCTATTTTCTAAATAATATAGTAATTATAAATTATAAGATAATAAGTATGTTAAAATTTAAAATAGGTAAATCTTTCGTTATTGCTTTTGGCGACATGCCATTATGCCAATAGTATCGGTGGTTTGGAAATGAAACCGCCCTTGATGCTTCTGAGGGGAAAAAAAAAATGCTAACGCCATGTAATGGTTACAATGGCCATGCAAACACGTTACGCTCCATGCATGAACACCCCAACTCCATATATGATTTTTCTGCATAATCAATTCCATACAGGCAATCGTATGTACGTTGTTTCAAGGTGTGCACTGGCTGGGGTGGGTCGCCCGGGCCTTGGTCAAATCCGATTTGACCGAGTTTGGATCGGACCGTACTTAGACTGGTCGGAGCAACAGGTCAGACCGGGTTGGTCTGAAGGAGAAAGCTAGACCTAGTCCGGATCCTTGGTCTGATTTGGTCGGGCCGGGCTGAATCAGGTCTGGGCCAGGCCGGTTCAGTGCTGGACAAGACCAGCCAAATTTTTTTGGAAAAAAAGAAAAAAAAAAAACTTTTACATTCTACCAGTAGAAAATTAGAAAGTAAAAAACTTTTATTAATCTCAACAATTTTATGTACAGTTGTTCAAGTATTTTCTTCTATTAAATTTGTAATAAATTGTAAAAGCTATATAAACTGATATTTTATTTCTAAATAAATTGTAAAAAAATGTACAAGTATTTTTTTATTATCCGTCGTCATTCGTCCGTTTCTATTGCTCAACTTCTCCTTCATTGGTGTCCTCCAAGGTAAGACACTGAAAGTCCAGTTCACTAATGTCTGCATTTTTATCTCTTGAGTTTTGAGTTCGTTCTTCCGCACGAACCCAATCTTGACCGCAGAGCAAGCTTACAAAATATCCGGCAGCATCATGCTCCTCTTCTTGCTTAGTATCCTTGAACCTGCACTAAAATAAGATTCCGATGCTACCCTGGATACCCGACCTTTAGTATTTAGCGTGCTATAGAAGAAAATATAGGATACGTTTTTTTCGTGTCTTTCACCATTCTAAAATGAAAAAATAAGTTGGAGTTTCATCATATTCTTCATAAGAATTTAAATATAACGACAGTTCCTGAGTTGGTAGGAAAGATTGTTTTTGTTTCTTCTTTTGCAGTACGCTGGCAGCATGTGATAATTTAGACATAAGACTAGAGCTACTATTACCAACTTGAAAGATGGTTAGAACCTCCGTATGGGTGATAATTTTGTAAGCAAAATTTTATTATGAATCACCTCCATAAGGATTGTTAGAACCAGTAGTACCCATAGTTTGAAAATTAGATTTTGCAGAAAAGAAGAAAGAAGAGAAAAAAAATGTTATCTACCAAAAAGAGAAAGAGAGAGAAAAAATAATAATAAAAAATAGCACAAAAAATTCTCTAAAACTAAATTTACTTGAAAAGTCAACTTCAGATGTTCAACTACAAGAATTTTCATAGAATTTGAAAGCTCAAGAACACTGCACTTTGGCCTCCAGAAAGTTGTACTTCAAAGTCCAAAAATTTGTTGTTCAATGGTCAGATTTCTTTCCCGTCACATACCTATTTTAAAAATAGGTATATGACCGTATTTGATAATTTGGTAATTTTTAAATTTCGTATTTGTTTAAATTTTTATTTTTCTGGACTTGGGTTGGCTTGGCAGTTTAGGCTTGACATTTGATCATTATTTTCATTGAATTGTTATTAATATTATTTTATTATTTTTATTGGGGTTAATATGGTTAGCTTTTAATAAATTGTTTCCAATATTATTATTGTTATTATCATCACCATTATTATTATTATTATCATTATTATAATATAACCCTAACTCAAGCCCTAACCCCTCTCTCTTTCTCCTTCTCCTCACTCACAGCCGCCCCCAGCACATCCGCTCATCTCTCTCTCCCCTGCTCACTCCCCTCTCTTCCAGCCACTCTCTCTCTCTCTCTCTCTCTTTCTCCCGAGCTCTCCTTCTCTTTCCCCCAGCCTCTCCCCGAGCTCTCCTTCTCTTCCCCCAGCCTCTCCCCGAGCTCCCTCTCTCGCCCCCGCGTCTGGCCCGACCGCATCCGCCGCGGCCACCACCCTCACCACCATCACCGCCAGTGCCATCGTCTCCACCACCACTTCCAGCACTACCCTCATCACCATCATCGTCACCAACCCTGACCTCCACCGCGTCCACCACCACCAGCACCACTTCCACCGTCGCCCACGTCGCCGCTACCACGGTTCCTCCTCCGGCTTCCCTCTCTCTGTCCTTCCTTCCCCTGCCTGCGGGCCGACCTGGCCGAGCCTCCCCCCGCACGCCGACAGCTCCTCCGCCCCCTCCTTTTCTTTTCCGGCGGCCAGTGCCATCGTCGTGCCTCCGCCGTGAGCGCCGCTCCAGCCTCGAATGGCGGGACGCCCTTGGGCCCAGCGCTGTTCGAGCGACGTGCAGCCTCGAGTGACGCACCATCCTCGGGCCGCATGCCTCGGGCCACGTGCTGCCTCGTGTAGTGCGCTGCCTTGAGCAGCGCACCCTCGTTCAGTGCGCCCCTCATCCTTTGTGCCGTCTCGGGACACGTGCACCTCGGTGTGCATGTTTCCTCATTTTTCGTGCTACCTCGATCCACGTGCTGCCTCGGGCAGCAGGATGCCTCGAGCCGCACGTTGCCTCGGGCACAGTGTCATCTCGGTTGGCGCAACGCCTTAGTTTTCGTATCTCGTGATCTGCACTGCGCCGATTCGTGTGTCGCATTAGTTTGCGTGCCGATTTGGACTCTGTGTCGCATCGATTTGCGTGCACGCCCCGATTTGCACACCATCTCGATATTCGTGATTCCTTGATCTATGTGCACGTCTCAATTTATGTGTACGTCTCAATTTACGTGCACGTTATGTTTTTCGCTCGCCTCGATCTTCGTATCATCTCAATTTTTGTGTGCGTCTCGATATACGTGCACGTCTCGGTTGTAGGAACGAAATCGTAAAGCAGAATACTCTAGAGGGGGGGTGAATAGAGTAGGCAGCGGAATATTGCTAATTAAAAAAATCTTGTTAGCAGTTAGATCACAGATATAAAAATAATCACAAAGTAAATGACAAAAATTAAAAGTGATCAGAAGGCAAATGCAAACACCGAGATTTATACTGGTTTTCCTCTTGTGAGGACTAGTCCAGTCGGAAGAACTCTAGCTTCCAGTTGAATCCACTATTGGAAAATCCCGCAAGTTTTCATACGAAGTCCTTGCAACTTCTACAGACGCGAGCTTTGATACGAAGAACTCGACCAGCTTCAATTGTGAAGAGTTGTATCTTCTATCAAGCCTCTGATTACAATCGCTCTGAAACTTCTAGACCGTACCGCACTGGCAAATCGACTAGAGGATTGTAACTGGCTTGAGATTTGAAAACGAAAGCTTTTTAGAACCCTTTGGAAGAAATTTAAGCTTTAGAAGAGAAGAGATTGAAAGTGAATTGGTGATTTGAAATGATCGAAATACTTCTCTATTTCCAAAGACAGAACTCTGACAGAATTTGGGCAGAATTCGGACAGAACTCTTTGTAACAAACCGCAACTGAAGGGTGACCAAGTTCAAAATCAAACGTTCACTAACGTTCATCTTGGCCGAACTCTGGCCGAACTCGGGCCGAGTTCTGCTAGGGTTCTGCCAGTTCATTTATGAGAAAAATCAGTTTGGCTTTTTGAAAAGTCCTTCAGAAGCTTTTTGTAAAAATGATGTTTTTCAAAAACATAGGTCATTTGTAAAAGGATAGGGTGGTTTTGAAAAACTATTTCGGATAGCCTATTTGCCAGTACGACTCGGTGTACAATGTATTCCTAGACTCAATAAAATGAAAAATTATATTACTTCAAAGGAAATACATTCTGAATGGCAAACGGCTTCAGTCTTGAACATAGTAGATATCTATCGTTGAGCAGTATCCAAAATGTCGTAGGTAAACATCTGAATTGACTTGCATTTATATCGAGACAGAGTTTGATCAATTATTAAAATCAGGTTTGACCATGACCAATGGGCCAACAATCTCCCCCATTTTGATAATTGACAAACCTTGCCGATATAACATCTGAGTTTGGATCAATTCAAAAATGTATCAAAAGAAATTGTTCATAACCGGTATGCATGAAGATGTTAGATCTATTTCTCCCCCGTTGTCACTTAGCAAAATAATTGCAAAAGAGAAAGCTCCTCCGCAATAAATGCATAAGTAACAAACAGTGAAGAAACACAAAAAATATATAAAACATTCATCACAGGCATAGTAGAAACAGTTAAAAGAATATTGTATAAACAACACAGGCATGTTATTTGTCACAGGCAGTTTTAATATGAAGCAGAAAAAGAGAGAATGCTAGAATAAAACTGAAACAAATAAAGTGCTGAATAATAAACTAATATGCCAAACTGAGGCATAATAAAAAAACCATGTCCACGAAGAGTCACATAATAACTAAAATAAAAGGTGCTGATAATAACTTAGAATGTCGGAGCATTTTCAAGTAAACATAAGACAAAAATAACAGTCTCAAAAATCATAACATCTCAAAAGTCATCATCCTCATCATCATCGTCATCAGCTGCAGCGCCAGCATGTCCAGAAGGACCAGCTCCAGAAGTAACAGCTCCAGAAGTATGAGGAGTGGCACCAGTAGTACGATACCAATCGTAAGCGTTTTCTGGCTGGAGCAGAAAGTGGACCGCCTCATCATCAATACGGTAGCCGGAAACAGAAGGGTCTCGAGGTAGAGAGCTAGTAGAGTGACCCGTCTGCGCAAATCTCATATCGGCGAAGGAGTTGGCAATAGCCTGGAACCGAGTCACGTCACGGAACTCATGTTCCCTGGAAGTCTCAACATAAAAGGACTGCAGATCTGATAGGTGCTGATGAATACCCTCAAATGTCATAGGGTAAGAATGAGGAGGACCAGGTGCAGTAGGAGTAGGTGCAGGATGACCAGGTGCAGTAGGTGGAGGAACAGTGGCAATGCTGCGACGAAAGAGTTTGAGGAACTTGGGTTCAGGGTCAACAGCACAAGTAGATAGGTCAATGTCAAATCTCTGAAAGATGCGTGGGATGATCATTGCATAAGAGAGGTTGCGGTCTCTTCCGCGACATCTACTCATCATCTGAATGATAGTCTTAGGGGCAGAAAAAAGAATCCCCTTAAGAATGTGATATAGAGCAGAAAGCTCAAGTGCAGTGACATCATCTTTGGAAGTGGATTTTGGAAGTAAAATGGAATAGATAATGCGATGTAATTCGTAGTTAAACAAGTTCAAGTTATTAGCCTTGAACTTTCCAGGACGAGCGCGTGCGGGCGCACAAAGCTCATTCTTAAAACTAACGAGAGTCGTACCATCGGGGAAATCAAAATCAGTGATGTCATCGAGCGGGGCACCTTCGTTTGGAATACCAAGGAATTTCGTTAACGTGTCATCAGTGAATTCGATATCGATCCCTCCGACATGTGTTCGCACAGTAAAAATGTCTAACACGAAATTACAATAGAATAATCTAATGACATTAGTAGCAATAGGTAATTATAAGGTAACAAAGTGTTATAACCCTAATGCTTCAAAGTAAGGGCGGTGATCGGAAAAAACAATCCATTTAATCGGTGATCCGGTGCAAATCGTATGCATAATGAAATCGGCATACCACAATAAGGCTTGGTCGGAAGTTTTAAAGTAAAACTCGTCCGATGCACCGTCATCCGATTGGACCGGATAAAAGAGACAATCCGTATGCGGATCCGAAGACGATGCCTCTTCACTGGCATTGGTCTTCTTCCTCTTGAAGGGATTGAACTTAGGCATTCTTTCTCAAAATTCTAGAAACCCTAAGAATTGAAAAGTAGAGGAGAGAAGGAATTATACCTTCCAAGAATTGGATATGTTGTTGAGGATGAAATTCTCCGCACGAATTCAAAGTTTGGACGAAGATCTTCACACGGATTGGAAGAACAAGGGTGGAGAAGAGCTAGGGTTTGGAGGCACGGCTGCTGCTGTTTGAGGATGTTTGAAAGAATGAAGAAGATGGGGGCCTCGGGTTCTGGCTGGTACATATATATACCCAGCCGAACTCTGGCCGAATTCGGACCGAATTCGCCAAGGTTTGCCTGGCTATATATATATATATATATATATATATATATATATATATATATATATATAAAATAATAATGATGGGGCCATATCTTTTTTATTAATTCGTTTCAAATGTTTAATTCAAAGTTTAGTAATTTTAAATCTCAAAATAATATAATTAATATTATTTTATAAATTACTATTCTTTACTCAGTATCTGTCTTAGATTAGCTGTAGGAGTACTGTCCCAGCTAACGGAGGTTCACCGGGAAACTCTTAAATACCGCTTCGCTTCGACCGTAGTCGTGGTGACAAACAGACTCTTTTTAGGCTTGTCTCGAAAACAGTTATCGAGTATCGAATAAATAATTAATAAAACAAAATTAATTAATATTGTTGATATCTAAAATTCCTAATTCTCGACGTAAATAATTGAAACGATCTTTCGCTAGAGGTTTTGTGAGTATGTCAGCTAATTGATTCTGTGTGTCTATGTATACAAGGTCTATATCTCCATTTTGTTGATGATCTCTAAGAAAGTGATGTCTAATCTCGATATGTTTAGTACGAGAGTGACATACTGGATTCTTAGTCAAATTAATAGAACTAGTGTTGTCACAGAAAATGGGTATGTGTGTAAAATACAATCCATAGTCTTCTAAAGTTTGTTTCATCCACAAAATTTATGTACAACAACGTCCTGCGGCGATATATTCAGCCTCGGTTGTTGATAATGCAACAGAATTTTGCTTTTTACTAAACCAAGAGACTAAAGCTTTTCCTAGAAAATGACATGTGCCGTTGGTGCTTTTTCTATCTACTTTGCATCCGGCAAAATCAGCATCAGAATAACTGGTTAGGTCAAATGACGTAGTTTTGGGATACCATAAGCCGACAGAAGAAGTGCCTTTAAGTATCGGAAGATACGCTTAACTACGCATAGATGTGATTCCTTAGGATTAGCTTGAAAGCGTGCACATAAACAAATACTAAACATAATGTCTGGTCGACTAGCAGTTAATTATAGTAAGCTACCGATCATACCTCGATACTTACGTATGTCGACAGGTTTGCCTTGTTCATCAATATCAAGCTTGGTTGAAGTTGCCATTGGAGTGCTAAGTTGCTTGACTGCTTCCATGTCGAACTTCTTTAATAGATCCTTTGTGTACTTTGCTTGATTTATGAACGTCCCATTGTTGGTTTGTTTGATTTACAGTCCGAGAAAGAATTTCAGCTCTCCTATCATGCTCATCTCAAACTCATTCTGCATACACTTTGAAAATTTTTGACAAAGAGATTCATCAGTAGATCCAAAGATAATATCATCTACATAGACTTGAATTAAAAGAATATTGTTATTCAAAGATTTTATAAACAAAGTAGTGTCAACCTTTCCCTTTGAAAAACCGTTATCAAGTAGAAAAGAGCTTAGACGATCGTACCAAGCACGAGGGGCTTGTTTCAAACCGTATAAGGCTTTCTTCAACTTGAAAACATATTCAGGAAATTTGAAATCAGTAAAACCAGGAGGTTGAGCAACATAAACTTCTTCTTTTATAAAACTATTTAAAAATGCGCTTTTGACATCCATTTAAAATAATTTAAAATTATAAAAACATGCAAATGCACATAACATGTGAATGGATTCTAATCTCGCAACTGGGGTATAAGTCTTATCGTAGTCGATACCTTCTTCTTGATTGTATCCTTAAGCTACGAGTCGAGCCTTATTACGAGTCACTAAACCATTCTCGTTCAGTTTATTTCGGAATACCCATCGGGTGCCAATGACCGGATGATCAATGGGCTTGGAAACAAGTTCCCAAACTTGATTCTGTTCGAATTAGTTTAATTCCTCTTGCATAACATCTAACCAAAAATTATCACTACATGCTTCATCAATATTTTTGGGTTCAAACTGCGAGACAAAAGCAACACACGAAGCTATATCTTTATTAGAGGAACGAGTACTTATACCCTTGGTAATCTCACCAATTCCTAAGTCCTTTGGATGATTACCCAAGAATCTCATCTCTTTTGGTGTAGTCTCAAGATTGCTAGTTCCGGCTTCTTTGCTTGGAGGTTCATCTGATGCCTGATGTGATGGTTCTGCATCTTTGTGTGAAGGTTTTACAGTAGCTGTACTTGGTGTGATGTCTTCATTGTCATCATCGTCTAAGTGTTGATTTAGCTCATCAAACTTGACGTTGATAGATTCTTCAATAATCATGGTTCTTTTGTTGAAGACTCTATATCCTTTGCTCTTTGCTGCATAACCTAAAAATATACCTTCATCGGCCTTTTCATCAAATTTACTCAAATTATCTTTAGTATTAAGAATAAAACATTTACAACCAAAGATTTTGAAATATGAAACATTTGGTGTTCTATCAAACCATAATTCATAGGGAGTCTTCTTCGATATAGGTCGAATTAGAACCCTATTAAGAATATAGCATGCTGTATTTACAGCTTCAGCCCATAAGTATCTAGGTAGACTAAACTGGTTTAACATAACTCTAGCCATTTCAGATAGAGTTCTGTTCTTACGTTCCACAACTCTATTTTGTTGCGGAGTCCTAGGGCAAAAGAATTCATGCAAATTATTGTGTGTGTCACAAAATTGCTTGAATTCTGTATTCTCAAATTCGCCGCCATGATCACTATGAATACGAGTAATCATGAACCCTTTTTCATTCTGTACTTTCTTGCAAAAGGTGACGAATTCTGATAATGCATCGTTCTTGTGTGCAAGAAAATAAACCCATATATATCTAGAAAAGTCATCTATAATGACAAATGCATATAACTTACCACCTAGACTAGCAATTCTACTTGGTCCAAATAAGTCCATATGTAACAGTTGTAAAGGTCTAGTGGTACTTACAGCGTTCTTGGATTTGAATGCGGATTTGGTAGCTTTGTTCTTTTCACATTCACTATATACTGTATCATTCTTGAAAGAAATATCTGGTAAGCCGCGAACCAACTTCTTTGTAGATAGTCTTGAAATTGTATCCATGTTTGCATGACCGAGTCTCATATGCCATAGTTGACTCTCAACGCTTTTGGCCATCAAACATCTACCTGCTGTGTTAGCATCTTCCAACAAATAGAATACATATATATTTTCTTCCCTAATACCTTCAAATATAGTACTACCAGTTGAACTATCAATTATAGTACTTTTATCTTTTACGAAGTTAATACCATAACCGTGATTAGCTAAATGGCTTATGCTGAGCAGATTATGTTTTAACTCGGTAACTAGAAAAACATCTTTAATCACTGGATAGGGAGCCTTACCAATGTCACCGATACCGATTATGTATCCTCTTAAATTATTACCGAAGGAGACGTATTCTTCTTTATTCCTCTTTGACAGTGTTGCGAATAATAAAGCGTTACCGGTCATGTGCCGTGAGCAACCGCTGTCGAGGATCCATTTGCTCCTAGCATGTGAAGGGCATCCCACCTACAAAACAATTTGCAGATGAAACTCTTGGTACCCATTTCTTGTAGGGTCCTGACTGGTTAGTTTTCGGTAACCATGCATAAACATTTAAATCTACTAACTTTCTGATTCTACATGCAGAAGATATATGACCAATGAGGCCATAATAATGACATTTAGCATGTTGAGTGTTGAAAGTAGTGTGAGGTGCATGATTGGTAGGTTTTGGTTTTCTAGTATAGAAGAATGCATGCCTATTAGTCTTCTTGGGCATAGTTTTGGTATGGTTTGGTCTGACAGTGTTGGGCGTATTCCGATGATTCGGTAATTGACACGTGTTAGAATAGGAAGCAGCAACTTTAGGCCGTTTTCCTAAACTAATTTCCAACTTTTTGGAAGTGTCATATAATCTAGTATAGTCAGATGTGAGTGATTCTAATCTGACCTGTGCACACTGGAGACTCTTTCTCTCCTTAGATAGGTCTTCCTTTAACTGGATAATAGTTTGGTCTTTTTCTTCGGATAGCTTAACAGTCTCGTGTAACAACAACTTAATAGATGAAAGCTCACTAGACTCATTTGAAGAGTCATTATCTCTAACATGATCTAGTAGGTCGGTAAGTCTTCCTATTTCACCTTTGTACTCTTTGAGTACCTTCTTAGAGGTTTCATATTTACTATGCAGTTTTCTGTAATCATCTAATAGTTCACTGAAAGCCTCTCCTAGTTGCTCAAAGGTGAAATCATCATAAGGATCAAATAGAGGATTAGTGATTACCTGATCGCAAGCCATCAAGCACACATTTGCAGCGTCATCTGATTGTTCATCTTCTGAGTCGCTGGCTTTACTTTCATGCCATATGCTTGTGTTGGCATACTTTCTTGATGTACATTTCTTCAGATAGCCTTTGTCATATTTGCTGTTTTTCTTTGATGATGATGTTAGACAGTCTTTCTTCATATGTCCTTTCTTCTTGTATCCGTAGCAAATAGGATCTTCCTCGTTGTTGTTGTTGCTGTCTTTTGTTCTCCTGTTAAATATCATAAACTTCTTGAACTTTCTTACCAGAAGAGCTTGATCTTCAGAGTCGGAGTCGCTGTCATCAGAATCATCTTCGATGGTTCTTCTATGTTGAGCCTTGAGAGCGATCGTCTTATCTGACTTCTCCTTTGGTGTAGCATCTTCAAAGTCTTGAAGTTCTAACCCGTGATTGTGTAGCTTACCCATGAGTGTTTCTAGAGACATTGTTGAGAGGTCGTTCCCTTCAATGATTGCAGTAGCCTTTGGAATTCAGTTATTTGTAAGGGCTCGTAGAAGTTTGCGAATCTTCTCATGGTTACTGTAATCCTTGCCTTGTGAAGACAGAGGATTTATAATATCCAAGAATCTTGTAAACATCTGAGTGAATGATTCACTTGGCTTTATTTTGAACGCCTCGTACTTCTGAGTAAGTCTGCTGATCTTTGACTCCTTGACTTGTGTTGTTCCTTCGTAGGTTACTTCGAGAAGTTTCCACACTTCGTTTGATGTTGTGCAAGTAGACACCCTGTTGAATTCAGTTCTGTCTAAAGCACAAAATAAAGCGTTAATAGCATGTGCGTCAAGACTGGCCTTTTTCTTTTCCTCCTCTGTATATTTTTCATGAGGTTTTTCAACTAAAACACCATCAACATTAATACGAGGTGGCTTTTTATAGCCATCAATAACTACAGACCATAAGTCAAAATCAAAAGATTTCAGAAAGAAACTCATACGTGTTTTCTAATAAGTGTAGTTTGTGCCGTCAAACAGTGGAGATCTGTTTGTGGCTTGGCCTTCACTTGTGAATTTCACAGTTGCCATGTGTAATGCTGTGATCTATATAAAAATTAAATATAACTGCAATTTTACCTTGCTTTACCTGTATAACCCGCTCTGATACCAATTGTAGGAACGGAATCGTAAAGCAGAATACTCTAGAGGGGGAGGGGGGTGAATAGAGTAGGCAGCGGAATATTGCTAATTAAAAATCTTGTTGGCAGTTAGATCACAGATATAAAAATAATCACAAAGTAAATGACAGAAATTAAAAGTAATCAGAAGGCAAACACAAACACCGAGATTTATACTGGTTTCCCTCTTGTGAGGACTAGTCCAGTCGGAAGAACTCTAGCTTCCAGTTGAATCCACTATTGGAAAATTCTGCAAGTTTTTATACGAAGTCCTTGCAACTTCTACAGACGCGAGCTTTGATACGAAGAACTCGACCAACTTTAATTATGAAGAGTTGTATCTTCTATCAAGCCTCTGATTACAATCGCTCTGAAACTTCTAGACCGTACCGTACTGGCAAATCGACTAGAGGATTATAACTGGCTTGGGATTTGAAAATTAAAGCTTTTTAGAACTCTTTGGAAGAAATGTAAGCTTTAGAAGAGAAGAGATTGAAAGTGAATTGGTGATTTGAAATGATCGAAATACTTCTCCATTTATAGTTTTTCCAAAGACAGAACTCTAACAGAATTCGGGCAGAATTCGGACAGAACCCTTTGTAACAAACTGCAACTGAAGGGTGACCAAGTTCAAAATCAAACGTTCACTAACGTTCATCTTGGCCTAACTCTGGCCGAATTCTGGCTGAACTCGGGCCGAGTTCTGCTAGGGTTCTGCCAGTTCATTTATGAGAAAAATCAATTTGGCTTTTTGAAAAGTCCTTCAGAAGCTTTTTGTAAAAAAGATGTTTTTCAAAAACATAGGTCATTTGTAAAAGGATAGGGTGGTTTTGAAAAATGATTTCGGATAGCCTATTTGCCAGTACGACTCGGTGTATAATGTTTTCCTAGACTCAATAAAATAAAAAATTACATTGCTTCAAAGGAAATACATTCTGAAGGGTAAACGGCTTCAGTATTGAACATAGTAGATATCCATCATTGAGCAGTGTCCAAAACGTCGTAGGTAAACATCTGAATTAACTTGCATTTATATCGAGAAAGAGTTTGATCAATTATTAAAATCAGGTTTGACCATGACCAATGGGCCAATATCGGTTTGCGTGTCCGTATCGATCTGTGTGCCTCAATTTTTGTGCTAAATTCCTGCACTGCTTGCTGGACCCACACGGTATAGCCTTCTGCCATCCCTCATTATTATTCTATTATTTTATTATTATTTTCTAATAATTGTTTATTGTGTGTTCTAAGGACTTCGATGGACGTGCTACCTTGGATCATGATCGCCGAAGACTTGCTTACCTAGCCGAGCCCTCTAGGCAAGTATCCCTTGCTCATCGATGGCTCTCATCCTCCAGCTAGATTTTATTGCATTTATTTAATTATAATTGTAATTGTAAATGTGAGTAGTGTAGCATAGCACTAGAGCTGCCATGATTAGAACCTATGATATATGTTAGTTCGATACCGGGTCAAGCCGTATCGGACAACTCGGACGAGTCATCCACACCTCCGAGGACACGAGCACAACTCACTTATATGGATTGTCCCCGTATGTCCCGTGTCCGACTTGCAGTCGGATAACGGCTTTGGCTAACTATTTATGTGACTATTGTAGAAGCATGGAATTTCAGAACCAAAAAGCCTATGCTCCAGACACTACATGCGCCAGAGCTCGGACAAAGTACTTCACAGCAAAAACAACAAATATAGACATTGAAAGAGGACTTTTTATTTTACATATAAAAGTCTATTACATGTCTAGAAAAGATTGTACAAAGGAGAATTTCTACAAAGAAAAGATCCTAAGTCTACAGCTAGCAGCCACCATGTGCCTTCAAATAGGCACAGCAATCACTATGCGCCCTCAGTCAGGCGCATCCTGCCATGCACCCTCAGCAGGGCGCAATCTTTTCAGCAGCTCAGTTATGTGCATCCTCAGTTGTGTGCATCCCTTCAGCAGCCCAGTTATGTGTCCAGCCAGGCTCACCGTCGTCTGAATGCTTCGACTAATGAAGCATTTTTGAGCAGAACGAGGGTGGCAATCAACCCTCTAGCTGGAGGAAGTGCTCCCCAAACCGAGGAAGAGAAGAGCACCGCAAGCCAACCTGTGGCCAGGGGAGGCTTCGAAAGAGCCTCCAAAGGCCAAGGAAGACCGTAATCAAAATCGTGGCTAAAGGAGCAGCTTTCAACACAACCAGAGTGGGCAACACCCACTTTGAAGGAAGAAAGAGCCCCCAAAGCCGCAGCACCGTCATTCCAATCCGCGGCTCTTCCTGCACAACAAAGACGAGGCTCGAGCATCCTGATCTTTGGATGCAACAGGCACCTTCCGCCTGCCTCGGAAGCCCTCGACTCCGACTTTTGGATGTAACAGTCACCTTCAAGTGCATCAATGAAGACATGGCATCGAATCTTCACCCTCGGGAGCATCTCATCAACAGAATGCATCCGAGTAAACAAGTTCATGTCGGAAGAACGTGAGAGAACGAGAAGCAAACTCTCTCCATGCCACTATTTATAGGCCGGGCAAATCAAACCCATGCGCCAAGTGGATGGCTCTCCGAATTCAGTGCAATGAATTTGCCTTAAATGGATGAACCGGACGCTTCGAATTCAGCCAAGTCAAAACGGCTATTTAAAGCACTCGAAGATCGTAACAGTCGTACCATTAAAGACGTGTCTCGAAGCAGATGCGTCGGCCAGACCACGCATCACACAGACGCGCCCTTCAACATCAAGCACATCAACACAGACGCGCCCTTCAGCACCAAGCGCATCACAAGGGATGCTCCCCCATACGCCTAGTGGAATGCCGATTGATGCGCCCACCCGGCCGTCCATCGAATATCAAAAACATTAAATGCTGAACTGACAGAGTTGGCAGCACGCCTTCCGAAGTCTGAACAGTTGACAGCTTTTTCAGAAGACGAAGCGTCGCCAACGTCAGCATCATCATTACTTTCTTCCGACGGCTACTGCCACGTGGCCACCCAATCATCTCGCATGCGCCTCCGCAGCCATGCACCCGAATCTGCATTCGCCTCAAAAGCTATGTGTCTCAGACTTTTTACTGATCCCTAAAGACAGAAGGAAAGTCACCAATAAAGCCTTGTATGTGCCTCAAAAGCCATGCGCCTCGAATGGTTCGTGACTCCTAAAGGTTACGAGCCAAAGTCTCCTCATGCGCCCAATCCGAGGCGCATCCTACCAGATTATTCCCCATCAAATACGAGATCTCCGAGCCATGGGTCGACGACACGTGTCCTTTGACTCAACTCACCCAAGATCTCAGCAACAGAAAGATCTTCTCCTCTGCTACGTGCCGGCTCACAACACCAGCATAAAGAATTCAACCCCTCGATCAGGGCGGTTCGTCCATACGCCTCCATCAGCAATCACTACGTGGCGTCCCCACGTCCAAGCGCATCCTACATATGCGCGCATGAGCAGCCAGCCTGCAAAACTATAAATAGAGGGATCATTTTCTTCTCACCCACGCACAGAAAACGAACGAACACACACAGAGACTTCGCACCACCAGAGAGGCAGATACAGACACTCAACGTCTTCCTTCTCTCAGCAAGCTCCAGCACCCAGAGCAATCCAAACCTTCAGAGAACTGATAACCGTCGTCAGATCGTCAACGGAGTCAACACATTACCACTCACTCCATCGGCACAAGGAACCCAGATAAACAAAAGTGTACTCCTAGGACTACATCTAAGTCCTATATTGTAATACTGTTCTGTTTGTATTGAAATTTGCAATAAAAGAATTTTAATGGCGAACAAGCTGGCGACTCTGCTGGGGACCTCTTTCTCCTCCACCCAGAAAGTTGTGTCACAATCCGACGACGTGAAGGTGGGCTCCTCCCATAAGACGCTGGTCGTACGCCTCAATCAACAGGCGTATGAGGAGTTCATCTCTGAAGGCAGTACGAGTCCTTCGAAGCGGCTGCCGAAGCCGAAGAAGACCCGTCGAGTCTGGGTGCGCAAGGTCGACGCCTCGGGCACCACCACCGAAGGGGATGCGCCGATCCAGCCTTTCCTTCCTGCTAACGTCCTCAGCAACCAAGATGCGCCCACTGGTGCAGCGCATCTCTCGGGGAAACGTGCGGCTGACCACATTCCCCAGCCATCTCCCTCTAAGGCGAGGAAGATGCGTCGACGGAGCAGGGGTGCAGCCAATGCCCCGCACATCACCTCTGATGCGCCATAGACGGTCTCTGTCTTTGACAGACTCACTCGCTGTAATGGCGAGGAGAATTTGGATTCTGAGTACTACGCGCCCCAGCGGGCTAGTACGAAGAAATCCAAGGCAGCACGGGCCATGCGCCCCAAACGTGCTATGCCAGCAGCAAGCCAGAAGCATGCGCTCACAATCATGCGCACTGCTGATGGTAAGCTGTATAAGGTCGACTCAGGTGCTTCTGCGCCAGAAACGAGCCGACCTTCAAAGTCCTTGTCTCACTTGGACGCATCTATTGCGTGCACAACCAAGTCGAGTAAGGCAAGTCCAGTGGTCTTGAACTCCCGCGCCTCCTCTGGTTGTGCGTCTGAGGTCCGTTCAAGTCACTTCAAATATTGTTCCCCCACTACTGATCGGGACGCCTGTTTGGTGTTAAATCAGGGGGCACAGCATTCACTTGACCACCTCGGCGCTTGGCCTAGCCATGCGCTTGATGGGGGTACGAAGGTGGCACTCTCCTCCAATGATTTGCGCAACGTGATCACTCACAAGCGCCGATCAGGAGAGTCGACTGACAAGCACGATGCGCCCCTCACAGGACACACTTGTGCTATGGTCACCATCAACTGCTGTTGCAAGGCGGCAGTCCCACCAAGGCAGTCAGTGTTCCAGCAGCTACAATCATCGACACCTCTCTGACGTCGCCTCGGAAAGAAGGTGTCAACAAAAGAAGAGCCAAGGGTTGCTTCATGCAACGTGATCTCTAACTCCTCGTCAGTCCGAAAGACGACTGGCAATTCCTCTTCCTTGTGCAAAAGCCAGCCGAGGAAAACTAAGACGGCCGTCTCGTCCTCCGGAGTGTTCGAAGGCACTCGGAGGAGGAAAAAGATCTTGAAGGAAGCTGGGGGTAGTCAGACCCTTGTCGAGCCTCCTTCTGAAGACGAACCTGTCTTCCAAAGCACAGCTGGGGCGGATCTTCTCGAAGTTAGCCTCCCGGACATATCTGGGGGTCGTCTGGCCCCTGTAGATCTACATCTCGAAGAAGTACTTCAAGACGAGGGTGTCCCCTAAAACATAGCTGGGGGTAGTCTAGCCTCTGCGGATCTGAGTCTCGAAGACGAAGAGGCCCTTCAAGACGGAGCTGAGGGTAATCAGGCCCTTGCAGATGCGCCCGTCGAAAATGTTCTCCAGAACATAGCTGGGGGTGGCCAAGACGAAGCTCCAGGAGAGGTGACTCCCCTACACGAGAGTGAGGCCGAGAGTGAAGCCTCAACCGATCCATCCACTTCCGGCCGTGTCATGACAGTATACATGGCTAGGGGTGATTCCAAGTCTGATGCGCCGCCACCAGACCTTGTCCAGCGCATGGACACATTAGAAGGAGGACTCAAGACTCTCTCCGCCTCTATGCAAACATTGACTCAAGCAGTATTTGAGATACGGTCAGCTTTGGCCAGGACACCTTCTACCGGTCCCGACCCAGGGGCCAATGGAGAATCAAGCGTACCCCTTCAACGGGTATCCTTGGATACGGATCGCCGAGAAGCACCTCGGACATCGGAGCCCTCGAATGCTCAACTTCAGGTAGTACCACCTTCCCCGACTCCCAGCTCCACAGAAGACGTGGTCGAGATGATCAGGGACTTGCGCGAGCGCTTTGAGTCCAAGACGAGACAAGAGGAGCGCCAGAAGATGGGCATTCCCCAACCTTATCCCCTCGAATGGAACAAGGTGGTTTATCCTCCCAAATATAAACCACAAACCTTGACACCATACGACGGGAAGGACTCTCCGCGTCGCTATCTGACGTACTTCCAGTCCCAGACGGGACATCTTCCGAAGGAGGACGTGCTACTTACCAGCATATTTGTCGGGGCACTAAAGGGAGTAGCGTACGACTGGTACTGCAGCCTCCCTGACAATTCCATATCTTCCTTCGACGACCTGACGCGCCTTTTCCTCGACCGTTTCTACGACGGCGGAAAGGACATGACAATGGCGTCCCTTATAGAAATACGCCAGAAGGAGAAGGAAACAGTTCGAGTGTTCATCGAACGCTTCCGACAGGCTTGCTTCAGACTGCCCCCGGGCATGCCAGAACATGCACTCCTCTCCTCCTGCAGCATGAACATACTGTCTGCAGTCAAACTCTGGCTCAACTCTTCTCCTCCTCCCGACTGGAGCTCCTTGATCATTGAAGCGGAAGCCGCGAAAAAGAAGGCGGCCAATGCTCGTCTTCTGGGAGTCAGTTTCCCTGCCTTTGAGGACAAGGGGAAACGGCCTGCAGCCAACAACCCCGGACGAGAGACAAAGGGAAAACAGGCGTTGACTGTCAATGCCTCAAAAGGTGCATCAGCGCCTACTCAGAAGCCTCCACTTGTACCAAGGCCCAAGAAAGTTTATTCGTTCAACGACGAAGACACCCTGTAACTCTTTGAGATACTGAAGCAGGGTGACAAGATCAAACTGTCGAACCCGAAGCATCCCGACGAGGTTGGGAAAGTAGACAACCCGAGGTACTGTCACTACCATCGGTTTGTCGGACATCCAACCATGGACTGCTATGTCCTAAAGAATTACATCCAGCGCATGATCAATACGGATGTAATCTCCGTCGACTACGAGAAGAAGACGGTGTCAGCCAACGTGGTGTCACTCCAGTTCGGCACCTTGCCGCCAACTACGACACAAGATGGCGTCGTCCCCATCCCTAAGGCGACAATAGAGGTGGTTAACTTACCACCTACTCGTGACAACGTGAGTGGACTCATCCCACTCACCACATCCAGGGGATAGATCCTATGGGTTCACCCTGATCTCGTTTCCGAGGTGACTCAATCGGAGGTACGCCCTACCTCCAAATCCAAAGGCAGGAAGATCAAGTCTTGCCGCATGGTCTCTTCCTCAGCGGAAGAGGCGCTTCCTGTACAGACGCGTTCACAACAGAACGCCCAACCCGACGAAGCTGCCGTCGAGGTGGTGCCTCCTTGCACCATCCCTACTGTCAAGGAGGAGGGCCCGTCTAAGCCCCCAGCAGCCAATAAGCAGAAGCAGATAGAGGCCCGCTTTGATAGGCCTCTGCGAAAGGAGAATGCTTCGGGGCTAGCCAAGCCCCACAAATTTGACATACTGGCACAACTGGCCAGTACTCCTGCCCGCCTATCTCTGTTAGAGCTCCTTCGTCTTTCCAAGGACACTCGTGAAGTTCTCTGCGAAGCCCTGAAGGATGCTGAGTCCTTCATCAGTCAGGTCAAGCAGCCTGAAGATCTTCCGACTACATGTGCGTACTGTCATTGTGCGGATGAAGTTATCCCCAACATAACTTTCACCCAACAAGACATGCTGCTCAAGCACAACCGACATAACAGACCGCTGTATTATACAGGGTATATCGGTTCAGTCAAGGTGAAGCGGATTCAGATCGATCCGGGGTCTTCCCTCAGCATCATCCCGAAGACGTTGCTCTCAACGTTGGGGATCCCAATGTACCGACTGGCGCCCTCCAACACAACAATCAACGGCTTCAATGCTAGTAAAAGCGAGCCACTAGGCAAAATACGACTAAAATGTCATATTAGTAACCTCAGAACAGAGGTCACTTGCTATGTCGTGGACGCTGAAGTCAACTACAACCTTTTGTTGGGTCACCCATGGCTGCATGAGTACATGGTGGTGCCATCCATGCTCCACCAATGTATGAAGTACGTGTCCACCAACAACGTCATCCGGACGGAGTTCGCGGACATTGACCCTTTTAAAGGGATTGAAACCTACTTCACCGATGCCGACTTGTACAAGTCACATGACGGAGAGGAAGCCAATGATGCTGACGACGAGGCAGAAACGGTAGCAGAGTCGGACATGGAGCCTGAGACAACTTCCGACGCTCCTTTGAGGATCTGACTCAAAGGCAAACCGCCTCAGAAGTTGCCTCCATGAGCATTAAGCTGCCCGGGAAAGCACCAACTGCTCCTGAAGCTCCCCTGAAGATACGACTCAAGAGAAAACTGCCTCAAACATCAGCTCCCCTTGTGGCAAAACTACAGGGGAAGGCACCAATCACCGGAGGCACAGTGGAGGCACCTCTGAAGGTGCGTCTTAAAGGCAAGCCGCCGCAATCCAAGCTGCCTGAGAAGGCCCACGTAACCCTCTCGGACCCCAAAATCAAAGCTGTGGTGGACTCTCCCGATCCAACCCCAGTACTTACAGATTAGGAGCTAGGGGAATATATCTCTGCTGATGTAGATGCACCCTCTCTGGACAATATAATCCCGCGGGATAAAATCTCGTATTTCAACAATAGAGTGTCTTTTAATTATTCTAGTCTTCCACATTGGAATGCCATGTATACATTAGATAACGCTCTACGGTCGTTGCAAACACAAATAACGATCGTCCATCATGTAAATCGAGTAGTCCCGTCCCAAGGGGTCTGTTACATAGTCCCGCCACGAAGTCGAGACGAAGAAGCCATCATCTTCGGCAAGGTTGAGCGTCATCAAGACCTCCCGCCACTCGAGCCAGAACCAGATACCGGCAGAATGTAAGTCTATCGGTACACGGATACGGCAAAGTACCTCATCCAAAGATGGGTTACGACCTCCAAAGCAACAAAGTCCTGAACTACGGCAAGGGTCGACGTCTCCCTCTCCGGCTTCCAACATCTAAAGGAAAGACGCAGGACTACTACAATAAAACTCGACGGGGGGTAGGCTATGTCATGCCACCATCAACTCCAGAGAGTCCAGACGCAAAAAAAGTAGAACATTCTCACTCGTCCGAAGCATCGACTTGGGATTCCGATACCAGCATCGGATCAGTCTTCAAGAAAGTGCTGTCAGCCAACATGACATCAACACAACCTCAAGAAGATGAAGGCGAAGACCAAGCGCCGGAATTCTTCGAAGAAGAACCCTGGGCTCAACGCCTAGGAGAACAATGGGAGTCTCGTTTTGAACTACGTGAACCTCCCACCGAAGACGAAGTCGAGCAGATCAACCTTGGGGATGGATCTTCTTCCAAACCCATCTTCGTCAGCAAAAGCCTAAAAGGAGAAGACCGAGAATCTTTAATCCAGCTGGCTAAAGAGTATATCGACATCTTCGCCTGGAGCTACGAGGATATGTCGGGACTTGATCCCGAGATCGCGATGCATAGGCTGAACATCTTATCTGATGCCAAGCCTATCAAACAACAACAGCGACGCTTCCGTCCGGACATCATGAACGCCATCGATCAGGAGGTAGACAAACTCTTAACCAGCAGTTTCATCCGTAAAGAACAACACCCAGATTGGGTAGCCAACGTCGTCCCTGTCACCAAGAAGAATGGGAAGATACGAGTTTGTATCGACTTCAGGGACCTCAACTTTGCTTGCCCGAAGGACGAATTCCTGCTTCCAATCACCGACGTGATGATCGACAACACATGTGGCTTCGAGCGCATGTCTTTTATGGACGGGTATTCGAGCTACAACCAGATCAAGATGTTCCCCGATGACGCAAAACACACGTCATTCAGGACCCCAAAGGACATTTTCTGCTACACAGTGATGCTCTTCGGCTTGAAGAACGCTGGTACGACATATCAACGAGCTATGAGCACCATTTTTCGTCAGTATCTTTGCAAGATAGTCGAATGCTATGTTGACGATATCGCAGTCAAGAGCCGTCTCAAAGGAGATCACCTGCAAGACCTCAAGACAGTCTTTGATCTCATGCGGGTGCACCAACTCAAGATGAACCCCGCTAAATCCTTCCTAGGGGTTTCCAGCAGAAATTTCTTGGGCTTCATTATCACGGCGAAAGGCATTCATGTCGATCCCGAGAAGACCAAAGCCATCCTCGATATGGACCCTCCGAAGAACCTTCGAGAACTTCGAGGCCTACACAGGCGTCTGGCATACATCCGGAGGTTCATAGCCAACCTTTCCGACAAATGTCAACCCTTTACTCAGCTCATGAAGAAGGGAGTCTCTTACGTCTGGACAGAGGAGTGCCAAAAGGCTTTCGATGACATCAAGGCTTATCTGACAAGCCTGCCAGTCCTGGTGGCACCCGTCGCCGACAAACTATTTATCCTCTACGTCCGTGCCATGGATCATTCCCTCGGTGCTCTGCTGGCTCAGAACAGCGATACAGGCTATGAGCAAGCAATCTACTACCTCAGTCAAACACTCATCGGGGCCGAACACCGGTACAACTCCGTTGAAAAGGAGTACTTGGCTTTAGTATTTGCCATCCAAAAGACTCGTCATTATGTCTCGGGCCAGACAATTCATGTCATTTTCTGAGTCAATCCGCTCAGAGTCCTCATGACAAAGCCAGGATCATTGAACTTCTGGCTTGCCACATGGGCGATATTGCTAACACCATACAACATGGTGTTCGTTCCACAAAAGGTTATTAAAGGTCAAGCACTGGCCGACTTTTTAGCTGCACACCCCATCCCAGAGTCCTCAAGACTCTATGAAGACATCCCGGATGAGGTCCAAGAATCAAACGTCACCGAAGAAGGTTCCGTCCGGCGGATGTTTTTTTGATGGCGCTTCGAGAACAGGCCCCAAAGGCCAAATCATCGCAGGAGTGGGGGTGGTATTAGTCTCCCCCGATCAGCTGGTCATCCAACGTGCTTACTCCCTTTCGAAGCCGTGCTCCAACAATGTTGCCGAGTACAACGCGCTCATCATGGGACTCCAGCTGGCACAACAGCTGGGAGTGAATCATCTGGAAGCCTATGGCGACTCAAAACTCGTCGTAAACCAGATCAGAGGGCAATACGAAGTTCGCCATGAAGATCTGATCCCTTACCACGAAGTTGCATTAAACATCATTTCAACCTTCACTGGGTTCTTCATCGAACATGTACCCTGTCTACAAAACTTGGAGGCCGACGCTTTGGCTGGCCTCGTGGCCTCATTGGCAGCACCCCTCGGGACTCAACACTATGTCACGGTAGTCGGAAGAGACTTGGTCTATCCTAAAAACAACTTGTGCTCATGAGTAGCCCACGCCATGCCGACAAATACTGGTGTTAATGTCCGAGACTGGAGGTTCCCGTTCATCGACTTTGCCGTCTACGAAATTCTTCCAGAGGACCCGAAAGAAGCCGTCTCAGTCAGGAGACGCTCTCTTCGATTCTACTACGATACAGCTACAAAAATGCTGTACCGACGCTCCTACGACGGACTTCTCCTTTGATGTTTGTCTAACGAAGAAGCAGCCGAAGCCCTTCGAGAAGCTCACGATGGAACCTGCGGGGCCCATCAACCTGGCCCTAAGTTGCAGGACCGACTACGATGCATGGGCTACTACTGGCCAACCATGGCCGCTGACGCCGTTGAATATGCTAAGAAGTGCCATGCGTGCCAGCTTCACGCAGACTTCATTCATACACCGTCAGAACCACTACATCCTACAGTCGCCTCCTGGCCCTTTGAAGCTTGGGGTATGGATATTGTAGGAACGATCACCCCTCCTTCATCGAGAGGACATCGCTTTATCTTAACCATCACCGACTACTTCTCCAAATAGGCAGAAGCAGTTCCACTGGCAGAAGTGAAAAGCTCCAGGGTGATCAGCTTCATCAAACACCACGTCATCTACCGTTTCGGAGTACCCCGGAGGATCATCCACGACAATGGTCCTCAGTTCATCAGCCATGTTTTCAGCAGATTCTGTGACAAGAATCGTATTCAAAACGTGGCATCAACCGCCTACAATCCGGCAGCAAACGGATTGGCCGAGGCGTTCAACAAGACTATCGTCAGGCTACTCAAAAAGGTCGTGTCATCCAACAAACGCGACTAGGACGAAAAGCTCGACGAATGCCTTTAGGCCTACCGCACGACGGTACGGACACCGACAGGTAATACACCATTCTTCCTGGTCTACGGAAGCGAAGCGGTACTGCCTCTCGAGATCCAGATACCCTCTCTCCGTGTAGCGATCACAAACCAACTCACAGAAGAGGATAATCAGCGTCGTCGTCGTCTGCGGGAACTGGAGACACTTGACGAAAAGCGTCTCCTAGCTCAACAACGCATCGAACTCTACCAAGCCCGTATATCACAGGCTTTCAACAAGAAGGTCAAGCAGAGGACTTTCCAAGTTGGCGACCTGGTTCTGGCAGTCAGGAGGCCGATGGTGTTGACTCACAAGACACCAGGAAAGTTCGAGCCCAAGTGGGAAGGACCTTTTATTATCGAGACGGTATACTCAAACGGTGCTTACCGCCTCGCCAAACCCAATAGGGACTTGTCCATGATGCCCATCAATTGCAAGTTCCTAAAGAAGTACTACTCTTGACATCTTTTCAGACATGTGCTTCCACTAGGGATCTGTGGACCCAATTATCAGGGCTCACAGACAATTCCCTTCCACAAAATCATACGCTACCGGAACCCAGCTGTTCCGTAGCATCCTCCAGTAGAAGGACAACCACGTCCATATCACCTCTGAGTTGTTCCTCTACGCCCTACAAAGCGGAATCTTACACCCCGTAAGACTACGCTATCCTTCATGTTTACTACGTCCACATTACCTCTGAGTAAACATCCCGTACTGACAACCCCTGCGTTGTCGTACATTGATCGCAGAACTTCCACGTCCACATTACCTCTGAGTAGTTCCGCGTATCCCCCAGGATCATTCCTACCACGTCCATAATACCTCTGAGTAGGGAGATTCCACCACTTGAATCCCATATTTGCCATGTCCATATCACCTCTGAGCAAACATGTGGGTTCTCTCAAACTTATTATCTGTACCTAAAAATTAAGGTGCGCAAAAGATAATAGGCCCACACAAATCATCAAGTTCATGACAGCAAAAATGAACACCCCACAAAAACTTTGTATTCTTTATTTTCAAACAGAGAGTAAAAGTTTACATCCCCAGCAAGAGTTGCAAAAATACAAAAAGAAGAGACTGCAATCCCTAAACATCCCCAGGGTTGGCCGAAAGCTCTTCAATTCGATGCCTCAAGTCTGCCGTCCGAGTCTCCACAGTCGCCAAGACTCGACGTTCAGCTTCTTGACGCATCGCTTCAATAGCCTCAGAAGAAGTATCATTCTCATGCTTCTCATCCAGCTGCTGCCGCTGCTGAGCCAGGGCAAGAGCCCGGTAGGTAAAAGCTGCCTCCTTCTTCTTGAATGCTACGTGTTCAGCCTGGACACGTTCGGCGTCTAATAGGAGTCGGGCCCGCTGGTCCTCAAGGCGGCGGATCTGGGCATCAATCTCCGCGATACTAGTGTCCAACACAGCTCGCGCCTCCACTGTCTCCCGCGTAGACTGAGATAACCGCTCCACTGCAGCTTCAGTCTCAGCCACTTCGCGTTCCCAGACACTCACAGTGGCCTGGTAAGAAGACTCAGTCTCGGCGATCAGCTTCTTCTTCTCCGCATCTATCAGGACGGAGAGGTCGTTTCGCTGGATGCGCTGTAATTCGGAAAGCCGCTGGTCCAACTCAACCACTGAGGCTTCTAGAATGTCGGCCATATGATCATGGCCCTGATGAAGACGGATCAGGTTGATATGAGGCATTGCCAGAGTTCTTGCCATCACAAAACTCCTATTGGCGTCCATCACGACCGATACACCTCTCTGCAGCATTTTATATACTGCCTCGATGATGAATTTCACATATTCATCTGCATCCGCCAGTACCTGCGGCGTCATAGCAGGAGTTGGAGGAGCTGCTCTAGTTAGCGGACCGGAAGAAGGCCCGCCGATCTCAACCTGCGAGGCTGGAACCTCGACATCAACAGGCTCTTCATCAATAGGGGCCTGACTATTAGCCCGAGGAGCCGAAAGAACGGAGGGAGCCGAGATAGGCGTCGATATAGTGCCCCAAGTAGAAGGAGCAACAGAGGGTTCTACCAAACCCTTACCCTTCCCAGACTCGGAAGAACCACCGACGTCAGCGGCTACCTCATCAGCCCCCAACGTGCTATCAGTAGCCAGTACAGGACATTCCCTCTCTGACAGAACAGGAAGATCAACACTTGTCTCCTGGCCCGTCCCGGGAGTCAGGACCGCCAAACGAGTCTGATTCTCTTCATCAAATCCCTCTACAGGGACAGGATCTGTCGCTACCTCCTGATCGGCAGCCACCTCAGCCTCCGCTACTGAGTCTGGGGTAGGGCTCGGCAACGCTACAGCCGACCTCCCTTCGTCATGACAAGAAGGGGAATCAACCCTCCTCTGTTTCAACCACATCTGTTGCCCCCGCAACAGACTCTTGCAACTCTGGAGCGGCATCATCTGAAGACGACGAACTCCACTCCACTTCATCATTACGAAGCCCCGTGTCCGCTGGACCCTCAACGTCCAAGGCCCCCACGGCAGCTGGCACCATCCCGGAAGTTGCTGCAACCTCGGCGTCTCTTTCAACAAAGTCTGGAGATACTAAAACCTCCGCAAGAACATCTTCAGGACTCTCCTCCATTGGAGACATTACCATCGGAGGAATGCGCTCATCCGAAGAGCTTGCCACATTTTTCGGTTTACTGACACCCGGTTTTGAAACACGAGTCTTCTTCTTCGACGATCCCTACAAGAAGAAAAGCATAAGTCACCAAAATGACAAAATGAGCCAAAATCACGGAGGACTCTTTACCTCAGCAGGAACTGATTCTATTGGCGTTACAGGTGGCACTCCCGTAGCCTTTGGAGTCGTCATTTTTCTCGGCCTTTTCGACACAGAGGAACCGGCTTCTGCGTCGGCCCGTCTCTTCCCAACAGAGGGATCTCTCACTGGTGCTGCAGCAGCAGCCCGATATCCCGCCAATTTTGGTGGACGATATGACCGAGCCGCTACCAACATATTCATCGTGGCCTCCAGCTGAGTTCCAATGATGAAACTAGTCTCCCTATCATAACCAGGAGACACATTATTCATAGTGCAATACAGCTTAACGGCCGAATACAGGATCTGTGGCCGAGGGTTGCGAACTGGTGAGTAAAATGAACACCAGTGCACCCGACATTGTAATATTGCCAGCCCCAGGCTCCATCCAGCAAACTTCCGATAAACCCCAGACTGTTACTGGGATTCTGTAACATTAGCTGGGTATAGCCAAACTGGCGAGCGAACCGGCTGGGCAGATATGGCTCCAGATAACACCTATTTTGGTTGCGGTAGACCAAGTGAGAAGGCCGAATACTTTACAACCAACGAAAACCCCATTTCGGCAGAGTAATCGCATCTTCACCAGAGTCGTCTAAATCTTCGTCAGCCTCGAAATCTTTAAAGATGGGGCCGACCTTGACAATCTCCCACCCCTGAAGGTAGGACAAAAATCTCCTGCAAACGGGGACGCCAGTATATAACCACTTCCTCTTGTAGAAGCGGCGAATAAAGGCATCACCTTCAACATGATCTTCCTTCGGACCTGGATTCATCACGTTCGGATGATGCAGAATCAACCATCCCATAAGATAATGGAATGGTAGCTCGGCTCGGGGAAAGTTGTCGTTTCTACCTCTCCCATGGATCACATCATCAAGAAAGGTCCTCAAACCCCGCAGCAGGTTACACACTATCGCGGGGAGGAGAGCTAAAGGACGACCAAAGACCAATTTCATGGCAGGCAAAATGAGGTTCCGGTGTACCCTTTCTACGGCACCAGATCCGCCCGCAAACACACAATCCCGGAGCCATATCATCAAGTATGTTGTTAACACCGCCTTAGATGACATCCGGTGCGCACAGTGCCAGAAGCAGCTATACGCATATTCGCCACTCTCATTTGAACGGGTGTCCTCTCGTCCAGCCGGCTTATTTTCGAAGTCACTTCCGCGGGTTTCAGCCCTTGCGGAGTCATAAATCGAATCTTCGAAGAATCCGCCAAATCCTGCTTGAAGACGTAATCCCTCCAAGCGGTCACATGAGGCTGAGTCCTGCCTTTGTCCTTCCGATGCATCAGATAATGATGGCTCGCCACCTCTTTAAAAACAGCCATCATCTCCGGGTCCTTATTTTCCAGAACCTGGATCTCTTCATTCGACGGAAAATATTCCTCGTACGGTTCCGAGCCCCAAGGAAGCTTGGACACTTCGTACATCTCATGGAGAGCCAACCCCAACTCCCCCACCGGAGTAAAGAAGGTGCCAGTCTAGGCATTGAACAATTCCAAGAGTGCAAGAAACATAGGCTTATTGAGATCCACGCCAGCCTATGTGGCACGGATAGCGGCCGTCAGCCTAATCTCTTTAAGCTCAGCCTTGAACTTCGAAAGCACCCAAATGGTCAACTCGTCCCATTTCGGCAAGTGGTGACACCAACCTTCAACCCTAAAGCCTCCTTTCGGATACATGACCCTCGATGTCAGCATCCGATTTGCAAAGGTCGAAGCACTGAAGGCAAAAGTGTCATTAGGGACCTCACTATAGAGGCTCCCAGGGCGCAAAGTTCGGCAACTGAACGAAGGACCGGCTCGCGAAGCGGCCAAGGTATCACTTTGATTCGAAGTAGCATCAATCGAAAGAGTACCTCCCAATGCCCCTCCTTGAGAAGGAGTAAGTTCCCAGGGCATCCTTCTCTTGGAAGCTAAGCGATAGAAAGCCGTCAGCGGCAACTGGCGGTCAAGTTGTCGCATGTACAGAACCATGCCTTTTGCAGAAAAGAACCAGTCTTCTTTGATCTTCAGTATCTTCGCCTCGGAAGAGACCAGTCGGTCACCGAACAAAAATGCAGGTTTTAAGAAAGTCACATCCTCGGATTCAACAGATTTTAGTTTACCGCTCTCCATCATACTCTGGAGGAAAATCGGCAACTGATTCTGGATCTGCAGCACTCTCTCAGGAGGTTGGTTCTGTAAGATAGCCTCCTTCGCAGGGTTGATAACCGCCTCGTCAAAATCAACTCCCATTTGACAAAGAGAAGCATCCCGAAGGACCTCATTCAGCAAAGGGATTGTCATCAACACTGACACAACAAAAACAAAAGTCAGACAAAAAGACAAAGTGTGTCAAGCAACCTGGCGCATCATCAGGGTGTAAACCCATGCGCTTCAGCAGAGGCTTCGGCACATCATCAGGGCATAAACCCATGCACGTCAGCAGAGGCTTCGGCGCATCATCAGGGTGCAAACCCATGCACGTCAGCAGTTAAACCTCGGTGCATAATAAATGCCTAAACCTATGCACGTCGGCGGTATAAAACCTCGGCGCATCATCAGGACAGAGGTCCATGCGCATCGGCAGCAGAGAGTTAGGGCACACCAACTCAGCCGTATGATCCAAAGCTTGTCTAAACAAAGAAAAATAGTGGAAGAGACGACACCCACCTGTTACCGCGGGTCGAACGTCGGCCGGAGTCACAATGGTGACAGAAGCATCCTCTTCGGCAAACTCTGTCGGCTCCTTTCCCTTGCCAGTACCGCTGCGAGGAGTCTTGGGAGCCATTCTTTGAGAGAAGAAAGTTAGGGTTTTTGTGAACTCTAAAAAGCAAAAGCAAAGAGAAGAAGAACTCTCTCTCTCTCCATCTCATGCCTATTTATAGGCTTGGTCGCACGCGTGAACCGATGAAGTGTGACCTTAGCCGTCGCCTCGGGTCCTGTAAAAAGATAACCGCAAATAAAACCAAAAAGATCATCATTAATCTTTTTCGGTTATCGAGGCGTTATCATTTGTATTAACTGAGAGGAGTATGCGCCCCATCACTGATGCGCGGAGTATCTCTGCGCCCCGACAGTCATGCGCCTCTACCACCATGCTTCTTATTCAAAGTATTCCAAAATTTATCCAAAAGTTTTGAAAACTTTGAAGGGGGTCTAGTAGAAGCATGGAATTTCAGAACCAGAAAGCCTATGCGTCAGACACTACATGCGCCAGAGCTCGGACAAAGTACTTCACAGCAAAAACAACAAATATAGACATTGAAAGAGGACTTTTTATTTTACATATAAAAGTCTATTACATGTCTAGAAAAGATTGTACAAAGAAGAATTTCTACAAAGAAAAGATCCTAAGTCTACAGCCCGCAGCCACCATGTGCCTTCAAATAGGCGCAGCAATCACCATGCGCCCTCAGTCAGGCGCATCCCACCATGCGTCCTCAGCAGGGCACATTCTTTTCAGCAGCTCAGTTATGTGCATCCTCAGTTGTGTGCATCCCTTCAGCAGCCCAGTTATGTGTCCAGCCAGGCTCACCGCCGTCTGAATGCTTCGACTAATGAAGCATTTATTGAGCAGAACGAGGGTGGCAATCAACCCTCTAGCTGGAGGAAGTGCTCCCTAAACCGAGGAAGAGAAGAGCACCGCAAGCCAACCTGTGGCCAGGGGAGGCTTCGAAAGAGCCTCCAAAGGCCAAGGAAGACCGTAATCGAAACCGCTGCTAAAGGAGCAGCTTTCAACACAACCAGAGTGGGCAACACCCACTTTGAAGGAAGAAAGAGCCCCCAAAGCTGCAGCACCGCCATTCAGATCTGCGGCTCTTCCTGCACAACGAAGACGAGGCTCGAGCATTCCGATCTTTGGATACAGCAGGCACCTTCCGCCTGCCTCGGAAGCCATCGACTCCGACTTTTGGATGTAACAGTCACCTTCAAGTACATCAATAAAGACATGGCGTCGCATCTTCACCCTCGGGAGCATCTCATCAACAGAATGCATCCGAGTAAACAAGTTTATGTCGGAAGAACGTGAGAGAACGAGAAGCAAACTATCTCCATGCCACTATTTATAGGTCGGACAAATCAAACCCATGCGCCAAGTGGATGGCTCTCCAAATTCCGTGCAATAAATTTGCATTAAATGGATGAACCGGACGCTTCGAATTCAGCCAAGTCAAAACGGCTATTTAAAGCACTCGAAGATCGTAACAGTCGCACCATTAAAGACGTATCTCGAAGCAGATGCACCGGCCAGACCGTGCATCACACAGATGCGCCCTTCAATATCAAGCTCATCAACACAGACGTGCCCTTCAGCCCCAAGCGCATCACAGGGGATGCGCCCCCATACGCCTAGTAGAACGCCGATCGATGCGCCCACTCAGTCGTCCATCGAATGTCAAAAACATTAAATGCTGAACTGACAGAGTTGGCAGCACGCCTCCCGAAGTCTGAACAGTTGACAGCTTTTTCAGAAGACGAAGCGTCGCCAACATCAGCATCATCATTACTTTCCTCCGATGGCTACTGCCACGTGGCCACCCAATTATCTCGCATGCGCCTCCGCAGCCATGTACCCGAATCTGCATGCACCTCAAAAGCCATGCGTCTCAGACTTTTCACTGATCCCTAAAGACAGAAGGAAAGTCACCAATGAAGCCTTGCATGTGCCTCAAAAGCCATGCGTTTCGAATGGTTCGTGACTCCTAAAGGTTACGAGCCAAAGTCTCCTCATGCGCCCAATCCTAGGCGCATCCTACCAGATCATTCCCTATCAAATCCGAGATCTCCGATGTCACGACCCGCTCCCGAATAATCGGATACGAGTCGGACACGCCCAGCCTTTGTTGTTAGACACAACAAAGTAAGCTGTACCATTCTAGGGAAACTAACCAGATAATATGAACATGAATGAATCACAGCATCTATATAAATGTGTCCCAACCAGAGTAAAGTACAATATCTGAATTATTACATTCAAACTAATGAAAGAGTCTGCTAGTCTCAATACATAGAAAAATAATAGAAAATACTAAAAGAAGCTCTAGGCTTCTGCAACCTCTAGGTCACAAGCAGCTCCAGCTGGCTCAGTAGGGAAAGCAATATCCTGACCATAGTAAGTGTCGCACAAGGACCATATGGTAGAATGGTATCCTGCAAGCATACCTGCAACATATCCTATTCAGGAGCAGAGCAAGTACAATTCTAGGTAATAAAAAAGACATCATGATATGAAAGTACGAGAAAACATGGAAAGTACAGGAAAGAACAGGTGAATAAGTACATGAAGAACAGTGTAAAGTACATGAAAGAACATGATATAAGAACATGAAAGAACATGATATGTAAGCACCTAAAAGAACATGATATCATGGAATCACAGGAAATAAGTACGAGGTATATCTCTTGAACATGTGTGTACTATATTTGAAATATAACTAAATATGTGACCGGCTAGAGGTAAGCACATGAAAGCACATGAAAGCACATGAAATGGTACGGCTTAGGACCCGCGTGCACGATGCGGGGTCTAAGCTAAACACACCTGAGTTGTTTCTAGGGATTGGTCACATAGATAGTATATTTTCCCACCCCAGATACAAGTAAGAACAAGAGAACATGAGCACCAGAAAGTACATGACGTATTGCAGTTGTGTCAATCAAGGAAGCACATGATATATATAATGAAAAGCACAAAACCGTAGAGTGTACTTGCCTTGCTCCAGGAAAGTACAAGTAGGCAATAGAGCTAGATATCCTCCTGTATGTAATAATGATGTGTACAAGTTGATTAAAATAGATTCTAACATTATCCATTAATTTACTATTGCTAATTAACTATTTTTCCATAATATAGCTAATCCCATAATATAACTAACTAAAGATTTAGTAAGCTTCATAAGGAGGAGTTAAAATCTTTTTGGCGAAATATGTTATATAAGTATATTCTATTGAAACAAAATAATATGTAAATTGTCTGCTAATTTAATTATATACCTAGCAATTAGGCCTAAGCAAGCCCATCCATATTACTTAATTACAATAAATTCCATAACAATTAATCCTCTCATAACCAAATTAATTAAAGTCTTATAAAATAGTTATGTTTAAACATTTAACAGTTCAAAATTAGTTATTTAATGGCAAAACCATTAGTTTGCTATCCATGAAACTTTTAAATATCCTTTATAAACCAGCTATTGATCAATCAAATTCTAGAACTAACACACCATGCTCACCCTACATTTACCAACTCGGTCCAAATCCATTACACACTGCTACTGCTGCTGTATATATTTATTTCTATGCATCTCGTAGCCCTGGTCCAACTGAAATGCTCGGCCCATCCTAGACAACCCAAGACTCAGAACACAACACTCTTTGCCAAAGAACCAACAATACTAACTCCCAAGCTCGACATCTACCGGAGCAACTAAAATACCAAGATTAGGAGGAGACCACCAAACTCAGGAATTTAGAGAAGAGCAGAACACACAAAATTCCATTCGAGCTCACCTGTTATTAATACTGGTTGAAAGCACTTGTTCCTTCTGGCCACCAATGGACTAAACTCAAAAACTATAATGATCCAAACAGACTTGTTTTAACAACTCAAGCAAAACCCATCATGGTAGCCTATAGATACTTGGAACCTTAAGAAAGGATTTGCAAGATTAAATGAAAATATACAAATCGAAGAAAGAATATACAACCCCATCGAATGTAAATAGTAATAATAATAGAAATCAATCCCAGCAGTTCAATGCGGAAGAACCCCTTCAACCCAGCACTCGAAAAACACAGAATGGAAAGAAGCGTAGTCGGACACGTATTCATATACTTGGACACTGTAGGCCTTTAAAAATGACAGTCACGCTGAGTTGATCAGGACAGAGTCAAAAGTCACGCTCAGTTGATCCAGACAATATTTACAAATCACGCTGGGGAGACAGCTCATCATTTGTCAGAGAGTAATTATGACTGACAGCACAACAGTCGAAGAATGTCTCTTCGTATACCACGTATGCACAGAATTCGAGAGATCACAGCCGTCTATTGTGTGATTTTCGAAATCTTCTTCAGCAAGACTCAACCTTCGTCAAGTTGGCGTACCAAAAGAGCTTCTTGTCATTTAATGCGACTGACAAAAGCAATCACTGTCAGAGATTTTGTGTTAGTCGAGGCACGCTGAATCAAGACAGCTGGCAGTCCTATCTCAAGTCTACGTGTATTTTGAGCTTTCCCTCAAATCTGCGTGGATTCTGAAGTTTTCTTCTTCAAGTCTGCGTGGATTTTAAAGCTTTTTGCCTCAAGTCTGCGTGGATCCTGAAGCTTCTTGCCCCAAGTTTGCGTGGATTTTGAAGCTTTCTACCCCGAGTCTGCGTAGATTTCGTCTTCAACAAGTCTGCGTGGATTTCATCAAATTGGAGTACGTGGCAGCCATGCCACTGATCTCTCGCCTGCATGTCCTGTAACTTGCACACAACTCATGTATGATTGCCATGTGTCCAACAGTTACAGGCCACGTCCAGTAACTGCTCACAGTCTTGCGTATGTTAAATCCTGCATGATTTTCAACTAAGCACAGGCTGTGAAGACAGTTATCTTTTCAGTTATTATTTTTGACTCTATAAATAGAGTTCTTTTTCTCATTCATGGTACAGATACATAGTTATCTACTGTCAAAATTTTGAGAGCTTTTCTTCTTCGCATAGTCCAAGGGATAAAGTGATCGTCTTCTAGATCAGATTCCCACAGTTGTAATTTTCCCAGATACACAATAATAAAGGAATTTATTTATGAAAAACAAATTGGCGACTCTGCTGGGGAAAACCATCTCCTCTTCTGAGATGGCAACAACTCAATGCGACACTTCGTCAATCGGCTCGACGAAGAAGGTGATGACGATCAAATTTGATCAACTCGCCTATGAAGAAATACAGCGGGCTAAGAGTGGTAAGCACACTACAGCCTCCATCATCACTGCCAAGTCGAAGGAACACTCTGTCTATGTCCCTAAGAATCAGTTGGCAGCCAATGGTGAAGTCTCTGCCACAGTGTCTACTCCTAACACTGGCAAGAACTCTACTGCAAGCACGCACACTATTGTGCGCTCGAAGATGACAGCAATCAAAGATCATGCTAATAGTACTGGCTCCTTAGCCAAATCTGTTCTAGTATGTGTCTCCAAAGTTGAAAGTCACGCTGACAGTACTGGCTCCTTAGCCAAATCTGTTCCAGCATGCAATTTCAACCTCAAAAGTCACGCTGACAGCACTGGTTTCTTAGCCAAAGTCTGTTCCAGTGTGTAATTCTAAAATCAACAATCACGCTAACAATATTGGTTCCTTAGCCAAATCTGTTCCAGCGTATATTTCTAAAGTTAAAAGTCACTCCAACAGCACTGGTTCTATAACCAAGCCTGTTTCAGCGTGTATTTCATCTAAGAAGAATAGCTCTTTAGCTATCTCTTCTTCTTTGCCAAGTTCTACTAGAACTGGGGGTGGTCTTCCACACAAAGTCCCTTCGAAAAGGAATAACTCTTTAGTTGTTTCTTCTGCTCCTGTAGTCTTTACTTCAGGAACAACTTTGACTGACAATTTTGTTAGTCAAAGAAAAGGAGATGGTCTTTTGACTACTCTTCCTTCTGGACATTCTATGTCTCAAAACTTGAATGAGTCTAAGAAGAAACATTCCTTAATGTCTTCTTCTATGACTTCTTCGAATTGGGCACAGAATTTGTCTAGAAAAGGTCTGTTACCAACTCCTAATCAAGGGGGTGGTTCAACTCTTCCTTCTCTGCAAATATCCAGATCAATGGAAGGAAAACTCCATATTTCCAAAACTAATATATTACCTCCAACTGATCTAAGAACAAAAATTAACATTTCTGGTGTAAAGAAACCATATCAGTTGGAAACAAGGATAAAAGATCCAGATGCAGAGTATGCAAGAAATTATGTGGCTTATATTAATCATTCTCTATATAATCAAGAGCCATCAAGACCCAAGAACAGGAAATATACTGCTCAATCTTCACAAACAGATTTACGAGAATATCTTCAACAGAAAAGAAGGAGTAATTCTGTGACAAAGGACCATGCTGAATGTGACTTCTATCCAAGAGTCATAATTCAATGCAGATGTCAATCAATGGCTTATGACCATGTTGATCATGAATGTGACTTCCAGCCAAGAGTCACAATGCAAAGCAGATGTCAAACAAAATGACAATCTGTCTTCAATCGGATTCAGTGTGAACCTATGCCTGATGAAGATGAGCCTTTGTTTGCTTCTATCAATATGACCTCTCGGGATGCTGGGGGAAGAGTTGATAGTCCAGATGGAGTATATAGAAATACCAGAGCAAGAGTCCTGGCCTCTAGTCAAAGAAATTTGATCTCTGAAGATGATTCTGAATTCCTTGGAGAATCTAACTTCCCACCTCTTTCTACTGGGAGTAGTTCTCCTATAATTGACTTTGATGCACAAAGCAATGATTCAGAACAAACAACATCCACCAGTTCATCAATAATTCCTCGTACAGTCACGACTTATATGGTTGATGGGAATACTGATGAACCTTCTTCTTCCTTGACTCCTCAAGATCAAAGAATTGCTTCTTTGAAACAACAAATGAAGTCTATGGCTGATACTATGAAGTCGATGTATGAACTCATGGCAACACAGATGCAAAATCGACAGACTGTACCAGATGCCATACCAACTGACACTGATATGAGTCCAGTACAAGTTCCTCCAACAGTACAATCCAATACTCCTGGACCAGCTCAACCAAACCCTAGTCTCTCTGGAGCTGGGGGTAGTGCTTACAATGCTGTTCCTCCTCCCAATTATTCTCTACAAGTTACAACTCCACAATCTTTCGGAGTTGTTAATGAAGAATTGAGGAATCTCAAAACTCAATTCGAGGCATTCAAACAGAAAGATGGTTTACAAAGGTTAGGCATCAAACAACCTTATCCGATAGAATGGAAGCAAGTATCGTATCCTCCTAAATACAAGCCTCCCACTATCTCATTATATGATGGAACCACTTCTCCAAGTCAGTTCATTAATCACTTTGAAGTGATGACTGATCAGCTGCAACCAAGCGACGCCCTCCTTACTTGGGTGTTTGTTGGATGTCTCAAGGGAACGGCTTATGAATGGTATAGAAGTCTCCCAGATGGGAGCATTACCTCATTTTTCGGTTTCAAACAGATATTTCTTGAATGGTTCTATGAAGGGCTCAATGACATGACTATGTCTGCTCTTATTAGAATCAAGCAGAAAAATAATGAAACTACAGAAGAGTACATTGAACGGTTTCGAAGAGAAGCTCTGAAGATGCCTCTTGGAACTCCTGATGCTGTCACCATCGACACATGCAAATCAAACTTGTTGCCAATCATCAGCATGTGGACAGGATCCACTCAATTCCAAGACTGACCTTCTTTCATAGTTAGTGCCAAGGCCGCAGAAATTAGTGCTGAAACCTTCAAAGGTTTAGGAGTGCAGATGACTCCTAAAGAAATAGGTCAAGGTACTAACAATAAAAACAATGCTCACAAGGGAAAAGAAACTCTTGAAGTTAATCTTCAGAGTAAAGATGTATCAACTGTTCAAACTCCTACAACTCAACAACCAAGAACACCTCGCCCCAAAGAAGAATACTCTTTCGATGACGACGATGTCCTTGGTATCTTTGAATGTCTGCTGAAAGGTAATAAGATACGATTACCTGAGATCAAAAAACCTGATGAAGCTGGTAAAACAGATCATCCCAAATACTGCCCATATCACAGAATGTTGGGTCACACAATTCGTACATGTTATGTACTGAAAGAAAAGATCCAAGAAATAATTAAATCTGGAGCTATCTCTCTTACTCCAAAAGAGAAGACCGTCACCTCCAACGTCGTCTCTATGCAATTCAGAGATTTCCCTCCTCAACTCCTTGAAAGTGGGATCGTTCCTATTCCTAAGGCAACTCTTGAGATAGTGAACATTCCTCCTCCACAGTCTGAAGGATTAGTACCAATTACTTTGAAAACAGGGGAAATTATGTGGATCCATCCTGATCTAGTGGCAGATTTTGAATCGCCTTCTCCTCAAAAGACTACTTCTCGAAAGTCCAAGAAGGCTGAAAAGATTAAGTCATGTCATATGACTTCTCTTGGATCTATTCCTGACACAGAGCCAAAAGAGAAAGAAGAAGCACTTGTTAGTGCTACTCGAACGGGGAAACCTTATCTAAAGGATTATTCCAAGAATCCTGAGGATCCTCTTGATATCCCTCCACCTGATAAAGATGCTTCTAATGTTCCTCCTGAAGAAGAATTATCCACTGAACCTGTTCCTCCCAAGCCTACAGCTCTGGAGAAAGGCAAACAACAGGCTCGGTTTGATAAGCCAATTAAGAAGTCCTCTCCTCTTGGACTTCAGAAGCCTTATAATTTCGACATTTTAGCTCAGCTTGCTAATACTCCAGCTAGAATGTCCCTCTTTGAACTTCTACGTCTTTCCAAAGAGACTCGGGAGACATTAAGTGAAGCACTTCTACAAGCTGACTCTTGTCTTGCACAATTGAAGAAGCCAGATGCAGAACCTGCCACTTGCTTACATTGCAACAGTATATTGGAGATTATCCCAAATAACACCTTTACACAAGATGACATGCTACTGGAGGATAATCGACATGATCGGCCTCTCTACTACACCGGTTATATCGATACAATGAAGATAGATCGTATCCTCATTGACCCAGGGTCTGCTATAAGCATAATGCCGAAGAGTCTGTTGGATGAACTAAAAATCCCTCTTCACAAGCTCTCTAAGACGGTTACTACTATCCTGGGATTCAATCAAAGCCGAAGCGAGCCTTTGGGAAAGATTCATCTGAAGCTTCAGATAGGCGATTTCAGATCCAAAGTCCTTTCTATGTGATTGAGATCGTGGGATCCTATAATCTTCTTCTGGGGAGGCCCTTTCTTCATGAAAATAATGTGGTGCCTTCTACTCTTCATCAGTGTTTTAAATACATTGATAGCAATAGAAGAGTACAAAAAGAAGTTGCTGATATAAATCCCTTCCATGGGGTTGAAGCTTATTTCAATAATTCCCGAATGTACAAAGAAGAGTATACAAGGGTTATACAAGCTATGGAGAAAGAGGATTCATAAAGTGAGACCTTAATAATTCCTGTTAAAGGTCGAACTACTCAGCAACAATCTCCCAAACCCTCTGAAGAAGGTTCTTTCATCATTCCGGTGAGTGGACGGATTTCTCTGTTACCTCAGTCGTTTGCTCAAGACACAATGATTATTCCTGTCAGTAGGCGTACTGCAATTCCTGTATCTCCACATATGAAATAGGATACTCTGCTAATTCCAGTTGGAGGGCAGATTATTCTTCCATCTCAAACTTCAAGGGAGCTCACCTCTTCTGAGCCATTTGTTATCGATCTTAATCGAAACAACGCTTCTTCTCGTTCTTCTTCTCCCCCTTTAGTCATTGACTTGGCTAAAATCTCTAAGGCTCAGCCTTCTCCCAATGTAAATACTGCTGCTTTTACATTTAATGAAAAGTCTCCATCTTTGCAGTATGCTGATGTGTGTAATTATGTTCATAGTTATTTACATTTGTTAGATGACTTGAACGCAATAACCATAGGGGTTGTACAGACTGTTCATACAGATGTATCCCTAGAACCTGTACAATCTTCATACTTTCTAGTTCCCAGCAGAAAGCCAGGAGACATTCCAATATTCTTCTATAAAGGGCTCCAAAGTCCTTCTGATTTAGAAGATGAAGACAAAAATGATGATACTGGAAGATTACAACTACGTCGTTATAGTCAGCAATCTAAAGACATCATCAAAAATATGGGCTATGACTTCAGGACTGGCCTCAATAGTGGAAAGGGAAGAAAAATGTCTGTTTGTATTTCTCCTCTGAAATATGGAAGGACGAAATACGGATTGGGCTATATAGCTCCTACTCCTTTTATCAATATTATCCATGAAGATCCCGAGTCTGACGAAGATAAGAGATCTGATTCTTCTAGTACCACTTCTTGGGATTCCGATACGAGTATCGGTGACTTCTACTGCAACCTTCTGTCTTCCAATATGGTTTCTATTGACTGTTTTGAAAAATGATTCATACTTGACGGTTCATCCGTTCATCTGACGGTTTGACCGTTCATTAATACCTGACGGTTCATCCGTTCATCTATCCGACGGTTCGTCCGTTCATTATAATCTGACGGTTAACCCGTTCATTCATCTAGTCTTTTGATTTCCGAGTCTAAAGATCATGAAAAATTGAGTTCAAAGATATTTTTATGTCTGAATTCTATTTTTTCTAATCAGTATTAAACTAAGATTATTTCTGGTTTAATATCATTTGATAGAATTACAAAGTTCGTTTGTATATTCTATTCTACTGAAATATGTCATGTATTATTTACCTCTGAACATATTTTCTATGAATCTATCATTATCAAAACAGCAAAACCAAAAGTCAGATCAAGGATTTTCATTTACTTTCATTCCGGAATCAAAACATGAAATACAAGTGAAAGTGAAAATAAAAGAGGTTTACTCATTTGGAGTTATCAGCTCCCTAATACGATCTAGAACAGCAGTCAGTTTCTCTTCATGAGTTTTTCTAACTCGTTCTGCTGCTACAATTGAAACATTCTGTTCATCAAAAGTAATGATGGTAGATTGGCGACGGCTGACTTCTTCAATCTGTTCTGCCTGCATCTATTCTCGTTCCTTCTGAAGAGTCTCACAGCGTTCAACTTCAGAGATATAAGCAGTAGCAACCTCAGCTTGATCTGTTTCCATAACAGCAATGCGCTCTTGAAGACGAGCTAATTCCTCTTTCAATTTTTTCAGCTCTTCAGTCTTGGACACTTTATCCTTCTCCAGAAGCTCTACTCTTTGACGAGTAGCTAATATTTCTTCGCCCTTTTCTACTAATTTCTTAGTAGAAGAGGCAAAAAATGCTTCAAGAGCTGCTTGTTGGGACTGTGCTTCATGCTCTAGTTGACTAAGTTCAGTTACAGTTAAAGATTGAAGATCTTCCTTCTTAGTCTCCCAGTATTTTCGGATAGTTACTTCCAACTCATCCAGGAGATGTTTGAAGAAGATGCACTGAGATTCACAACCAGCATGACGCAGCACCATGAGAGGGAACTTAACCATAGTTCGAAGATCAGAAAATGGCATAGCTTCATCCTTCAAGAAACGTCTGGAATATGTATCTAGATATGAGTAAATGATATCTGAATACATTCCTAGAGTTCTTGTTAACCCAGTCTCAAATCTAGGAGTCGCTGTCATCATGGAAGAAGAAGCTTGAATATTCTCTATCCTCGGAACAGAAGTATGTGCCACCGGAGAAGTTAAGTGTGAATTCCCTTCATCGGTATCAGCCTGGATAAGCGGAGCATGAGTCAAACTCATTGCTGCAGCAGTTCCTACAGTTAAAGAAAAATGTAATCAGCATTTAAAAAAAAAAGAAACAGCAAAAACAGAATTTGAAATAAAGTTCTACCTGGCTGAGGTTCATACTCGGTATGTGGAGGGAGCTTTGCTTCTTCTCGCAGCCGGTCCATGATTGTATCCGATACCTGCTTTATATGGCAGCTTCCAGCTCCAGAATTACTGGGTGCTAGAGCGTTGTTCGGTGATTGAGCAGGTTCAGGGCTAAGTTCCATTCTGTTCCCCTTGACTTTGTCTTCATCATAAGGAGTAGAGGTGCCAGCATGCCAGTCTTTTTCTCCTTTAGCTTCTTCTTCTTCTTCGTCTTCAGGATGAGCTTCTGATTCAGAATCAATGATATTTACATCTTCATGAGTCTCTGGAACAATGACGATAGCAAGCTCGGTATTGGCTGCCGGTTTAGTTGTCTCTGGAATATCGGTTCGAAGAATGATATCTTGACAAACATTCTTTAATAGATCATCAGCAGCTGATAGCTCAGACGCCGGCACGTCTTCATCACCTCTGGCCAAAGAAATGTTTTCTTCAGCTTGAATTTCAGGAACTTCTGCCTGTTTGGTAGCTTCTTCCGGAGCTGTTGCTTCTTCAGAGTAATCAATCTGGTCATCCAGTGCTTGAATGACGCCTTCTGTCCCATGCTCAAATAGGATTATCTTCGTCTCCGAGGGTCCAATAGCTACTCCACTTGTGGTCGGAGCAGTTGTTTCTTGAACTTGAACAGACTCTACTTCAGTCTGTTCAGTTGAAGCTGTTGCAAGGTGAATATCATCAGATTCGGTCTTCTCAGTAGAAGCTGCTTCATTGATTTCTGGCAAAACTCCTCCACTCATGATCGTTTCTAGGAGTTTGTTGCCCTTAATTTTGCTGACAGACTTCTTGACATATCTGCCTCTTGACCTCCTTATCAAAGGAGCGTCGTCTTCATCAGTCTCTTCGTCTTTATCAGCGGCATCGTCCTCATCAACCGAGATACCGTCTAAAGATGATGTAGCAGTCACTGAGACTCCTTTCTTCTTTTTCCTAGATGTTGGAGACTTAGTACTCCTCTTGGAGATAGTCTCAGATTCATCGCTTCTCTTCCTCTTAGAAAGAGATACGAATATAGGGGGAAGAACTTCATCAGGAAAATTTCCCTCCTGAAACAATTCATACAAAGGTTCAACCTCAGTTATTTCATCTTCGGGTTCCAGAGGGAAATGTTGAATAACAATCCTCTTCTTTGACCTCTTCAATTCATCCTCTGCAACAAAGGTCTTCAGATTGAAACTCGGCCTAAAAGTGCTCGACGACATATAAAAGCGAGCATATGTATAAAGCATCTTTGGCCCCGAGCTAGATAAAGGATTAGGCATAGAGAATACAACTTTTGTATCCCTAGCCGCAAAATATCTCCAAGCTCGAGCTCCGTCGACAAGCCCTCCACGAGCAGATAAGCAAGAGGTGGCGTTCCCAACGTGAAGTTGATCATAACCGAATTGCCTGGCAAATCGGCTTGGTAAATATGGCTCTAGATACGCCATTTCTTCATGACGATACACTAGATGGGAAGGCCGTATCCTCTGCAACCACTGAAAGGCTACATCGTCTAACCTGTTCCCCATATCTCCGTCCATCATGTTTAAGGGCATGCTCTCATAGCCCTGTGGTGGAGGGACACATTGGATAGACCAATGTGATGCCCGATTCAAGACATTTCTACATTCTGGGAGGGTATGAACCTTCCAGAACGTCTCTCCAAAGTACCTCTCCAGAAAAAGACTGCTACTTCCTCCTGCCCCTGGAGGTATCAGACCATCATGATGAAGGAGAAGCCAACCATAAAGATACGTGAAGGGCATCTCTATCCTTGGGAATTCTTCAGTCATCATCCTCTGAGCAGACAGCATGCTAGTGACAAAATTTCGGAGACCTGCATTCAGCCTACAGGTCATCGCCGATAACAAATCCAGCTTGTAACCATACACAAGGCGTACCGCTGCAAAGATAACACCTCTGTGTATCCTGTCCAAAGAGCTGGAGCCAGGAATGATGAATCTTCTTAACCACAGGGATAGGAATCCGGCCAGATGACCGTTCCTTGACAGACTCTTTTCGCTCTGTCTAACATAAGAGCTGAAAGTGGTTCCAGCTTTGAACTCGTACCCGTCTTCAGTAATAGTGAAATCTTTGCAACCATATTTCTCCAGCAAATAAGTGATTTCACTTTCAGAAAGAGGTTTGAAGTTGCTAATCTGATACCACCTCTTCTCATTTATTTTCTTTTCATTCTTTTCACGGTTCATGAAAAGGTAGGACATCCACTTCTGAATGTGGTTGCCAGCTTCATCCTTGGAACCCTTGTAATATAGAGTACATGTGCCAAAATGGCACATCATCTCTTCAAATAGATGGACCATCTCTGGGTTCTTCTTTGACAGAAAGTTCAGTTCCTCTGTCGTAGGAACATATTCCTCATACGGCAGCGAGCCTGAAGGCAGGTGTGAGATGTATTCCATCTCATGAAGGACGAAGCCCATCTCTCCTTTCGGAGTCATAAAGGTCCCCGTCCTGTGATTGTATCTCTCAACCAAAGCCAGGAATAGGAAGGGGTTAGGCTTGAAGCCGTAGGATGAATTGACCACGGCATCATAGAGATTTATCTTCTTCAGCTCAGTCGCAAAATTCTCCAAAGCCCAGTTGACCAAAGTCTTCCATCTCACATTCTCCTGATTCATTAGGCCGTTCATCCTCGGCGTTGAGTCGGTGGGATAGAATGCATTCTTGTTAGACATGAATTCATTTATGAAAATGGGCATCCTGAATGGCATCAATATGGCTGAATCTTCAGGTGGTATGCATCCAGGCTTCAAACCCCGAAACACTGATACATGATCCTCCGGGGCACTGAAAAATCCCTCCTTCCTGTAAATAATATGGCTTGCCTTCGCCTGCTGATATTCTGTCAAATACCAGGACATCTTTCTCGGGTAGCTGGCATGCATAAGTCTCATGATTGATAAGCCCCGGGAAACCTTTAGCCAGTACATGGGTTGTTTCACATCCCCCTTAAAGCAGAAACACACCTTCTCCCTGATGCCCTTCGGCTGAGATTTTTGTGCTATAGCATCTCCGAACAAGAACACTGGTTTCTTATGGGATACCAGATCCAGACTCTGGAAAGGTTGTCCATTCATCAAGCAGAGTAAGGTTGTGTGGTCTTGATTGGCCAACCGTGATAGTCTTGCTTCAGGAAGATCAAATTGAGGGAATGTTATATGAGATAGATCATGCTTAAATGAGATACTCAAGCACCCTTCAAAATCTGCTTCTTCGCTTCGGATGTTCACTACGGGAAATGACAGAAGACAAAGTCAGATATATCTATGTCTATGCGTTTATTACAGTATTTGAAAGAAATTTCAAAAAGTCACGCAGACTCTATATGGATATACCACCATGACATGCTGAGTGATTTATTCACGCGGATGATTAATTCACGCAAAGTCCGGACAGATTAAGATGAAAGTCACGCATCATTGCCAGAATCACATTTAAGTGAAAATGACAAAAACACGATGACAGATCAAGACTAATCTATCCAGAAGATGACTCTCAGAAGTCTGCGTGAATAATTCAACATTGACATCTCTGTCAACATGTGAAAAATCATGCAGCGTCATCCTGAAAGCTGCGTGACTATTTCAACATGGACATTTCTGCCAACGTGAAAAGTCACGCAGAATTATGAGAACCATGCTCCTTTGCGTGAAACACAGAGCTTCGTAAACACGAAGATGTGAAGTATGGCCGACCCTAAAGAGGGGGCATACTTTATTAAATATCCTTTGCCCTAAGGAGGGGGGATATATTTTTGAAGTTTAATATCATAAGATCCTAAAAAATTCTATGTGGAGTTCATCTTCATCGTCTTCGACAGTTCGTGTTCTCCCATCACTTACGATGCATAGGAGCTTGCGGGACTTCTTGTCGAGGAAGTCTGTCAGTTGTGGCACGCGACGAAGTCGCAGGGGCTTTCCCCTTGGCTTGAGCATCAGCTTTTTTGGGAGCCATTGCTGCTGAAAAAGGAGAAGAAGAAGTCGGAGAGGAAGGAGTTCGTCGGAGAAGATGAAGCTCTCTTCTGTGGGTTCTCTCTTTCAAACGCAAGTAAAGAAAGAAAGAAGTAATCTATGGCTTATTTATAGGCTTATGAAGAATTCCAAACGGCCTATCATGATTTGCCTCGATTTAGGAGATTGATACGGGATCTTAACTGCACAGAATCCCAACAGTCCAATCATTCAGGAATAAATATCTCTTTAAAGTCATCATAGCGTGACTGATTTCATTTTGTCATCTTATTTTTTAAAGTATTTTGAAAATTTTGAAGTCTTTTTCAATTTTTCGAAAACTTTGAAGGGGGTCTTGTAGGCCTTTAAAAATGACAGTCACGCTGAGTTGATCAGGACAGAGTCAAAAGTCACGCTCAGTTGATCCAGACAATATTTACAAATCACGCTGGAGAGACAGCTCATCATTTGTCAGAGAGTAATTATGACTGACAGCACAACAGTCGAAGAATGTCTCTTCGTATACCACGTATGCACAGAATTCGAGAGATCACAGCCGTCTATTGCGTAATTTTCAAAATCTTCTTCAGCAAGACTCAACCTTCGTCAAGTTGGCATACCAAAAGAGCTTCTTGTCATTTAATGCGACTGACAAAAGCAATCACTGTCAGAGATTTTGTGTTAGTCGAGGCACGCTGAATCAAGACAGGCAGTCCTATCTCAAGTCTGCGTATATTTTGAGCTTTCCCTCAAATCTGCGTGGATTTTGAAGTTTTCTTCTTCAAGTCTGCGTAGATTTTGAAGCTTTTTGCCTCAAGTCTGCGTGGATCCTGAAGCTTCTTGCCCCAAGTTTGTGTGGATTTTGAAGCTTTCTACCCCGAGTTTGCGTGGATTTCGTCTTCAACAAGTCTGCGTAGATTTCATCAAATTGGAGTACGTGGCAGCCATGCCACTGATCACTCGCCTGCGTGTCCTGTAACTTGCACACGACTCATGCATGATTGCCATGTGTCCAACAGTTATAGGCCACGTCCAGTAACTGCTCACAGTCTTGCGTATGTTAAATTCTGCGTGATTTTCAACTAAGCACAGGCTGTGAAGACAGTTATCTTTTCAGTTATTATTTTTGACTCTATAAATAGAGTTTTTTTTCTCATTCATGGTACAGATACATAGTTATCTACTGTCAAAATTTTGAGAGCTTTTCTTCTTCGCATAGTCCAAGGGATAAAGTGATCGTCTTCTAGATCAGATTCCCACAGTTGTAATTTTCCCAGATACACAATAATAAAGGAATTTATTTATGGAAAATAGACACGAATACGGCTACACCTCTGGACACACGAACGGCTTGAACACGAGCAGGTCTCGGACTCCCACCCGGACATGATCCAACAGAAACACGAACTAAAGGTCTCGATCCCAACTTGGATACGAACACAGCAACTCCACGCCAGACTCGGACACAGTCCACATCAATCCAGACACGAAGCAACACACACCCACAATAAAACGAACACAAAACAAGGATTATAAACATACCTAAACGATATAGATTAGGAAGCAGAAAGTAGAATTTTACCTGATAAGAAGAGTGACCAGAATTTCCAGAATCCGACACGCCCTCGCTCAGGACACGAACCAAATTCGATCAAATAACGTCGCTCTTCGAAGGTTCCTCACGCACAACTGGTTTAGCAATTATCAACCGTTGATGTCGAACGACTCTAAATCGGAACACAAACACGTATCAGAAGAATTGAGAACGGATCGATCGGTCAGACGATTGAAGACTTAAAAAAAACTAAGGTAGATGGATCGAAGCTTACCGATCCAGATCTGTTCAGTTCCAACGAAGAAGTGTGGATCCGATCGACTCCCAAGGGGCGGTGTTGACTGCTAGGACTTGCCGGCGATCACACAGCGATAGGAGAACAGATCGATCAACCTCGATCTGGAAATTAACCAAAGGATGAACAATTGATCGGAAAGGAAAACAGAGGGGAAATCGGAAGCTCACCGGAAATTCGAGCACACAGAGGACTGTCGTTGCCAAAATGGTGGCGGAATCTCATCTTCGTCGGGGAAGTCGCTGAACCCCCGGTGAAGAGTGGTGCTCGACAAGCGCCGATCACCCGTCGCTCGTCCCGGAGCTGCTGCTCTCGCCATGGCTGCCCTCGCCATGGCCGCCCGAGCTGATCACCGCCGCCCGCTCGAGCTGATCGCTGTCGCCCGCTCGGAGGAGATGGCGCCTCGCCGTCGCTGCTGTGGGGGAATGCTTCGCCGTCGCCGCCTAGAGTTAGGGTCGCTATCGTGGACGGGCTCGTCGCCGCCGCCGTCGTTAGCCTTGCCACCCGCCGGAGTTGGATTAGAGCTGGCTCGAAATGACATTTGGGGAAGAAAAGTTAAAGAAAAGGAATGACAAAATTTGTAACTAATGCTTCTCTCTCTCTTCCAGCTATAGATTTTTAAAGAAACATTTGTAATTTTTGCAGAAAAGTCCTTCCGTCCAAAAAGTTCTCTAATAAGTCCCTCCGCCTGAAACATTTGCAAACAGGCCCCTCTCCCTTCACAGACACAATTTCAAATCAATCCTCCCCCTTTTCAGTATTTACAAAAACACATAAAATTCAATTAAAAACTTTTGGAAAAAAATAATGAGGGGACCACAAGTTGGTTGTAACAACTTTTCAAATTTGAAAAATTGCTCCAAATTATTCCCTCTAAAATATCAACCATCATATTTATTAATTAAAATAATAAAAATTTAACCTTTAATTTGAAACTCAAATCAATTACTATTTTAAAATCAAAACTTATATTTTCTAAAGGAAAAATTGGGAAGTGGAGTTACAAACCTCCCCTCCTTAAAAAATTCCGTCCTCGAAATTCGAAGACCCAAAAATCTCAGTAAATCACAAAAGATCCAAACACCAGTCATTTATTGAAAATAGAATTTCAAAAGAACATAGTACAATCAAATTAATCAAACAGATTGGGATAGCGCTCCCGCATCTCGTCCTCGCACTCCCATGTGGACTCTCCCGGAGAGTGGTGTCCCCACATAACGTGGACAAGTAGAATAGTCTGGTTCTGCAAGCGCTTCTCCCTCCGATCAAGGATCTCTACTGGCTGCTCCTCGTAGGTCAATCTCGGGCCCACCTCCAGCTCGGAATAGTCCACCACATGGCTCGGGTCTGGAATGTATCGTCGAAGCTGAGATACGTGGAAGACATCGTGCACTCCCTCCAATCTAGCTAGAAGTGCTAGTCGATATGCCACCTCGCCAATCCGCGTCGTCACGTCGAAGAGTCCGATGTACCTCGGACTGAGCTTCCCACTTCTGCCAAATCTAATGACGCCTCTAGTTGGTGAGATCTTAATGAATACTTTATCTCAAAACGCGAACTCCAGTGGCCGACTGCTGCTGCATGTCCAGTGCTTCTGCCGATCCTGTGCAACTCTGAGACGCCCTGAGCCTTTGAGATCAAATACGATAATTACACACAAGAAATTGAAATAATACGAACTAACAATGATCAAGAATTAAATAGGCACGAATGGAATGAAGTTTCGATTACAACTTAGAGGAGCAAAATCATGAAGACACAAACTATTAACTACGATCAAAATTGATAGTTTAACACAAGTGGACCAGGACAAGATAGGAAAACATGGTCAAATAGACATGATTTAAGATTGAAGTTTAGACAAGACACAACGAAGTATGGAATCAAAATCTGGCAATATATAATTTGAGAAAATTAATGATCTAACGATACAATACTAGAAGGTAATTAGCAAGGGTTGATTTGAGGAACGTACGAAATACTCAGGAGATACAGTATCAAATCATGGTGAACATGCAAGGATTTGTGATTCTCGAAAACCAATAATCATATGAAAATGGATTATAGTCTCTAGAATATCCAAGAACATGTTGGTATCTGAAATCACTTTGCTTAGAATCCCTACCCCGCCAGTATGTATCTGACTGCAGTAGACTTTCGGCTCCGTGACTCAAATAACAACATATCTCCAAATACTCTATCAACCTTATCCATTTTCCAACAATCATTGACGAAACAACCCAAGAGATCAAGATATGAAGAATATGACAAGTCTCGTCAATACTCGAAAACCTATGGGTGTCTGAAATTACTTCAACTTAGAGTTCCTGCCTCGCCAGTGCGCTACTGGCTGCAGTGAACCCTCAGTCTCCATAATCCAGCTAATGGCTGCAGCGCACAACTGTCATGCCATAGTAGGTCATCGAATAGCCTCTCGACTTTATCCCTAGGAATTTGAAAAGAGTTTCAAGGAATTCAAAATGAGTTTCAATAGTCCAAGTCACGAAAATGATGAAGTTACTTGACTGTTAGAATACAAGAGTTTATTAGGTACTAAAAATGACAAGGGATCCAATCAATAAGTACAAAAGGGCAGCCAGGGAGATTTAAAATTTCAGACAGGACAAAGTTTCAAATTATGACGGAATATCAACTGATATCTGGAATGGTAACAAGATTCCACATATGGGACGTTATCCCGAAGGGATAACAGAGTCTCGAAGGATGAACTAAGGCAAGGCATTAGATAGGAGACAAGTTTCAAAATAAGAATAAAATCCCGTACTGGAAACAAGTTTCAATAAAATCTCGAATAACAATGAAATCTCGAGAAAAAGCTTGAAGTGAAAATGAATTCTCCAATAAGGTACACAGTGAAAGAAAAATAGAAAAATAAGTATCAACAAAGTCGTGAATAAGGAAATAAAGTCTCGAATAGAAAATCTTGACGAGAAAACAAGATATCAAATAGGGAACAAGGGCTCATCGAGTCACGAGTAGGAACTGAAATTCAAAGTCCGGTAAATCTTGGATGGGAGACAAAATCACGAACAAAACAAAGTCTCGAAATAGGAAACAGGATCTTAAATTCTCGAATGGAATCAAGTTACGAGTAGGAAAAAGAATCAATGGGTGAGTAAGACAATATCCATGAACAAGCGATACCTCAAATAGGGAACAAGATCGAAGCAAAGTTGTGAACAGAACAATTTTCAAAAATAGAAAACAAGCCACGTAGGAAACAAAATCTCACATAGGGAACAGGTCGAAATCGAAGTTTTCAAACGATGCCTTGAATAGTGAATAGAAACAAATATTGAATAAAAATCAAATTCCAACAAGCCCCAAATAGAAAATTGAACTTCGAAAAGAAAACAAAATTTACAAATTGTAACTAATCCTGAATAGGAAACAAAATTCCTGAGTAGAATCTCGAAAAGAGCAAGGTTACGAAGAATGGATGGAGGAGTATCAATCAACGAATAGGAAATAATATCTCGAATTAAGTTTTGAATATCAACCAAGGTTCCAAAATAGAAAATAAAAAGTTCCAAGAAATGGTCTAGATGCTAAAAGAAATTTAAAAAAAAAACTAGGTTGCTAATCAAGATACATGGTTTTTCCAACCATGCAAAAATCTTCAGTCTTTAGTCTGTCTTCAGTATTCCTCCGGAACGGAAATCCTTCTTTAATTGTCCTGGCATAGGTTGATCCCTGCGGTAGTACTCCACGTGGTTGCTGAATCTAGAGAGGCTGGTTCCCTTGCTGTAGTCCTGGTGCTTTTCGTGTTCGCCCTTGGGCAGTGTGATCAATGGTCTCCGGCAATCCCTGACTGGGTGGGCAGACGATCTGTAGAACAAGCATAGACTCCATCTTTTGCGGTACTCTTCCTAGTGGCATCCTGAGAGGTGGCAGAAATTGTAAATGATCGTCGACTGGATCTGAATCTGGATCTCCCGTTGGGGCTGAAGTGCAGGCCTCTAGCAGAAATATATGACTGCTGGCGTGCTGGCTGCTGAGATCTGCTCCTGATGATGCGACTGGTGATGTGACCGAAGAAACGCTGACTGAGTGTTGTGACGCTTTGCGGGTCCAGGGCAGTTGTTGTCTTTGTCATAAATCTTTATGTTCCTTCTGAGCTTCAGTTTCCCGTTGTGTCCTATTATTTGTGCTACATTCTGGATCTCCTGGCAGGTGGCTCAAATCTTCAGAGAAGTCGGGTCCTCAGAAACTTGGGTGATCTTCAGTAGTAACTCCAGGTTTTCGATCTGCTCCTTGGTGTAAGATATGCGCTCGGTGTCAAAAAAGTCCAAGTGTCTGAGAGTCTGGAAATCAGAAGTCCTTCCTGGCTCGGAGAGTGTATCCACAAGTCTGACTTGGAAAGGATGGCCTGCTTCCTCTGGTTGTCAAGGGACTCTTCAGACGTCTCCGTCAACTACGTACTACCCATGGGAATAGTAGAGTGATAGAAGGTTGTGGAAGCTTGGAAACGTCAAGTGCAGGTGAATTGACAGTTCTGCTGTCGCATGCTTTTGAACTATCTGCAAAACAGAAAACTGTTAAAATAACCTAGACCTACATACAACAAGTGTTTATAGAATATTAAAATACCTGATACACCTGATATACTTGATATACCCTTATTTTCCGATTTTCCTATGCTGTGATCAAGTTTCCCTAGTGTAAATCAAGTCCCCCAATAGTACGCTAAACCTAGGTACCATTAGGATTGACCTGCATGGGCCACCACTAAAAACATGTCACGACCCGCTCCCGAATAACCGGATACGAGTCGGACACGCCCAGCCTTTGTTGTTAGACACAACAAAGTAAGCTGTACCATTCTAGGGAAACTAACCAGATAATATAAACATGAATGAATCACATCATCTATATAAATGTGTCCCAACCAGATTAAAGTACAATATCTGAATTATTACATGCAAACTAATGAAAGAATGTGCTAGTCTCAATACATGGAAAAATAATAGAAAATACTAAAAGAAGCTCTAGGATTCTGCAACGTCTAGGTCACAAGCAGCTCCAGCTGGCTCAGCAGGAAAAGCAATATCCTGACCATAGTAAGTGTCGCACAAGGCCCATATGGTAGAATGGTATCCTGCAAGCATACCTGCAACATATCCTATTCAGGAGCGGAGCAAGTATAATTCTAGGTAATGAACAAGACATCATGATATGAAAGTACGAGGAAACATGGAAAGTACATGAAAGAACAGGTGAATAAGTACATGAAGAACATTGTAAAGTACATGAAAGAACATGATATAAGAATATGAAAGAACATGATATATAAGCACCTGAAAGAACATGATATCATGTAATCACAGGAAATAAGTACAAGGTATATCTCCTGAACATGTGTGTACTATATTTGAAATATAACTAAATATGTGACCGACTAGGGGTAAGCACATGAAAGCACCTGAAAGCATATGAAATGGTACGGCTTAGGACCCGCGTGCACGATACGGGGTCTAAGCTAAACACACCTGAGTTGTTTCTTGGGATTGGTCACATAGATAGTATATTTCCCCACCCCAGATACAAGTAAGAACAAGAGAACATGAGCACCAGAAAGTACATGACGTGTTGCAGTTGTGTCAATCAAGTAAGCACAGGATATATATAATGAAAAGCACAAAACCGTAGAGTGTACTTGCCTTGCTCCAGGAAAGTACAAGTAGGCAATAGAGCTAGATATCCTCCTGTATGTAATAATGATGTGTACAAGTTGATTAAAATAGATTCTAACATTATCCATTAATTTACTATTGCTAATTAACTATTTTTCCATAATATAGCTAATCCCATAATATAACTAACTAAAGATTTAGCAAGCTTCATAAGGAGGAGTTAAAATCTTTTTGGCAAAATATGTTATATAAGTATATTCTATTGAAACAAAATAATATATAAATTGTCTGCTAAATTAATTATATACCTAGCAATTAGGCCTAAGCAAGCCCATCCATATTACTTAATTACAATAAATTCCATAACAATTAATCCTCTCATAACCAAATTAATTAAAGTCTTATAAAATAGTTATGTTTAAACATTTAACAGTTCAAAATTAGTTATTTAATGGCAAAACCATTAGTTTGCTATCCATGAAACTTTCAAATATCCTTTATAAACCAGCTATTGATCAATCAAATTCTAGAACTAACACACCATATGCTCACCCTACATTTACCAACTCGGCCCAAATCCATTACACACTGCTACTGCTGCTGTATATATTTATTTCTATGCATCTCGTAGCCCTGGTCCAACAGAAATGCCCGGCCCATCCTAGACAACCCAAGACTCAGAACACAACACTCTTTGCCAAAGAACCAACAATACCAACTCCTAAGCTCGACATCTACTGGAGCAACTAAAATACCAAGATTAGGAGGAGACCACCAAACTCAGGAATTTAGAGAAGAGCAGAACACACAAAATTCCATTCGAGCTCACCTGTTATTAATACTGGTTGAAAGCACTTGTTCCTTCTGGCCACCAATGGACTAAACTCAAAAACTATAATGATCCAAACAGGCTTGTTTTAACAACTCAAGCAAAACACATCATGGTAGCCTATAGATACTTGGAACCTTAAGAAAGGATTTGCAAGATTAAATGAAAATATACAAATCGAAGAAAGAATATACAACCCCATCGAATGTAAATAGTAATAATAATAGAAATCAATCCCAGCAGTTCAACACGGAAGAACCCCTTCAACCCAGCACTCGAAAAACACAGAATGGAAAGAAGCGTAGCCGGACACGTATTCATATACTTGGACACGAATACGGCTACACCTCTGGACACACGAACGGCTTGAACACGAGCAGGTCTCGGACTCCCACCCGGACACGATCCAACAGAAACACGAACTAAAGGTCTCGATCCCAACTTGGATACGAACACAGCAACTCCACGCCAGACTCGGACACAGTCCACATCAATCCAGACATGAAGCAACACACACCCATAATAAAACGAACACAAAACAAGGATTACAAACATACCTAAACGATATAGATTAGGAAGCAGAAAGTAGAATTTTACCTGATAAGAAGAGTGACCAGAATTTCCAGAATCCGACACGCCCTCGCTCAGGACACGAACCAAATTCGATCAAATAACGTCGCTTTTCGAAGGTTCCTCACGCACAATTGGTTTAGCAATTATCAATCGTTGATGTCGAATGACTCTGAATCGGAACACAAACACGTATCAGAAGAATTGAGAACAGATCGATCGGTCAGATGATTGAAGACTTAAAAAAACTAAGGTAGACGGATCGAAGCTTACCGATCCAGATCTGTTCAGTTCCAACGAAGAAGTGTGGATCCGATCGACTCCCAAGGGGCGGTGTTGACTGCTAGGACTCGCCGGCGATCACACAGCGATAGGAGAACAGATCGATCAACCTCGATCTGGAAATTAACCAAAGGATGAACAATTGATCGGAAAGGAAAATAGAGGGGAAATCGGAAGCTCACCGGAAATTCGAGCACACAGAGGACTGTCGTTGCCGGAATGGTGGCGGAATCTCATCTTCGTCGGGGAAGTCGCTGAACCCCCGATGAAGAGTGGTGCTCGACAAGCGCCGATCACCCGTCGCTCGTCCCGGAGCTGCTGCTCTCGCCATGGCTGCCCTCGCCATGGCCGCCCGAGCTGACCACCGTCGCCCGCTCGAGCTGATCGCTGCCGCCCGCTCGGAGGAGATGGCGCGTCACCGTCGCTGCTGCGGGGGAATGCTTCGCCGTCGACGCCTAGAGTTAGGGTCGCTATCGTAGCCGGGCTCGTCGTCGCCGCCGTCGTTAGCCTTGCCACCCGCCGGAGTTGGATTAGGGCTGGCTCGAAAGGACATTTGGGGAAGAAAAGTTAAAGAAAAGGAATGACATAAATTTTAACTAATGCTTCTCTCTCTCTTCCAGCTATAGATTTTTAAAGAAACGTTTGTAATTTTTGTAGAAAAGTCCTTCCGCCCAAAAAGTTCTCTAATAAGTCCCTCCGTCTGAAACATTTGCAAACAGGCCCCTTTCCCTTCGCAGACACGATTTCAAATCAATCCTCCCCCTTTTCAGTATTTACAAAAACACATAAAATTCAGTTAAAAACTTCTGGAAAAAAATAATGAGGGAACCACAAGTTGGTTGTAACAACTTTTCAAATTTGAAAAATTGCTCCAAATTATTCCCTCTAAAATATCAACCATCATATTTATTAATTAAAATAATAAAAATTTAACCTTTAATTTGAAACTCAAATCAATTACTATTTTAAAATCAAAACTTATATTTTCTAAAGGAAAAATCGGGAAGTGGAGTTACATCCGATCCATGGGTCGACGACACGTGTCCTTTGACTCAACTCACCCAAGATCTCAGCAACAGAAAGATCTTCTCTTCTGCTACGTGCCTGCTCACAATAACAGCATGAAGAATTCAACCCCTCGATCAGGGCGCATCGTCCATGCGCCTCCATCAGCAATCACCACGTGGCGTCCCCACGTCCAAGTGCATCCTACATATGCGCGCATGAGCAGCCAGCCTGCAAAACTATAAATAGAGGGATCATTTCCTTCTCATCCACGCACAGAAAACGAACGAACACACACAAAGACTTTGCACCACCAGAGAGGCAGATACAGACACTCAACGTCTTTTTCCTCTCAGCAAGCTCCAGCACCCAGAGCAATCCAAACCTTCAGAGAACCGATAACCGTAGTCAGATCGTCAACGGAGTCAATGCATTACCACTCACTCCATCGGCACAAGGAACCCAGATAAACAAAAGTGTACTCCTAGGACTACATCTAAGTCCTATATTGTAACACTGTTCTGTTTGTATTAAAATTTGCAATAAAAGAATTTTAATGGCAAACAACTATGCTTATGGATTGGATAGGACTGTGGATATATGCTGTGTTGCGTCCTGCATGGCGATCTTGTTGTTGGTTGTGTTGGTTTGGTGCCCAGTACGCATCGTAGTGCTGATGGAGGCCGAGATTTAGTATTCTCGGCTAGGGTTGGTGCCCAGTACGCATCTTAGTGCTACTAGAGGCCGAGACTTAGTGTTCTTTTTTCGCGATTATGCGGCAGATTACGCCGAGTGGATTTAGTCCTAATTCGCAGGGAGCTCCCGTTCAGAAATACAACGGAGACTCTACCGAATTTTTCCAAAATTTTCGGTCAAAAATTTAGTTCGAAGAGTTGGGAAGAACCGCTCCTTTGGTTTGCTGAACTAGCCTCGTGCGAATTTATCGTAATATAATATGCCTAATTCCAGTATCTGCTAGGTAGACTCATGACTAGATTAGTCGCCTAGCCCTTGACCTGTCTTGTCCATCGGATAGCGTAAGGAGTGCGGTTCTGCTCGGGAGACGGTCTGTAACCCTGGTTGTTTGGTTTAAGGGTTATGGATCTGCTCCAGAGTGGTTCATACAATCCTTCCCATTTTTTGGCGGTATTAATTAATCAACTCTAGTACCCTGACCATTCATTCTAGGAGTTGTCCTAGTATAGCCAGATAGGACTGACAGTTGTCTTATGTATCAAAATTGTGACTGGAAATATTTAAAATATGTATTATCGGAGGATTGATCTGGGATAATGTATTGGTAGACTCATTGGATTCCTGGAGTTTGATTATTATGCTAATGTTTCGCGGAACGAGGAAGATACCGAGGATATCAATATATGATTTTTACCCGACTTCCCAAGCGCCCAAAACCTGGTACCATTATTATATATCCCGGTAGTTGGGAGACTTAGTTGCTGATAGCCTGTGATCATTGACTCGGAGGATTCTTGTGAGCCAGAGGGCCTAACATTATCTATAGCGATTAGCTTAGTATCAAGTGTTCATATTTCCTGATATGATATTTATTCTATTGTAGAGGGGAGTACCATGGTTGGATTAATTTCGATGGATAGTATGACTTGACGATTAGAGCTGTAGGCTCCCATGTGTACCTTAGATGCTACTATAGTAGTTATCCTGACCTAATATTCATGCCACGATGTGGGCAGAGGACTCCATGCGGTTGACCATGTTCCTGACTTGTCTCCTTGTACCCGTGCTGGTACTATTCTATGTGTGCACTGAGGTGCTATCCTACGCGTGTACTGAGCTGCTACTCTATGCGTGCACTGAGGTGCTACATGATTCTATGTATTATATGACGGTGCATTCATCTTCCAACACGGACATGGTAGTTGGCCTGTAGTTTTAGCGTGGTTAGGACTGATTGACTGCTTGCTACATTACACTAAGAATGAATCCAGATTTGAGACTTTAGGTGTCGAGGTGGATTTGTACTTAGTGTACCCGTACTAAGGTACTGCATCTAGGAGGATGAGCATATGACCACGGCATGTGATTACAAATAAATGTAGGGTTAATCTAGGCAACTAAAGATGGTAGAAGCATTGGGAGGGAGCAGAATCTCGAGATCGTGCATGCCAGCCGCCACAGTTGTTATGATTACCTGTCTAGCGCAAGGCTGACCGCCCTGGATATTGTTATTGTCCGCAATAGCGGATGGCAGTATCCGACTATTACATGCACTACCATTTGATTGATCTATTTCACATGGTTACCTTTAAGGGACCGATGCTTATCCATCTACTATGCGTTATTATTTGGCCTCGTTAGCCCTGTTGGACATAGCACGATCTGAGGATTCTTATATTATATTTTTAGGGTAACCCAACCTCCACATAGATGGCCGTAGACATTTGAGTGGCCGCTTATTTACCTAAATTGTATGGCTTGTTGCTTGCTAAGCTGGCTGGCACGTAACGCTGTCCCGACGCGATAATTCATTTCCTTGTTCTTGTTTGATGTAGGGGTGGGTTGCTATTCTGATGACAGACTATGAGTTCCAGTTAGCGATGCAAGCATTAGTGGATGTTAGGATAACTGTGATGAATGTTGGTTACTTACGTATTAGTTGTTGGATTACTGCCTTATATTATGTAATTGTCCGTTGGTACCGCATGATCCTTTACCCTCATTACTGCTGTTCATACATGTTATTCCTGTCATATATTATATCCTACAGGTTTTCTTCGCCCGTCCTTGAGCCTTCCTTTCTGGTACTTGCTGCGATTGGCCTGACCAACCCTAGATTGTTCCCTGACTGTAAGTGACCGATCCTATGGATCTTTCATACTTGGCTTGGAGGACGTGCCTCAGTTTCTGTCCATGTGGGAACTGTATGGAAAGGTATTCTTGTCTACATTATTTCTTATTGTAGACTTCCTGATTATCATATGAGTATTTCCTGCTTTTTATATGATTATTCTTCTTGCTGTTATTTTATTGTTATTGCCTGTAGATATGAGATCAGATTTAGGTCATAGACTGCTTGCATGCTAGGATACCCAACAAGATTGACAGCTACGATCGCCGTATGACGTCTTCTACCTTATACGGTGTAGCTGGCCTACGTCCGTCCCCGTATTCCGGTACTGGGACGTGACAAGGTTTTAGTGGTGGCCCGTGCAGGTCTTGTTTTGAGACATTGTTGGGTATCACATGATTATTGATCTCAGTCCACTATTCCTTGGGATTCTAACTTGCTACACTTTTCCTTCGCTCCCTTGAACTTGTAAATTGGTCCTCATCTCTACCTGGACCTATTTTGCTTTGTCCTGTCTTATTCGTTGTTATATATCTATTATTCCTTGTTTTAAGAGATGGTCCTGTTGTTGGCGATATTAATTACGTTGACAGATAAGACGTTGTCTTGTCTTTATCCTTGGGTTACTTATTATTTATCTTGGGTTTTGTACTCTCTACCGAAACATCGCCTTGTTTGATTCTCCTGTCATCCATTTCGTGCATTGACCTCGTGTTGACTTAGTATCATTATCGCCCTCTTCGAGCGTTGGCTTGATTGTTGTAGAAGGAATATTTTATCAGGACTCTGAGATTGAATATTTTAACATTTGTTGAGTATCCAGTGGATATTATCGTATCAATTCAGCTCCTTTGATTTTGGACAGTTCCACACTCATGATTATCCATTTCAGATATCATTTTGATTATAGATATATTCTCTATATAATATGTTTTGACATGGATTTTGGATTTGGAGTATTTTCCTAGAAAACTATCTTGTGTTATTTTGAAGGTGTTTTTTTGGATGTATATTATGAGTCATCTGGAGTATGGATTTTGATTATTTTCCTGGAACTGTCATGTTATATTGTTAGATGTTATGAATTTTAATGACTTGGACATTGAGTTATGGATTTGATTCGTTTTGGGTATTTGTCAAGAGTGACCGGATGACCCTAGTATACCTTGATGGCGTGGTAGCGAAAGTTGCAGCCGCTCGATTATAGTGTCATGGTGAATCTTTTGTAGCCATTCTGGATGGCGTGGCAGAGAATGACCGTGACACATATTTTAATCGGATATAAGGAAACTACTGTCGTCGGTTTGAGACAAATATCCTAGATTTTATGATTTTATGTGGATTTTCATGCATTTGGAATTTCAAGTTATCTGATATTATTTTCGATATTTTTTTACTTTTGATCTATGGAGTTATTTTGTGGATGCGAGATTTCAATTTTTCGAGATTTTTCGACGTTTTGGATTACGTTAAATGTTGATTTGTGTAGCTGTAGAGGCTAAAAATCAAGTTGCGCCACATTATCAACTTGTGCCACCATCAACTTCTGCCGCCATCAAGTTGCGCCTCCATCAGGTTGCACGAGTGCCACGTGGCAGTATCCTTGAGAAAATATAATGGCCATCATCATTACCTGATAGCTGACAGTACGAAAATTGAAGGAAATTCGTTCGAATCCCGCGCAATACGGTGCTCGAGAAGATCTTATCATTTATTAATGACAGCTAGCAGCTCGCGTAGTGTATCAAGGTGCGAGATAGTCAGAATGCAGCACAAGTTGTCGAGTTGTGCCCATGTGCAACCTGATTGACCAAGTTGGCGCAACATGAATCAAACTGATGTCCAGAAGCAGGAAGACGTGGTGCGCATGCAACTAATCTCGTAAAACGTGTCTACCACACTACCCACGATTACGCGTATCTCACTCAAACGATGCCATATATTTTTATAGTTGGTATAACCGCTCGTGCAGGTGAAGGAGGCGCGCAACCTAAGGCGCGCGCAACCCAGAATAACTGCTAAACAGTTATTCAAGAACTCTATAAATAGAGTTTCAAATCAGTTCTAAGGCATCATTAATGATCATAATCTACTGACAAGGCTGTTGCATCTTCCAGAGGCTCGTGTCTTCGATATCACATCGTCCAAGGGATAAAGTGATCGTCTTTCTGATCAGATTCCTATAGTTGTACTTTCTAGAAATCAATTGTACTCTTGTACTCTTTTCTTAGTTTGTAATCAAACTTTTGTTTTTGTAAACAAAATGGCGACTCTGCTGGTGACGACTTTCTCCTCTGACGAGGAAAGTGACAACTCAATGTGATACTGCGTCGATCGGCAAGACGCAGAAGACTTTGGTCGTTCAAGTTGACCAAACCTCTTACGAGGCAATGATTAGTGCTAGGGGTACCAGGCGCACCGTCGTTGCTGCTAAGAGCAAAGCACGCACTGTGTGGACTCCCAAGTTTTCTCTGCCATACAAGGCTCCTATACAACTTGCGCAGACTGTCTCTCTGCCATCCAAGGCTCCTGCACAACTTGCGCAGACTGTCTCTCTTCCATCCAAGGCTCCTGCGCAACTTGCGCAGACTATCTCTCTGCCAACCAGAACTCCTGCGCAACCCGCGCCTACTACTTCTTCGGCTCTGAACAAAGGGAACGCCTTTTGGCTACTCCCTTATCTTCTCAAGTTCTGAACTTGGAAAAGAATTTATCTAGCGAGAGTGCTAGACAAAACCAAGGGAAGCGCCCTTTGGCCTTTCCTCAACCTGCGCCTGTGGCCTTTCAACCACAAAACAAAGGGAAATGCTCTTTAGCTATTCCTTCTTCAAATTTAAACTTGGCAAGGAATACACCTATTCTAGCCTCGTCAAAGAATAAATGAAAGCATCATTTGGCTACTCCTTCATCTTCTCCAGTCCTTGACTTGGTAGAAAGTATCTCTGGTGGCGCCTATGCGCCAGTCAGTGTAAAAGCTCTTTTGGGCAAGAACTCTACTCCTCTGAACAGAGACAATCAAATCCCTGCTAAGAAAGTGAGTTCTGTTCAAACTAAACTTTTTGTTGCTCAGTTGTGCCAGGGCAAGTGTCACTCCCACTTTTCTAATTAGGGATATTTTAGTAAGTGAAATTTGAATTTTTATTATTAAATTGATTAGTGTGTAGCTTTGATTGGTATTTTTGGTAGTAGCAAATGGTTTAACCTTAGTCAACCTTGATTAGAAGACTAACCATGTGATTAGAATTCTTTTGAGCTAATTAGATTTTAAATTAGAGCTTTAGTCCATATTAAGAAACAATTAAATTATTTTAAGGATATTTTACATATGGCTTTTTGGCCTTTTTGCTAATGGGCCTTAAAGGGACTTTAACTTGCATGATGGCCCATCCTAAACCCTAACCTAACCCTAGCAAACTTGGTCGGCCACAAACAGCAACCCCCCTCTTGGAGTCATAAAACTTGTAGTCGTGAAGTTTCTCAAACCCTAGAATTCTCCTTCTCCTCCAAAAGTCCACTTTTCTAAATTCTTATCCAAATCCTTCCAACGAAGTGCGTTGCAATTTTTGGGAGGAGAGAAACTTGGTGGAGACTTGCTAGCAAGGAATCGGAGGCGTTGGACCGGAGGAAATCGGTATCGACACGTTTGGAGGCCCGTTTCATTGAGATATTGACTCTCAATGGGTAAACCCCTCTAAACACCTGTAAATTCTAATTTTTCTTTGTAGATGCATCCATATAGGTACCCCAGACCTGTGCATAAAGTTTGGTAGGTTTTCGTATTCGTTTGATAGGTGTATCGGACACGTGTCGGTATATTGGAACACGTGTTCGACGAAATGCCGCTTAGAATTGAAAGTTCATATTTTTTGATTCCATTTCATGAATTTGTGTTGTGTATATTTGAAACAACTTTCGTGAAGACGGATTTCGATTCGACACGTTTTCGGTGTCCAAATCGGACACGGACACACGTGCACGAGGCCCGTTTACAACCCCGTGCATGCCCTGCTGTACGAGTGTCATAACTCGACGCACAGGACACATTTTTGTGTGAAATTTCATGGACACATGGGGGCAACCTCTGTTCACGTGCTCCAAAAATTTCATGGCATTTCGTGGAGCATGCGCGAAGAAATCTAACGCACACGGGTTCAGCCTACTGTGCACGCGCACGAGAAATCGCCGCTGACACGGCCTTCGTTCGTGAACACGAAGCGACGAGGACACGAACCAGGAGCATGGAAACGAAGCCCTAAACCTAATCAACCTAGGGACTAGACCACGTGGCATGATGTGGCTCGTGTCGCGAGCTACGGATGTCGACACGCTCACGAGGCCGCGCGTACACGTACGTACAACCCCTGCAGTATGAGTGTCATAACTCGAAGGATACGACACGGTTTGGTATACAATTTTATGGACACGTGGGGGCAACCTCTGCCCACGTTCTCGTGAAATTTCATAAGATTTCGTTGAGTATTCCCGAAGTTATCGCGTCTGTACTGATTCGGCTGATACCCTGCATGCGCGTTCGTGCCCGTACGATATGCACTGACCGGACACGATGCGGACATGGGTTCGACCCTTTGAGTATTCGAGTATGTCACACACGTATAAACCTTCATGTTTACCAAGTTTCACGAGTTCTAGTTGTGTATTTTGAGAATTGGGTATTGAGTTGGGTTTTCGAAATTGTGTTGTGTTATTTTTGAATGGATATATTGTTTGAAATCGATTTTCTGAGTATAAACTCAGATTTCTGAGTTTGATGTGGTTTTAGTTTAGGTTTTGACATTTGATTTGTATATAGATCTAAAGGTTACATTCAAACATATATATATATATATATATATATATATATATATATATATATATATAAAATATATATATAAATAAAAAAAATATATATAAAATATATATAAAATAAAAAATATATATAAAATATATATATAAAATATATAAAATAAAATATATAAAAAATATATAAAATATATATAAAATATATAAAATTATATATAAAATTAAATAAAAATATATATAAAATATATATAAAATAAAATATTATATATAAAATATATATAAAAAATATATATATATATATATTATATATATTATATAATTATATATATATATATATTATATATATATATAATTATATATATATATATATAATATATATATATATATATATATATATATAATATATATATATATATATATATATATATTATATTATATATATATATCAAACACGTATAAACCTTCATGTTTACCAAGTTTCACGAGTTCTAGTTGTGATTTTGAGAATTGGGTATTGAGTTGGGTTTTCGAAATTGTGTTGTGTTATTTTGAATGGATATATTGTTTGAAATCGATTTTCTGAGTATAAACTCAGATTTCTGAGTTTGATGTTGGTTTTAGTTTAGGTTTTGACATTTGTTTGTATATAGATCTAAAGGTTACATTCAAACATATATATATATATATATATATATATATATATATATATATATATATATATATATATATATATATGTATATATATATATATTATATATATATATATAATATATATATATATATATATATATATATATATATATTATATATATATATATATATATATATATATACATATATATATATATTATATATATATATATATATATATATATATATATATATTATATATATGTATATTTTTTTATATATATTATATATATATATATAATCTATATATATATATATATATATTATATATATATATATATATAAAATATATATTATATATAATTATATATATATATATATATATATATATATATATTATAGATATATATTATAATATTTTATAATATATATATATATATATATATATTAATATAATATTATATATATATATATATATATATATATAGTTTTCCTTTATATATTTTTTATTTTTTTATTTTTTTATTTATTATGTTTTTATTTTTGTTTTTTGTTTTTTTGTTTTTGTTTTTTTTTTTTTGAGCAAAAGTTTATTTATTGATGTATCAGGCACAAAATGCCGAAATCTATACAAGTAAGCGCGCCAAGCGCTATGAAACCACAAAAACCTAAGAGCCTAACCCGAGTGCCAGGGGCGACTCATGAGATTAGCGCAAAGCCTGACAAAATCGATCCGGAGAGTGGGAGCATCGAGTTCTGAGTTTAAGAATTTGACGGAGGACTTCGCCGATCAGTTGTGATGGGTTGAATTGGCAGCCTTCGTACCTAAATTTGTTTCGGTTCTTCCAGAGAACCTAAATTCCAGCGGCTGCGACGATCTGATGGCTATGGGAGCTGCCCCAGTAATTCAGGAGATCGTTGAAGCCCCCGGGCCTTTGCCCCATTCTGCATCGGCGAGACAGGTCGCGCCACAACTGAGTAGCGAGATCTCCGGAGAACAAGATGTGCTAAGCTATTTCTGAAGTGTGAGAGGTACAGTAGTGACAGCTGGATGCAAGGCTGAAGCCTATGGTCGTAAGAGAGTCGTCGGTTGGAAGCTTCCTGCGTTGAGCTCTCCAGATAAGAAAATACCACTTGTTGGGGATGCAAGATTGCCAAAATAGAGCGATCAATGGGGACGGCACACGACTGTCCAACAAACGCCTAGCGGAGGCCATTGTGAATGAGCCGCCGACGGTAAGGGCCCAAATCAGAGCGTCCGGAAGATCGTTGATCCGAACGTTCGCGACGGCTAACTCGGTCATCGCCTCCGGCCCGAGCCAGTCTCTGATCCGCTCCCATATCCAACCCAAAGCGTGGTCCTAAAGATCACGATCGTGCAGTTGTTGGGAGCGATCGGAGAAGGATGGTAGACCGTGTTACCGATCCACCGCTCGTGGCGAGGCGACTGTTTGCCATTGATTGTAAAAGTACAGAACAATTATCGGGGGCTGAACTTAGACTCACAATACAAACTCGCTCGTACAAAGAAAGCCTAGGGACGAAAACCTAGGTACAGCAGTCTAAGTACGATTGTTTATTTTAGATTCTGGGGGGTGACGATAGAGGCTCGGGAAAGCGACGACCGCTCTGCCTTACTCCTTGGACGATCGGTACGCAGCCTTGACTCGGGGAAGATCTGCTTGGTCGTTGACGAAGAAATGCCTTCTTGCTCTCTCTGATTGCTCTCCGAGCTTCTCTCTCTGTGTATATTCTCTCTCTGACTATGGAGGAAGTCTCCCTGTGTATACGTATTCTTCTCTGATTCTTCTTTTGTAATCTCTCTATATTTCACAAGGGAATGGCACCTTGCTATTTATAATGGGATGTGATCGCTAGGGTTGCCAATAATTAGCTCTTAGAGATGGCGGCGGCCTGGGGATTGATCAATCCAGGCCGTTCGTTTCTGATTGTGACAAATTAGAACCATTAAGGGTAGATTACACCAAATCCCCATTAGCAATTAATGCTGATTGGCATAAATCTTCCTTATAATGATTCTCTCATATCTGCGAATAAATCAAATTTATTCTCCTGCCACGTGCCCCAGATCATTGGGATTCGACCCGATCTTGGATTGCCATAAATCTGGGAGATTGATCGGCTGAGGACACGTGTCCTGAGAGCCAATGGTGAGACTGGAACCGCATGCAGATTGGGCCGCATGAGATTTGGGCCGTATAAATTTTGGGCCGCATAAAACTTGGGACACGTGTCAGGGCTGTCTGGGCAGTGGCCCCCTCCTTCAGACTTCTGAACCATATGATGAGCCGTATGAACCGCATAATGGTGTGTCTGCTTGAGCCGCATGGGCATGATCTTCTTGAGCCGTATAAGGATGATTCCACTCGAGCTGCATGGGACAGCTTCACTCTGAACCGCATGGGAAGTCTTCACTTCGAGCCGCATAAGCACACCCACGTGGCAGGGCCACGTGGCATTTTGTTGCTCTCGGGGGATCGTGTCAGAGATTTCTTTCTCTTCTCTAGAGATTCATCATCATGACAGAGTCATAATTACCTGCTTTGGTGTCAGGTCTGTCAACTTTCAGAGGGGTCAGCCGTCACAGCAATTAATGCAGCATAGATCGAAGGGGAGCACTGTCACGCCACATGTCTTCTGAGCCGCATGGAATGCCTCCGGCCGCATAGCTCCTTATGCCGCATGACTCCCTGAGCCGCATGCGTTTTCTGAGCCGCATGGGTCTTTCTTGGCCGCATGAGTCAATTTTTTTAGCATTTTCCATGCTTCTACAGGACCCTCTTCAAAGTTTTTAATTTGTAAAAATTGAAATACTTTGAATAAGAAGCATGACCGTGTTCTTCTAGCCGCATATAAAGTCCTGACCGCATAGATGTCTTGGCCGTATGGAAGTTTTCAGCCGCATAAACTTGCAAGCCGCAGAGTTGTTTCAGCCGCATGGCCATTTGAACCGCATGAGCTCTTTGCCACGTCATTACGCCATGCGTGTAAATCTTTTCGGGGCAGGATCCCAAGAGTTTAATTGGCTAGTTTGTCTCGATAGCCGAAGAGTCGACTACGTTGTACGAGGCGTCGGTCTGTGGTCCTCCTTTCTCTATAAATAGAAGGGCATTTGGACGGACTTCTCTCTTAGACTCTTCTTGACTAAGATTCTTGTCTTTGTTTTTCCTCTGACCGACAGACAACAATGGCACCTAGGGCTTCCAAGGTTGCGAAGAAGGCTGTGGCAAAGAGTAAGAAATCGGCTTCGTCTTCGACTGTCGCGCCCCCCATTCGTCTTGACGTTCATGTTGCCATCGAAGGTAGTCGATTTGAAACCCTAACAGAGCCTGCTTCACTGCATACTCCAGACTTTGACGTGAACTTCTCAAACTATACGGTCCGCATACACGTCCCATGACTGAGCCGCATTAGGATATACCCCTGTCTGGGCCGTATGAGACTTGTCTAAAATGAGCCGCATGACTATTTCTGACTGTTTTCGTTTTCTTCGTTTGGTTCTCGCAGTATCTCCACCGAATGTTGAGACTGCGGCGTCAGAGGAGCCGCAGCCTCCTGTCATCAGCCAGGGATCTTCCTCTGTTAAGGAGGAAATGAAGAAAGAAGAACCTGCGCCTGAGGGGAACGACAACTCTCCAAATATCGAGACTGTTGAGGGTGACAGCGTGGAAACCCTGTTTCTCCTATTCTGGACGAGGATGCTCTTCACTTGCATCATTCATATGTGAGATGGTTGAGGGAATGGTACATGTGCTCCTGTAACTAGGATGTAGGGGCTTCTCGTGGATGTTTGTCTGTAGTCTTTTATTTGTTTCGCCTTTCTTCTTGTCTTCATAAAGAACTCTTTTGACTTGCTTGCAATCGTGTGGATGTAACCGATTTCTGAATGAATGGAATATATATTTGCTTCACTCTTTTGCTTTGTAATAATCCTTTTATCGGGTCATTTTGCGTGGACCCATTGTCCCTAACATACCCTGGTTTTGGATACGGATAATAAGTTTAAAAGAAAGGAACCAATCATACTGACTCAGAGGTGCTGAGGACATGGTGAGCATGAGGGTCTCTTTGACAAGGGGTACACAGAACAACTCAGAGGTAATAAGGACATGGAAGTTCTACGTAGGGGTGATTTGTTTTTGGCGGAAATGGGACGACTCAGAGGTGACGAGGACATGGTCGTCTTGGAAATTTGTGGATCCGTTACCTTTGTCGTGCACTTGGAGTACAGGTATTAGATCATGAGGGAGGATCTCTTGTAGGAAGAAAGTTCAGCGGTATGATCATACATAACTTTCTACCTGAAAGAGTGACCAGGATGTGAGTTCAGAGGCACCATCGGGTACATGACTCGAGAATTTGGAGAATGGTGAGTGTGAGTTCAGCGGTACCAGCGGGTACATGACTCAAAAATCTGAAAAACTATAAGGGTGAGTTCAGTGGTATCTGCGGATACATGACTCAAAGATCCATGGATATTGGAATCAAAGTGTAAGTTCAGAGGTACCAGCAGGTACATGACTTGGGAATTTGGGATATGTTTATGGAAGAAGGGCATGAGTTCAGCGGTACACGCGGGTACGTGACTCGAAAATCTGTGAATGTTGGAATCAAAGTGTAAGTTCAGAGGTACAGCAGGTACATGACTTGGAAATTTGGGATATGAGTTCAGCGGTACAAGAGGGTACGTGACTCGATAAGTTGGAAAATTAGGGGGCTGAGTTCAGTGGTACCAGCGGGCACATGACTCGAAACTCTGGAAAATATTGTTTAAACGTAGTATTTCTTCAGGAACTTGCCGTTGACGGGCAACATGAGCAAGTCTCCGTTCTGCTTGGCGAGGCGGTAAGCAACATTGGAGAACACGGCCTCGATGATAAATGGGCCTTCCCATTTTGGCTGGAACTTGCCGGTGGTCTTGTAAGTCATGACCATTGGCCTCCTGACTGCCAAAACAAGATCGCCCACTTGGAATGTTCTGACTTTGACATTTTTGTTGAAGGCTCCTGAGATGCGTGCTTGGTATAATTCGATCCTTTGCTGAGCTAGGAGGCATTTTTCATCTAAGGCCTCTAACTCTTGTAGTCGACGTCGGTAGTTATCATCCGTTGTCAATTGATAAGTGAGGGTAACTCGGAGTGAGGGAATCTGAGTCTCTAATGGGAGAACTGCCTCACTCCCGTACACCAGAGAGAATGGTGTATTCCCGGTGGCTGTTCGAACCGTGGTGCGATAAGCCCATAAGCACTCGCCGAGCTTCTCGTTCCAGTCGCGTTTGTTGGAGGAGACAAATTCTGAGGAGTTTGATGATTATTTTGTTGAATGCCTCTGCTAACCGTTTGCTGTCGGGTTGTATGGTGTCGAAGCGACATTCTGAATGCGGTGTTTGTCGCAGAATCGGTAGAATACGTGGCTTATAAACTGCGGACCTTATCATGGATGATCCTTCGGGGCAGTCCAAAGCGGTAGATGACGTGGTGCTTCAGAAAGCTGATTATGTTCGAAGTCTTGACTTCGGTGAGTGGGACAGCTTCTGCCCACTTTGAGAAGTAATCAGTGATCGCAAGTATGAAGCGATGTCCTCGGGAGGAAGGTGGGGTGATTGGACCAATGATATCCATTCCCCATGCTTCGAATGGCCAGGACGCCACTGTCGGATGTAGAAATTCAGATGGTTGGTGAATGAAGTCGACGTGGACTTGGCAGGCCTTGTATTTTCGGGCATAATCTATTACATCAGCCACCATCGTGGGCCAGTAGTAGCCCATCCGGCAAAGGCGGTCTTTCAGCTTAGGGCCAGGCTGATGGGCCCCGCAGACACCGTCATGAGCCTCTCGTACGGCTTCTTTAGCTTCTGCGTTCGACAAGCACCGAAGTAGTAATCCATCGTAGAAGCGGCGATACAGCATTTTCGTCTCTGTATCGTAGAAGAATCTGAGAGAACGCCGTCTGATAGAAGTAGCCTCCTTCGGGTTCTCGGGCAGGATATCGTAGACCACGAAGTCTATGAATGGTTGTCTCCAGTCTGGCGCTTCGTCGATCATCTGAGCAGAATAACTCGCCATGGCTTGATCGTTGTTCTTGGGGCAGACCAGCTCACGGCCGATTACATCGACCGAATGATGAGAGTGGTTTGGCACTGCTAGGGAAGCAGCCAGGCCTGCTAGGGCATCAGCTTCGATATTTTGGAGTCTGGGGGCGTGTTCGATGAAGAATCCCTCGAATGATGAGATAATGTTGATCGCTATTTGGTGGTAGGGGATCATGTCTTCATGGCGGACTTCGTACGTCCCCCGAATCTGGTTGACGATTAATTGCGAATCGTCGTATGCTTCAAGGTATTCTACCCCCAGTTCTCTTGCGAGTTGGAGGCCAATGACCAAAGCGTTGTACTCGGCCACATTGTTAGAGCAGGGTTCCGTGAGAGAGTAGGCGCGATTGATTACTAGCCCAGTAGGAGAGACCAATACTACTCCGACTCCGACGACGATATTTCCCTTGGGTCCGGTTCTTGAAGCGCCATCGAAGAACATCCGCCATATGTTATCGTGGGTGGTTGTATTTGAATCGGCGACCTCATCTGGGATTTTTTCGTATATTCTGGATGATTTCGATCCTGGATGGGCCGCCAAAAAGTCTGTCAGGGCTTGACCTTTGACAGCCTTCTGCGGGACGAAGATCATATGATAGGGGGACAGCAATATCGCCCATGTAGCGAGGCGGGAGCTGAGTGCCCTGGTTTGGTCATAAGGACCCTGAGAGGGTTGATTCGTGAGATCACATGTATGGTTTGCCCCGTGACATAGTACCGCGTCTTTTGAATGACGAATACCAGGGCGAGGCATTCTTTCTCCACAGCGGTGTATCGGTGTTCGGGCCCGACCATCATTCAGCTGAGATAGTAAATGGCCTGCTCGTGGCCTGCATCGTTGTTTTGTGCCAACAGGGACCGAGGGAGTGTTCCATTGCTCGTACATAGAGTAGGAATGGTTTTCTAGGGACCGGGGCCACCAGGACTGGAGGATTTGATAAATATTCTTGATGTCATCGAAAGCGCGCTGGCATTCCTCGTCCCATATGAATGAGACCCTTCTTCATGAGGTGGGTGAACGGTTGGCATCACCGGAGAGGTTGGAAATGAACCTCCTGATATAAGCTAGCCTCCCTTGGAGGCCTCTAAGTTCACGGAGATTTCTTGGGGGACCCATCTCCATGATTGCCCTCGTTTTCTCGGGGTCTACATGGATACCCCGTGCAGTGATGATGAAGCCCAAGAACTTCCTGCTGGATACGCCCAAGAACGATTTTGTAGGGTTCATCTTCAGATTGTGGGCTCGCATTAAGTTGAACACCATTCTCAGGTCTTGCAGATGATCCTCCTTACGGCGACTCTTGACGGCGATGTCGTCGACATAGCATTCCACTATCTTGCGCAAATGTTCTCTAAAAATAATACTCATGGCTCGCTGATATGTAGCGCCAGCTTCTTTAGACCGAATGGCATAACTGTGTAGCAGTATGTGCCAATCGGGGTTCGGAATGAAGTGTGCTTTTCGTCGTCGGAAGACATCTTGATTTGATTATACCCCGAAAATCCATCCATGAATGACATACGTTCAAAGCCGCATGTATTGTCAATCATGATGTCTGTGATAGGAAGGGAAAATTCATCTTTGGGGCATGCCTCGTTCAGGTTGCGGAAGTCGATGCAGATTCGAATCTTCCTATTCTTCTTGAGGACGGTACTATATTGGCGACCCAATCAGGATGTTGCTCTTCACGAATGAAGCCGCTGGCTATTAGCTTGTTGACTTCGGCTTTGATCGCGTCCATGACGCTGGGCGGCAGCGTCGTTGTTGCTGCTTGACTGGCTTTGCATCTGGCCGTATGTTGAGTTTGTGGAGAGCGATGTCAGGATTTAACCCCGGCATGTCTTCATAGCTCCAGGCGAACACATCAATGTATTCTCTGACAAGTTCTAACAGCGACTCTCGTTCTTCGTCAGTTAGGCTTTTACTGATAAAGATCGGTTTTGGAGAAGATTCGCTGCCGAGATCCACTTGTATGACTTTATCTTCAGTGAGGTTCTTCAGTTCGAACCGCTTTTCCCATTGTGCGTCTAATTGCTGGGCCCATGGCTCTAGCTCAAGGATTTCGGGGATGTCTTCGTCTTCCTCGTAAGCGTCGGTGAATGCCATGTTGACTGACATGACTTGTCTGAACACATCTCCGATGCTGGTATCTGAGTCGGAAGTTGGTGATCCGGTTGAATGTGACTGCCAGTCGCATTCTTCATCTGAGCTTTCAGGGGTGTAGTAGGTGTTACATACCTAAACCGCATCGGGTTTTGTTATAGTAGTTCCGTGGTTTGCCCGCCGGGCTGACGTCTTCAAAGGTAATCGTCGTGCAGTGCCGTAGTTCAGTCCTGGCGTTGTCTCTAGATCATACCCCTATTTTGCATAAGATATTTGGATTGAGGGCTATAGAGATACAGAGGCAGTCTTCCAGCATCTGACCCGAAGTCGACTTCTTCCATGGCGAGGGGATGTGGGTTGTTCGTCCGGCCGAAGATGATGGGTGGTCCCTCCCTCGATTATTCGGTAAGCGTCTTCTACTGGAGTAAGTTGGATAGCGGTGTACATATTTGTCACCCGTGTATGTAGGTGAGTGCCTATACCGTGTTCCATAGCATACATTGTACATAGCTTATTGAGCTCGGTGTAGTTCAAAGATAACCCTTTATTGATGAAGTAAGGTATTTTCTAGAGGGATTACATCATCTGCGGAGGGAGCGTCAGTGTGGGCAGCCACATACTTGGCTAGCTCTGGTTCCTCTTCGGCTACCCTCTGTGTGAATGAAGATTGAGAGGGTGACCTAGTCAGCTTGATCTTCAGAGGCTCAACTGACGGAGCGGAGCGTGGGGTTGTCGGTAGACTAGCAACCCCCAGTCTGGCACTTGATGTGGAGCGAGGGGTGGCTGGTTCGCTTGAAGTGTCAGACCTCGCATCGGGGTGACGACCTTCTTAGGCAGGCGTATCGTCAGAGGTCTATCGGAGGGATTGAGCTTCTTGTTTGGGATTGACCGACTCTCGGCAATTTGATGGTAAGTGGCCTGTCGTGGGTCTCGGTACCTGGCGGACCTTGGCAGCCGGATTCTCAACTGCTCTTCCTGTGCCGAGAGGCTGATCGCGTCCTTACGCAGCGTGGCGTAAGGGTTGCGGAATTGCCTGGTTTGCGAGCCTGGAGGTGGATTGTCAGAGGTTCTTCTGATCCCGTGGTTGCTTCAACATGAGTTTGTTTATTTCCTCCTTCAAGGTGCCTCTTCGACTTTTCGTATAGGCAGGAGTCCGAGTAATAAGATTCGACCCTTTGAAGGGATCGATGTCAGTAAATTCTGTCCTCACGAAGCCGTGCTTGTCGACATTTGAAGCATTGGTAGCATGGAAGGCACGATCATGTAATCGTGTATCCAAGGGCGCCCCAAAAGGATGTTGTATGAAGTGTCGGCATCTATGATGTAGCAAGTGACTTCTGATTGGAGATCGCCAATCTGATATTTCAGACGGATCTTCCCAATTGGGTAGTCCTGCCCGAATTGAACCCGCTGATGGCGGTGTTTGTAGGGGTCAGGCGATGCATCGGGATGCGAAGATGATGCAGTAGTCCTTTTGGAATGATGCTTATGGAAGACCCAGGATCAATGTGCATCCGGTCCACCTTTACATCGCCGATGTAGCCTGTGTAGTATAATGGGCGATCGTGTAGATTAGTCTTGATGAGCATGTCTTGTGGAGTGAAGATGATGTTGGGCATTGCTCCCGTATAGGCACTGTCTTGGAGGTCTGGGCTGATTTTTTCCCGTGAGGTTGACCTGAGCCAGGTACGAGTCGGCATTTTGAAGTGCATCGCTCAAGGCTGTACGGATATCCTTCGAGAGCCTCAGGAGTTCATATAAGAATAATTGGCCGGTGTATTGGCCAATTGCGCCAAGATGTCGAAGTTGTAGGGCCTCTCCAGCCCCTGAGATGTTCCTTTCGGAGGGATTTATCGAAGCGAGTCTCCTTCGGCCTAGGCTTGTCGATCTCGAAGGCTGAGCCGGTCCCGGAGCATCCGTGGTAATGGGCAGATGATCATCAGTCGAGTTTTCAGCCACAGGTTGAGATTGTGCTCCGGATCGAGTAACAACGGCCGTGACTTCCTCTTCATCTGCTGAGGTGGTACGGCAGGATCTGACTTTTCTACTTTTCTTTTTAGAAGATGGAGTGGACTGAGTTACCTCGTGGACTAGGTCCGGATGGACCCATATGATTTCCCCTCGTGATGTGGTGAGGGGTACTAGACCAGCAGCTTGAGAGGGCGGAGATTAGCAATCTCCATCGTTGCCAAAGGGATGGGTATAACCCAGTCCTGGGTCTCTGTTGGAGGGAAGCTGCCGAATTGTACGGACACCATGTTGGCTGCCACGGTTACCTCCTCAAAATCGATGGCCAGAGCGTTCGAATCGATGAGGTTTTGGATATATCGTTTCAGTTGGTAGCAATCGTGCGTAGCATGGTGGACGTAGTAGTGGTAATGGCAGAACTTTGGGTTCTCCAGATCAACCGGCCGAGGCTCCCGTCTTGGTGGAGGAAGCTGAATCCTATCTCCTTGTATGAGCATGTCCAAGATAGGCTTGACGTGACCGTCTTCAAAAGAGTAAGTAATTTGAGGCCATTGTTTGTCCGCAGGTTGCGACTCAGGCTTCTGGGCTGTATCGGCCCCATAGCCTGCTTGCCTCTGTTGTCTCGGTTGTTGGAGGGGCTACCCTATATTGTTGGTGGTGCTGGGACGCTTGCTCTTGTTCTCTCCCTCTGAGATATGTAATGCAGTTGGCGAGCCTTCTTTAATCGTTCTTCGGCACTTGTTGCACTAATGATAAAGCCTTCCAGTCCTTGAATTGACTCTCGCCCATCCAGAGACTGATTGTTGGAGTAGTCTTTTTTGGCAAATTTCGATCAAGGAAGAGTCCGGGTTGCCAGATGGTAACTTCATTGCGGTTTGACGAAACGCTCAATGTAATTCCTCGTCAGCTCTTTCTCTCCTTGAATGACGTCCATGAGGGTAGACATCGTGACGTCCTGTCCTACCTCATAGAACTCTCCAAGAACAGGCGTTTGAAGCTAGCGAAGGAATGGATGCAATTGTCCGGCAGGTTGCGGTACCAATCGAAGGCGACTCCTTCCAATGTCCCAATGAATAATCGCGTGAGGATAGCGTCATCATGGAGGAGATGGTCGGTAGTGACCTCAAAGTAAGTGATGTACCGACTTGCTGAAGTCTTGCCATCATATGGGTTGATATTGAACGGCTTATATCTTGGGAAAGGGAACATCCCTCCATTCAGCAGGATATGGTTGCCGTATCCGGAGGTCTTGAGAGTTTTCTCGGGCATGGAACATTGCTCGGATCTTCTGAACCTCTCTTCTTACTTCTCGGGCCTCGTCTGTCGCGGTAGGGGCCGTTATCTCGGAAGGATTGTTGCCCGGGTTCGGTGCCGCTAAATTTGAATCTACGTTGATTGCGGGACCCGTACTTGTCTGTCCAGGTGTCACCCCCTGCAGATTAGGAAAGTGCCGCTTTGATCTCGTCTACAGACTTGACCAAGGTGTGCAATATGGCCTCCAAAGTGTCGATGCGCTGGCGATCACCGGAACCGCCTTGATTGCTGTCTGTCATGAACACCGTCTTCACATGAGGAGTGACGGAAGGAGTGGTGGAGGATGTAACCTCCGAGTCGTACCCGTGCATTGAGAAATCATCATATGTGGGGATGTTCTCTTCAGGTTCAGACTCGGAAGGAACACTACCCCCGGCTTCGGAGCTTGCTTCGTCTAGGATGTCCTTGGGGACGTCGGTATCTGTTGTATCCGTCGGAGGATTTGCTTCCTCCAGTCCGTATTCCAGGAATGTCGGATTGTCGTGGATGTTTGGAGGAGTACTACCCCCAGTTCCGACGACCCCAATGTTGCAGACGACGAACTTCCTACTGCAGCAGTTTTCGTCTTCGAGCGGGTGTATTGAAATACTCCAGGGGAGGATAACCCTTTAGACGACGGTTATTAGCTGCAGTAGTTGACACCTTGGGCTGGAGATGCTTGTTTTCTTCCCTCTTCCCTTGGCAAGAACTTTCTGTGCGGATTTGCAGGAGACAACAGGAGGTGGTCTCGTCTTCTGAGCTCGGGTGATGTAGTCTTTGGAAGACGGATGGCCGGTCTTCCGTCACCGCCGCGTTGCTACAACAGCAGTTGACGATGATCTGGGTGCATTGATGTCCGTGTGAGGGCCTTTATACCCCGAAGCTCCTTCTCTTCCTTGTATTTGTGGAGGATAACCTCACGCAGGTCAGAGGAACCACTTTGTCTGTTTGCCGCCGGGGGGCTGGACTTGAGTGGTTTTATACAACTTTCCATCAGAGGCCCGCGTGATAATCAGCGGGACGTCCCGATAGTCAGAGGTTGGGGCAGTCGTCTGGACTTGATGAGCCCGCGCTGCCCTAGACTTCCTCCTTTTAGCACTTGTGGGTGCGTAATAGGAGGAGTCTAAGTCGAATACCACAGAGTCTGGATTATCATCCAGAGAATGATCAGAGTAGGAGACCGCATGAGAGCCGGTCGAAGACTGATCGAGAGAAGCGTAGGACGGATGCTATGCAGCTAGCATTGGGTACCGTGCAGGCTGTCTGCATGCGGCTGTCTTTTGTTGTAGGATGAGTCTTTATGCGGTTAGGAGTCACGACCGTACAGGCTGACCGCATGCGGTTGGCATCTGTGGCCGTGGGTTTTCTGCAAGCGATTGACTTTAATAGCCGTATGAGTCTCATCCGTGCGGTTGGCAACTGTAGCCGTATAAGTTATACGGCTGACAGATGTGGCCGCATGAGTTTTCTTTATGCGGTCGGCGGTTGTAGCCGTATGGATTTTCTTCCTGCAGTTAATACTCTTCTGCGGCTCGGATCGCGTAGAGTTCCTCTTGCCCCTGTAAGTCCAGCATCATAGTATTTTCTTCTGCCGGACTTGGGGACAGCAGAGTTGTCTACGGTCTGAATGGGGCCGCAGGGGAGTCTTTCTCGCCATCTTGAGCAATAGAGAGCACCCCATCAAGGGCTTACGGAGGAGCAAATGATTTTGGCTCCACTCTTTGCGAGCCTTTATGGCACGGGTGCACTTCTAGACCGGGCCAGTGCCACCTTCAGAGAGCATCTCTTCGAACGCTTGTTGGTCGAAGCGTACGACCATCTTCTGTTGTGTAGAGCCAAGTTTGGCTGCGTCCGATTGCGTCACCAACTCCTCAACCGTGGAGAAGTTAGTCCCCAGCAGAGTCGCCATCGTGTTTGCCATTGATTGTAAAAGTACAGAACAATTATCGGAGGATGAACTTAGACTCACAATACAAACTCGCTCGTACAAAGAAAGCCTAGGGACGAAAACCTAGATACAGCAGTCTAAGTACGATTGTTTATTTAGATTACTGGGGGTGACGATAGAGGCTCGGGAAAGCGACGGCCGCTCTGCCTTACTCCTTGGACGATCGGTACGCAGCCTTGACTCGGGGAAGATCTGCTTGGTCGTTGACGAAGAAATACCTCTTGCTCTCTCTCTGATTGCTCTCCGGGCTTCTCTTCTCTGTGTATATTCTCTCTCTGACTATGGGGGAAGTCTCCCTGTGTATACGTATTCTTCTCTGTTCTTCTTTTTGTATATCTCTCTATATTTCACAAGGGAATGGCACCTTGCTATTTATAATAGTGGGATGTGATCGCTAGGGTTGCCAATGATTAGCTCTTGGAGATGGCGGCGGCCTGGGGATGATCATCTAGGCCGTTCGTTTTTGATTGTGACAAATTAGAACCATTAAGGGTAGATTACACCAAATCCCATTAGCAATTAATGCTGATTGGCATAAATCTTCCTTATAATGATTCTCTCATATCTGCGAATAAATCAAATTTATTCTCCTGCCACGTGTCCCAGATCATTGGGATTCGACCCGATCTTGGATTACCAAAATCTGGGAGATTGATCGGCTGAGGACACGTGTCCTGAGAGCCAATGGTGAGACTGGAACCGCATGCAGATTGGGCCGTATGAGATTTGGGCCGCATGAATTTTGGGCCGCATAAGACTTGGGACACGTGTCAGGGCTGTCTGGGCAGTGGCCCCCTCCTTCAGACTTCGAACCAGATGATGAGCCGCATGAACCGCATAATGGTGTGTCTGCTTGAGCCGCATGGGCATGATTCTTGAGCCGCATAAGGATGATTCCACTCGAGCCGTATGGGACAGCTTCACTCTGAACCGCATGGGAAGTCTTTACTTCGAGCCGCATAAGCACACCCACGTGGCAGGGCCACGTGACATTTTGTTGCTCTCGGGGGATCGTGTCAGAATTTCTTTCTCTTCCCTAGAGATTCATCATCATGACAGAGTCATAATTACCTGCTTTGGTGTCAGGTCTGTCAACTTTTCAGAGGGGTCAGCCGTCACAGCAATTAATACAGCATGGATCGAGAGGAGAGCACTGTCATGCCCATATCTTCTGAGCCGCATGGAATGCCTCCGGCCGCATAGCTCCTTATGCCGCATGACTCCCTGAGCCGCATGCATTTTCTGAGCCGCATGGGTCTTCTTGGCCGCATGAGTCAATTTCTTTAGTATTTTCCATGCTTCTACAGCGACGAGCTTCTGATGCCAACCCGCATGAGAATAAGGGGTCAGCTAGCTGACGGCCGTGGAGGATACGACGCCAAGATGAGGAGGAGCGATTGTTGGCTACGGCCCTCGCAGGATGAAAATGTTGGAAGTTTTCCTTTATATATATATATATATATATATATATATATATATATATATATATATAGGGTCTGGGATTGATGCAGGTGGGTGATCTACCCTTTCAAAACAACAACAACACAAACACACACACACACACACACACAACCATTTTTTATGTATATATACATTACTATATGTATATACCTTATATACCATAATAGCTAGTATACATATATAGTGTATATGTATTATTTGTGAGTTATTCTCAGATTTGCCTATAGCAGCAACCCTCTCAACACCACAGTTACAAACTACACACACATGCTTATATAATTTCCCCTTTGTCTTATATACATGTATTGTATATATAAACATCATATATTGTATATATTGTTAGTTGTATGTATATATATGAGATGGTATTTGATATCTAAGCCTATGGGAGTTGGGTAAGTTGTCTTAGTTTTGAGTTAAACCTACAAATACCCAATAGGCCTAAGTTAGGCATAGTTGGCTAACAAGTTGACCAAGTTGACAAAAGTCCACTTTGAGTCAAACTTGGCCCAAACTTGACCCAAATGGACTTGAAATGACTAGATAGCTTAAGGTTGATCTAAATTTGGGATATAGACTAGTTAACTTAGGGTTGACCTAGTTTGACCAGGATGGTTGACTAGAGTTGACCAAGGGTTGACTTTGACCTAGAAGACCTAGAATTATTTAGATGCATTGTAAATTATTCTTATTTCATATTAGACACTTTGTAACCTGTGGTGATCTAAATAGGACTCAGATACTCCGGTTTGGACTCTTATTCTCATCAGACAATCGGGATATCAGGCGAGTACATTTTTGACCGTTTTATACTGCTAGAAATTATATTCTTGTTATAGACTAATTTACTTGTGCTGACATGATGTTATCGGATTAGTACTATATGGATCTTTACATAAGATGTTATCCCCTCGGATGCATCAAAAATATCATGTCATGTGCTTTTCACGAACATCATATATTTCATGGACTCTTATTATTCATGTACACTCATGTGCTCTCATGTACTCTCATGATCTCATGAGCTTCATGTATAACTTTCATGTACACATAACATAACCTGTCTAGATCCTTGTGTATTGATTGGGGTACGGAGAGTAGAAGTAGTCATGTGAACAATTCCAAGTAGTGTAATCAGTATAACTCTGTAGTGTAATCATGTATAAATCAAGCCGTTCACATGTCTATCTTGTACTCTAAATCATATAGTCACTTACAGTTCTCTATTATCACATATAGCTTTGGTTTACAGACTATTTTTTTAGTTTATTTCTTATAGCGTTTCACGTATCTTATTCTATCGTATGCTTTATATTTTTTGTCATGATATGAACTACGTGAGATGATTGTGCTCGATCCCGTCCTGATTAGACTGTTAAAAATATTACAGTGATGAGGAGGAGTTCTGCCTACCATTATGGTACTGGCTTAGATGACACCGGTGACTTGGACCCTCAGGAGGATCCAACAGTTGCTGAGGACTTATCCATTGTCTAGTTTAGATTCTAGACTAGTTATCTTATTTAGATGTTTTATTTGAGATGTACTTCAGATTTTGAATTTTGATGTTGTTTAAACATCCGAACTTATTAACTATCAGTTGTAGTTCTTTGTTGAGATTTTATCTATCTTTTTATCTTCATTCCATCTTAGATTTTGTGATTGAGTTGTACTTATATATGTCCTCCTTGGGAGAGTATATCATTGTACAGGTACAGTTATATTGTAGATGTTGTGACCTAGGACAACGTTTTATAGCCAACATGCGGCGCAGGCTGGACGTACCCACTTCTCGTGCCCTTATACTGGGTGCGGGTCGTGACACGTTTTAGTGGTGGTCCAAGCAGATCGAGAGTCATAACTAGTACGATTTCGTAGTAGTACTCGAACTAGAGTATCACTATTGCTGCAGTAGGATAAAGGATATAAGTTTAAGGTACTCAATCACATTAGAAAAATTCTTATCTAATTCGCTGCTAATTGCCTTCCTTTGAAATAAACTGTCCTCCTTTGATTATATCGCTTCCTTCTCAGAAATTGATTCTTTGTTTGATCTGTCTTTAGGATGGTAGAGACACGATCGCATCGCTCTGGCCTAAGGGATACCACTGAGAGGTCTGCCACTTTTCGTCCGATTTAGCAGGACCCTGGGACCGTAGCACCTCTCGTTCCTGCTCAGATGGGAGCGTCTGCAGCTTTTGGAGGTGCTCCTCCACCGGTTCCGAGGACTACCCATGGATTCAGGAGATGCCACTGCTACCGCCTCAAGGGACAGTTGATATGGCACAGTTCTTTTCCTTCTTCCAGCAGATAATGGAGGCTCAGCGACGCAGAGGATGAGGCAGGCCATTGACAATGCCATCAGCTAGCCATGATAGTAGTGGAGAAGGTGACTGCCAGCCGCAGGAAGGGAGATACGCCGTACCAGCCGAGGACCCCAGGCATTCAGGACTTTTAGAAGATGCGGTCGCAAGACTTCAAGGGTGTGAGGGTATCCTATATGCCGATGAATGGATCGAGCATATCGAGGAGATCTTTCGCCTCGCGGAGATACCAGCTAGACTTCAAATAGAGGCAGCGGGCAGCCAGATACAGGACCTTACCCGTATATGGTACCAGAACGACCCAGGGTTGGTACAGAGGGGTAGACATGGAAGGCTTTAAAGAAGCTCTTAAAGGAGAAGTTCTTCCCCGACACAGCACTTGGCCCTTTGACGCAGTTCGAGAACCTGGTTCAAGGGTTAACATCCAGTTTCCAAATGAAGGTATTTTGGTCATTTTTTTTAAAATTTGAGAATTATTAGGAATTATTATGTATTTAGATTTATTAATTAATTGATTTTTGAGTGATTTTTAGAATTATTGTTTTTGGTGTTTTAGAGACCTGACTTATGTTGACCTTGTAGACTAATCTAGTGGCTAACCTAGGTCATGACTAAGTGATTAGGATTTGAGAACCTAGGCTGACTTAAATTGATGTGGATTAACTCTTGGGATTTGTTGGTGAAAATAGGAGCTAGTTTGATTAGGAATGGCTTGTGAAGTCACAAGTCATTTTATGACTAATAGGCTTATTGGCCATAGCCCACACCTATTGAACCAAGCCCTAACCCTAGAAAATCTGACCAGCCCACTATAGTCAGCCCCCCTATTTATATGCTTAAAACTAGGGTTGCCTCTTTAGGAAATTTTGCCATTTGGAAGAGGTGAGCCCCATCTTTGTAAATCCCTAGAAAATCCATTTCTTCTCTAAATTCCTTCAAAAAATTGCAATAGAACTAAACACAACGTTCTTGCTGTTGGTATTGAGTTTTTACAGGAAGGAAACAATTTGGAGAACTTTTGGTGGTTTGTGGAGCTTCCCATTTGGAGATTTTGACCATGTTCACTATAGGTATAATTCCTTCCATTGCTTTTAAATTCATAAAAATTCATTTCTAGGTTGTCCTAACCCTAACCTAATAGTAGGATAGGCTAACCCAAGAATTTGGACCCATTTCGTGTCCGTATCGGACCGTACCAGTGTGTAGGTTAGTGTTCGACGAATACCTCAAAGGGCATTTCGTTCGATTTTTGTGATTGTGTTTGAATGGAAAAATCCATTTTTGTCTCGCTTGTACATTTCTTGGACTGAGCACGTATTAGCATCGCGTCGTGTCCCCACAGACACGCAGACACGCTGTTTCCTCCCACGCGCGCGGGCAGTTTTTCTCCCATGCTGCTCGGGTGCGATTTCTCTGTGCACAGAGGGTTTCGACCCTTGAAATTGACATAGGGCTTATGTCAATGACTGCCACGAGGCTCGTAAGTTTCACGAGTCCTCGTGTCGTGTCGGACACGTTATGGGCCGTGCACGTGCACTGCACTGTCGGTCCAGTGTGTTGATGTGTTCTGTGTTTAATTGTTAATAAATGCTTTTAAATAATGTTTTTTATTGTAAATAGACCTGGGAATGTTGTGTAATCCCTGTTACTTTATGTTATATATTAGTTATAGGTTTAATATGTGTTTTGATTTCGAGCATGGGTCTTTGGGTTTTTCCTGCTACATGCTTGATATGATGATTCCAGTTTCCCAAAACCTTTAAATTCCCTAGTTGTTATGTTTTCAATTGAT